>CM021106.1:591212649-591605511 GCA_007115665.2 Sequoiadendron giganteum | reverse complement strand
TGAACCCTCAACCCTTAAACCTTAATCCCTCTACCCCTATACCCTCTTAGTCCCTTAACCATCAACACTTAAACTATTATCCCTCAACCCCTATACACTCTTAATCTCAGAACCCTGAACCCTGAAACCCTAATCCCTCAACCCCTATACCCTCTCAATCCCTCAACCCTCAACCCTCAACCCTTCATCCCTAATCCCTCTACCCCTATACCCTCTTAATCCTTGAACCCTCAACCCTTAAACCCTAATCCCTATACCCTCTTAATCCTTGAACCCTGAACCGTGAACCCTTCAACCCTAATCCTTCTACCCCTATACCCCTTTAATCTTTGAACCCTCAATTCTCAACCCTTAAATCCTAATCCGTCAACCCCTATACCCTCTTAATCCCTAATCCATCAACCCTTATACCCTCCTAATCCCTCAACCCTAAACCGTTCAACCATAATCCCTCTACTCCTGTACCCTCTTAATCCTTGAACCCTCAACCCTAAACCCTTCAACCCTAATCCCTCTATCCCTATACCCTCTTAATCCCTGAACCCTGAACCCTGAACCCTTAAACCCTAATCCCTGAACCCTGAACCCTTAAACCCTAATTCCTCAACTCCTATACCCTCTTAATTCCTTAAACCTCAACCCTCAACCCTTCAAACCTTATCCCTCTACCTCTATACCCTCTTAATCCATCAACCCTCAACCCTTAACCATTCATCCTAATCCCTCTACCCATATACCCTCTTAATCCTTGAACCCTCAACCCCTATACCCTCTTAATCCTTGAACCCTCAACCCTCAACCATTAAACCTGAATCCCTCAACCCCTATACCCTCTTAATCCCTCAACCCTCAACCCTCAACCCTTAAACTTTAATCCCTCAGACCCTATACCCTCTGAATCCCTCAACCCCTTTAACCTCTACCCTATAACCTATTAGTCCCTCATCCCTAAAATTTAAACCCTTAAACCCTAACCCATAAACCCTCTACCCTCTACTGTCAATCCTCTACTGTCTACCCTCAACCCTAATCCCCCAACCCTTAAACCCTTGAACACTCAATGCTAAACCCTCAAACCTCAACCCTAACCCCTTAAACTCTAAACTGTTAAACCCTCTACCCTCGACCCAATATTCTCTACCCTAAACCCTAATCCCTCAACCCTTATACCGTGAAATCCAAGAAAACTCTCTACCCTAATCCCTAAACCCTCAACCCTTAACCTCTCAACCCCTATAACCTCTACCCTACATATTAGACCCTTGAATCTATACCTTAAACCCTCAATCTTCAACCCTCAACCCTTAAACCCTCTACCCTTTACCCTATACATTAAATGCTCAATCCTCAACTCTCAACCCTCAACCCTTAATCCCTCAACCCTCAATCCCTAAACCCTAAACCCTCTACCCCTTACATTGGACCCTGAACCTAATCCTTCAACCATATACCCTCAAACCTATACCCTAAACCATCTACCCTCAACCAAGTAAACCCTTAACCCTAAATCCTTAACCCTTCAACCCTAAACCCTTAAACCTTCTACCCTATACCCTCAACTAAATACCCTCTACTATCAACCCTATTCCCTCAACCCTCAGACCTTAAACCCTAATTCCTGAGATACCATCAACCCTATACCCTCAAACCCTATCACTTTCTCTCTATCTATACATCTCACCTCTCCCTCCTTCCCTCCCTCCTACCCTTTCTAATTGTCTCTATCTATTGTCTCCCTTTTTCTGTGTACCTCTCGTTCAATCAATCCCTAACACTCTCTTTATGTCCTTCCCACTCCATCCCACTCTCTCCCACTACCTCTCTCTCCCTCTCTCATGTCTCTCCTTCCCACCCCCTCTCTCTTAGGTCTCTCCCTCTGGCAACCTACCTAGTTAACTCTCTCTTTTTCTCTTTCCCCTCGCTCTATCTATCCCTCTAATCCTACCTAGATAAGTCCCTCTCACTCAACCCCCCCCCCTTTATCTACCTCTATCGGGGTCCTCCCTCCCACCCTCTCCTCTCTCTCCCACTCCTCTCTCTCACACTCCCTCTCACTACCTATCTCAATTCTCTCCTTTGGCACCCTACCTACATAACTCTCTCTTTCTCTCCATCTCTCTCTCCCCCCCTCTCTCTCCCTCTCCCTCAATTCTCTCTCTCCCACCCCCCCTCTCTCTCTCTCCCTCCCTCTATCCCTCCCACTCTACCTAGCTAAGTCCCCCTCACTCCAACCCCTTCTCTCCCACTTCCACCCCCTTTCCATCTCTCTAGATTCTCTCTCTCTCTCTCTCTCTCTCTCTCTCTAAATTCTCCCTTTGTCTAAAGACATAGATAAGTGCATACATACAAGCATAATACAAGCATAATACATATAATCTTACATCCATACAAGCATATATACATACATGAAATACATGTACATACAAACATACAAATATATTAGCATACATTCAATATATTGGCATTTAACATAAAGGAAGACATAACACGAGTGTGTTTTAATGCACTCGTGTTATGTCCTAGTTGACATGTTCCCCGCAGAAGAAAAAACCATTTGAAAAGTGAGATATAACGCGAGCACATTATAATGCGCTCGCGTTATATCTTGCTTTGGGAATTCTCGAGCCTTAGGCTCGGTATTTTCCTTGGAATACCAACCCAAAGGCTTGGAGGGCATTCCCAACGACCAGACATGTGTTTTTAAAAAATCCACCATATTTCTCATAATCGAGCTCATGCTCATCATCAGGATTGCACGTGGCTCAATATCGAAAAAATCGAACACATGGGTAATGTTGGGTTATCTCTTAGCTATCCAAGGATGCAAATTTTTTCAGTTTTGGAAAATGTTAAGTCTTTCATCCATAATTTATTTTATTTGTATGTCCTTTTTTTTCCAAAAAGCAGTGTTTGGTATTCTTTTTGTTATAAATTAACCGTTCATCAATTTTTCAAATAATTTAATTTTTTAGAAACTAGACTCCATTCTAAAAAATTAAAAAATTAAAAATAAAAAAAATCAATTAGTTTCCAAAAGTTGTAGGGGTAGCACGACCAAAATTCTATTTCCAGGAAATGTCCACTTCGTAAATTAGTAAAAAATCAAATATTCATTAAAAAATTATCAGAAAAATTATGCATCAACTACATACTATTAGCTAACTTTTGACCATTGGGATTTTAAAAATACTAAAAAAAAGCTCACTATTCAAGGGTCATACAGGAGTTGCTATGTTATGTTTTTCTAACAAAAACAACACCAATTTGTGTATGTCCCTCGTTTGAACCTCTTAATCTCAACTATTTTCAAAATAAATTATTAGTTTAGAAATTAGACTTAGATCACTTGAATCCCTCATTTTATTCCATCTCAAAATTTTGAGTCTAAGTAGCCTCAATTTCACGTCGAAGGTCAGTATTTCCTGATTTGAGAAAAAATCTTTCCACTTAAGTCCCCTTTTTGGGAACCATCTTGGTGCACTTACCCATCAATTTATTACAATATACAATGTCAACTAGTCAAAAACTTAGAAATATTGATAATCTATGAACCATTTTAGTATTTTGAACTACAACACCCATGTAAAACGACTTCCAGATTCCATATAACAACAATTTTAACATAAACAATAAATAAATCATTTATGCAAAACACCCATGTAAAATTACTTACAAATTACAGAGAACAACAGTTTTAAAACCCTCCAATCTGCTATAAAACTGACCACAGAGCTGAGTATAGGTTATTGATACTCATTGGCTTTACGAGTTCTATTTAATGTGGGTTTGGTGCCAAAGAAAGTAGCTCGATGTTTGAATTGATAATCCAACTCTTTCATAGACTGATTGTCTTGTATGAATATGTTTAGTGTGGGTTTTCGATCATTTGTGATTTACGTATGATTCTTAAGTGTTTTTCTAATAGTTGTTTCTACTACCTTCATGTTTTTTAATGCAAACAATAGAATATACAACAACAAGAATGAAAATTATTAAGTAAATATATGCATTGAGTTTTTTGTTTGTCTACACATTTAAAAAAGCACATATAACTAGATATATATATCCATATGTACTTCCAATGGGGGAGTTTCTAGGGGTTTTTTTTAACAACATGGAGTTTTCTAGTTACATGGTTTGGCAGTGGTGGAGTTGGTTGCCTCAATACATGGAAGAAAAATGCTAAGTGTTTTCTCACATGAAATACATCCTGGTGCTATTGCACCATGGTGCTAGAGGAAGTAAATGCAATATTCAATTTTGTAGTATGGGAAAGTATACTCCAAAATGTGCAAGGAAATATAATGATTAAGTTGCATTGTCGAAAGAGGTATTGTGGTCCTTTTATATTTTTTACTCTTTCTAAATAAAATTCTACATAAATACGAATAAAGATACCATACACATCTATTTCGATATACATGTGTACATATATAAATTACTATTGGATTTTCAAACAAACCACACTGATGTTGGTTTGTATACATGGATATATATATCTTCCTATATGTACCATTTTAAATATGAAATAGGGAATTCAATACATATATATATGCGTATATGTATTTGTCTATGTAAAAGTTGCAAGCAGTCCAAAGTATAGATCAATGCCATAACTAGAGTTTCTAGCAGTCTTCAAAATTTCAAAGTTTACAAGAGCTAAACCATGACAATGAACACTTTGTTACAAGGAGCTTGAAATAGATGAGGTAAAAAATATATATTGAAACATATTGATACAAGACAAAGAATCTATGTGAAAGTTGGCTTCTCAATTCTAAATTCAATCTACATTATTTAGCACTAAACGTACTATAGAAAAATAATTAAATTGTAAAAGAACTATTAAGAATATACGTAAGAACCATAAGAAAATAACAGATGATGAAAAAGTTAACTTTAAAATATGGAGTATAGAAAAGGAAAACTATTATAATGAACAACTTGCTATGGGGAATTGAGAAAAACAATATCATGAAGAACAATTTGTTATCACAAATTTAAAATAGTTGAGTAAAAAAGAACATTAGGAAACATATTGATACACAACATATAACATGTTCCATCCAAACAAAATAACCATGGCAAAAATTTCACAATTTTAAAAATTAAAAACAATCCTTATTACAAGAATAATAGAATAATTTGTTACAGATGAGGGAAAAAGAATATCATGAAACATATTGATGCAAGACAACCAATCTATGTAATAGTTTCCTTGTCAATTCTAAATTTATAATTTTTTTGCAATCCTTATTGACCAATGAGCAACATTTAGGAACATCCTTTGCTAAAGAGGTAAGATCCACATTGTCAGTAAAAACCCCGTGTAAATTGTCTTCTCTATTTCTCTATAATATTTAATGCCAAGTAATGTAGCCCAAATTCCCAATTAACATTGTGGCATGACAACCATTTTGCACAAATTATTGGTACCCATTGCATTTACAAGTTCTATTTAATGTGGGTTTACTACCACAGAGTGTAGGTCAAATTTTCAATTCACAAGCCAGCTCTCACATACACTACTTGACTTGTATGAATATGTTTAGTGTGGGTTCTTGATTATTTGTCATTAACTTGTGATTCTTATGCAAAATCTGATAATGAACAGTCTATCGTGGGGAACCAAAAAAAGAGTATCATGAAGAATAGTTTGTTATGGGGTACTTGAAAGAGATACAAAGACAAAAAAATTTACAATATTCCTCTATCAAACCAAAACCACAATGGCTCTTTTGAAAATGCAACCTAATCAATATATTTTCTCACACATTTCATTGTATGCTTTCCCATACATATATATATACACATATGTATAAATATGTACACACATATATATATATATATACACATATGTATAGATATGTATACATATATACATATACATATATATATACATATACATATATATACATATATATACACACATATATATATACATACATATATATACAAATATACATACATATATTCTAAATTCGAGCTCTATTATTTGGCACTAAATATTATAGACAAATAAGTAAATTCTAAAAGAGCTATTAGGAAAATACTAAAGAACCACATGAAAATGAGAGATGATCGAAACCCAACATTAAATATAACTTTTAAACATGAAGAAAGAATATAATATAACATATTGATACAACACAAGCAATCTATGTAGCAACTGGCTTATCAATTCTAAACTGGAGACACATTATCTAGCACTAAATATTATAGACAAATAGGGAAACTATAAAAAATTTGTTATAAAAACACACATACATACATACATATATATATATATATACACACATTATTATATACATATATATATACATACACATACACATACACACACATTATTATATATGTATGTATATATATATTTACATATACATACATATATATATACATATGTATACATGTATATATATATATACAACTCAGATTCCAGGCCACAACAATTTTAAAACCCTCAAATATGCTATAAAACAGACATAGAGCAAGCGATTTGTATAGTACTCTGCTATCAAACAAACATAACAATACCTCTTTCGATAATGCAACTTAATCAATATATTTTATTGCACATATATATACTCTGTGCATCTTTGGTGTTATACACATTTTGTACAGTTAGTTCCTTGGTATCTTTCTAATTGATTTAACTTCAAATCCTCACAAAGAGCATGGTGTAGATTGTGAACGGTAAGTGGAAATCAATTTTTTGAAACATACATAGATACATATACACACATATATATATTGAAGACAAATAGATAAAAAGTATAACATAGATGACAATAACAATTAAGAGCCACTAAACTAATATAGAAAAAAATTAATTGAAGAACAAACATAGCATACATCTAATTAGGTTGAATGTACATATGCATATATGTATATGCATATGCATATTCATATATATATACATATATGAATATATATATGTAAATGTATCTATGCATATGCAATGCATTTTTGGTGGAGAGTGTAACGAAAGAAAAGGTACGATGCATTTTTTCCTTTCCCAGAGATTGTAATATTATTGGTGCTTATGCATATGCATTGTTCCTTCCTTTGTTGCACCCTCCATCTAAAAGAGTTTCACTTTTCTTGATTGCATATGCATATATACATATACATATTCATATATACATATACATATGCATATTCATATATGTATATGCATATGCATATGTATATAGATATATGCATAGACATATCAAACAATACTACAAATTATTATAACAAATTCACAAATCTAAGATTCAGTATAATTGATGAAAAAACTAATCATGCATCTAACAAAGGCCCCATACAATTTCCCACAGAAAAAATGAAACAAGCAACACACCTACAGGGCTGGTGCCTAAGGGTTGTCCAACAACCTGGGGAGATCTAGAGTTCATTATTGAAAACTAAAAAAAAGAATATTATGAAGAGCAGTTTGTTATGGTGAACTTCAAATAGATGTGGAAGTATGAATATCATGAAACATATTGATATAAGACATATAACATGTTTCATGCAAAAAAAAAACCACAACAATTAACTCTTTATTATAAGAAACTTCAAATAGATCAGGGAAAAAGAAATCCACGAAACATATTGGTACAAGAAAAGCATTCTATGAAATAGTTGTAAGAGATGCTAGAAAAACACTTAAGAAGCAGATGTAACTAAAAGATGAACAGAAAAAGAATATCATGAAAAAAACATGGAGAATAGAAGAGGACAATCACTTGTATAAAATTCTATGAAATAAACACCACAATGGTTGTTTCAACAATGTAACCTAATCAAAGTATACTTTCCCACACTACGAAATTCAATATTCTATTTACTTCAACTACTCGCATTTACTTCAACCGCCACCATCATATAGCAATGACAGAATGCATTTACTTCTACATATCGAGGACACCAACTCCACCACTACCAACCCACGTAATTACCAAGCTCCACATCACCACCCAAAAAATCATGCAAGTTGCCGCCAACTGAGACATCTCTCACACCAGAAAATCCAATTCATGATTGGCCTGACAGAAACCCCGATGGAAACTTCAAACAAATAGCCTACCGGTCGAGACATCTTCGGCGCTACTTGTGATTCTTAAGTGTTTTTCTAATAGTTTCTTTACAATTTCCCTATTTTGTCTATAATATTTAGTGGGAAATAATGTATCTTGAATTTTGAATTGACAAGCCAACTATTAGATAGAATTTGTCATTACACCTTGTCTAGACAGTGATAGAATTTATGGTAAGAAGGAATATGCTGCAAACTCAAATCTATACATGCATTTCATTGACCTATTAGAAAAACACTTAACAATCGAAGGAAAATGAGAGATGTTTCAAAGCCCACATTAAATAGAACATTAAAATATGGAGAATAGAATAGGCCTAGTATGATAATGAACAATTTGGTATGGGGAATTGGAAAAAAGAGTATCATGAAGAACAATTTGTTATGGGGAAGTTCAAACAGTTGAGAAAAAATCAATACCATGAAACATATTGATAGAACAAGAATTTTTTTTGGAAAAGACCTATTAGGAAAACACTTAAGAATCAGAGGAAAATGGTAGATGTTCTCAAAACCACAATAAATATAACTTTAAGATATGGAGAATATATGAGGAAAACTACAATAATGAATAGTTTGTTATGGGGAACTAAAAAGAAGAATATCATGAAGAAAATTTTGTTGTGGGGAATTTGAAACAAAGGAGGGAAACATAATATAATAAAACATATTCATATAGGACACTGCCATCCCACATAATTAACAAGCTCCACCGCCTACATAAATAGACCTGACCAGTTTGTTCCAAGGAGCTTCAAGCAGATCAGGGAAAAAATAATATCATCAAAACATATTGATACAAGGTTCAAGCTATGTTCTTTTTTAATAAATATGGAAGAGAAGTAAATAATTGTATTAGAGGTGTTAGAATAACAATTATTTGCTACAAGTCATTTTACATGGGTATTTTGCATAAATGATTTGTCTATAATGTTTATTACAAGAAATGTAGCTCAAATTTACAATTAAGTCTGTTGAGTTATACATGTTTTGCACAGATTGCTGCATCATATAATTGTTTTCATAGCCTAAAGAAAATACCATGAATAAAATATGAAGAATAGAAGGGGAAAACTACGACAATCAACAGTTTGTTATGGGTAACTAGGAAAAAAAATCTCATGAAGAACAACTTGTCACGAGGAACTTCAAAGACATAAGAAAAAAGAATATCATGAAACATATTGATACAAGATAGATGAAGAAAAATCCACATTAAATAGAACTCCTAAATCTAATAGGTAGTATTAATCTGTGCAAAATAAATGTAACCACACAGGCTTTATTGAAAATTCAACCTATTACTTGGCACTAAATATTATAGAAAAATAGAGAAATTGTAAAAGAGCTATTAGAATAACACTTAATAGCCACTAAACTAATTTTATCTCCAATTTTGCTATGCTTTCATACTAACCCTCTACATAGATATATATGCAATTACTCCTATGTTAATCTGCAATTGCTCCTATGTTAATGGGTATAATGCCAAAGATGCATAGAGATAACTAAAACAATAAACTAAGGGCGATAAAATTACTAACCCTAACCATATTTTTTGATGAAACAAAGAAGATTTAACTACAATTGATCCTATGGTAACGAGTATAATGCAAAAGATGCACAAAGATAACTACAAACAATAAATGGGGGGAAATTTTTTTACTAACCATAACCATAATTTTTTGACAAAAAAAAGAAGATTTAACTGCAATTTCTCCACCCGTAAAGAGCGATAATCTCTTTCAAGTCTCCAAAATTGGTATAACACCAAATATAGAAACATATAACAAGAAGACATTAACAATAAATTAATCATTAACAATAATTTTTCTATCTGCTTATCCTGACGTGGACCTTACTTCTTGAACAAAGAATTTTCCTAAACATCGCTGATTGGTCAATAAGGATTGGGAAAAAAATATGAATTTACATTCGAATAGATCAAGAAACAAGAATATCATGAATAAAATATGCATAATAGAACAAAAAAATATGATAATCAACAGTTTGTTATGAGCAACTAGAAAAAGTAATATCATGAAGAAAAGTTTGTTATGGGAAGCTTCCAACACATGAGGAAAAAATAATATCATGAAACATATATTCATACAACACAGATGAACACAAAGGCACATAAAATAGAACTCCTAAAGTCAATAGGTAAAAATAATCTATGCAAAATGATTATAACCCCACAGACTTCATTGAAAATTCAAGCTACATCACTTGGCACTAAATATTATAGACAAATAGATAAATTGTAAAAGAGCTATTAGAATAACACTTAACAGCTAAAAATTACTAACCCTAACCATATTGGTTTTACGAAAGAAATAAGATTTAACTACAATTTCTCCACCCATAAAGAGCAATAATCTCTTTGAAGTCTCCAAAATGGGTATAACACCAAAGATAAAAACACCCATGTAATAATGAGTATAACCCCATAGACTTCATTGAAAATTTGAGCTACATCACCTGGCACTAAATATTATAGAGAAATAGAGAAATTGTAAAAGATTTATTAGAATAACACTGAACAACCACCAAAATAATTGTATCTCTAGTATGTTTATGATTTCATACCAACCCTCTCCATATATATATACAATCACTCCTATGTTAATCTGCAATTGCTCCTATGTTAATGGGTGTAAGGACAAAGATGCACAGAGATAAATAAAACAACAAACAAAGGGTGATAAAATTACTAACCCTAACCATATTTTTTGATGAAAGAAAGAATATTTAACTATGATTGCTCATATGGTAATGGGTCCAATGCCAAAGATACACATAGATAACTACAAACATTAAATGAAATATGCACAGAGATAACTAAAATAATAAACCGAGGGAAAAAAAAAAATTGCTCCTATGTTAATGTGTATAACGCCTAAGATGCACAGAGATAAATAAAACAATAAACCAATGGAATTTTTTTTGCTAACCCTAACCATATTTTCTAATGAAAGAAAGAAGATTTAACTATAATTTCTCCATCCATATAGAGCGATAATGGTGCAACCACGATAGGAGGGTCCTCAAAGAGAACAATCCAAACCATGCAACAAGATTCACACAACAAAAGTAACATGAAATATAGAGGAAAATGCAGATGGAGACATTCATATTATCGGAAATCTTGATTACAAATAGTCTACCAGATCTGGGCTTGTAGATTCGGTGCATAGGCCTGATTACAACATGCTCAAAATATAGTGCTCATACATGTAGGCGGAAATCTTATAGATAAAAATATATATACATCTTATTCTATCTTCCTAATTATATCTTCCCATCTAATGGTTCAATACTAGCTTTATATCACATCTAGGGTCGAGAAACATCCGTGTCAGCCAAAGATCACCACAATCTCTGAGAAGAGAAGTGTAACGTGTGCAAGAACAGGTTGGCCTCAAATTTGAAATTCATCCACGGTAGACGTTTAAGATGAAGTGTGGAACTAAGTGTAAGGTTGGGGAAACTCCATAGAAAAAATGTAAACACACTGTGAGGATCTTAAAGTCACAGGAAAGATTCATGATCGATCCAACTAGCCGTTAGGTTTTGAAGTTATTTTGGGGCTAGTCCCAAAAAATGTCACATACTCCAGAAGCGATAACTTGCCAGAAAAAAGATCCAAATGAGCTGGAAACTTGGAATACGACAATTGAACATGTCCACAATTAAATCGTAGGTACGCAAGATATGGTGAGAAAACATGAAGAAACACTAGATCTACCAACTTGAACCAAAACAAGAACAAAATAGGAACAAAAGTGGATGAAGATATTTTTGGTTGATGCAAGATTTCCAAGAACCAAGGATGCTCTTGCATTAGACATCCAAGGTTAATGAGAAGTGAGCCTCTCACTTTATATCCCAACCAAAGGAAAACCAATATGGTCTACCTCGGCCTGAGAAATCGAAGAAGATTCTTCCACGAGTCTTCCTTCCATCTCTGACATCCAAAATCTCTCCTATCTTATATGATTGTTGTTAGAAATCTATTCTTCCAAATTCAGCAATTTTTTCTTCATGGTACTGATGTAAATATGCAATGTTGAATATGGGCGATATACCCATATCATCTGGTAATTCCACTTCATAAGCATTTCCTGAATTGAACTTCTTCAAAATCCTACAAGGTCCAAACTTTCTCATCTCCAATTTACTATATGTTCCAATTGGAAATATTTCTTTCCTCAAGTACACCATCACTTCATATCCAACTCTGAACTCCTTATATCTCCTCTTTTCATCTACTTTTTCGTTAGACTTCTAGTTCGTGTTTTCATAATGTTGTTTCACTTGAGTATGCACTATCTTCATATGTTCTACAAATTCTACTACCTATGTGCTCCCTTTATCTTCCCTATTGATGTCTCTCAACTCTGATATACCTTTAGGATGAACCCCTATAACAATCTCAAAAGGTGTCTTTCCATTACTCTTGTTCACTAAATTATTGTAGACAAACTCTACTTGTGCTAGGACTAGATCCCAACTTCCGATCTTCTCTCTAACCAAACATCTCAGCATATTTCCCAAACTTTTGTTCACTACATTTATTTGTCCATCTGTCTATGGATGAAAAGTAGAACTGGACTTCAAATTTGTCTTCAACTTCTTCCAAATTGTCCAAAAAAATAACCAACAAACTTTGTATCACTGCCTGAAAAATACTCCTAGGTAATCTATGCAATCTAACCACTTCTCTGGAAAAAAAATCTGCTACATGTACGAAATCAATTGTCTTCTTACAAGGTATGAAATGTGCCATTTTAGAAAATATCTACTACCACAAATATTGAATCATTACCGCTATGTGTCTTAGGAAAACCAAGTATGAAATCCATGCTAATATCCTCCCAAGGCCTTTCTAGTACTGTCAAAGTTTTATACAACCCAAAATTCTAACTACTCCCTTTTGGAACTTGACAAACTCTATAGCATTGCACAAATTTCCTGACATCGTTATGAATCTATGGCCAAAAGTAATTCTCACTCACCAACTCTATTGTCTTCTCAATTCCAAAATTTCCTACCAAACCTCCACTATGT
The DNA here is from genome assembly GCA_007115665.2 of Sequoiadendron giganteum. NCBI lineage: Eukaryota > Viridiplantae > Streptophyta > Pinopsida > Cupressales > Cupressaceae > Sequoiadendron > Sequoiadendron giganteum. Next base: position 591,592,361 of record CM021106.1, on the reverse strand, counting down.
TTCTCTTTTACCAAGTTATCCCTCATTGAAATTTGGGGTATACACAACTAGTTTCCTCCAAACAACATGTCCTCAATGAAATAATTCAACCATTGACTTCTATCCTCCAAAACTAGTTCTTTAAATTCTCTTCAAGGTTTTGCAAAATCCGGGTCTTCCTTATAAAAGTTCTTCAATTCATCAAATCCTAATACCTCCACTCTCATCTATGCCAATAAATTCCTTCTTCTACTCAAAGCATCGACAACTCTATTTTACTTTCCACTCCTATGTTTCAAGACAAAAGTGTAACTTTGCAAGAACTCTACCCATCTCATGTGTTTCTAATTCAACTTACCTTGACTATTCAAATACTATAATGCTTGATGATCCGTATACAACACAAAATCCTTGGATAACAAGTAATGTCTCCACTTCTTCAAGACTTGACCTATGGCATAGAACTCTTGATCATACATTAAATATCTTCTCCTTGCATCATTCAACTTCTCACTGAAATAGGCTACAAGTCTTCCTTCTTGACTTAACACCGCTCCAATTGTATTTCAACTTGCATCACAATCCACTTGAATTACCTTATAAAAATATGGTCTAGCCAACACAGGCTGCTCTATCACCTTCTATTTCAATAGCTCAAAACTTCTATCTACTCCAGATGTCCATCTTAAATCCTTCTTATCTCCCCTCATTGTTTTTGTCATAGGGTTGCAAATAGAACTAAAATTCCTAATGAAATTTTGGTAGAAACTAGCCAATCCATGAAATTATCTTACCTATCCAATGCTTTCAGGTGTAGGCCATTCAACAATAGCTCTCATTTTATCAAGATCCATCTTCAATCCATCTACATATATCACAAATCCCAAATATACCAATTCTTCCTTAATGAAACTACACTTCTTTATGTTTATCAACAATTGTTCTTCTTTCAACCTCTACAAAACTTGTCTTATGTGCAACAAATGTTTTTCCCTTGTCTTACTGAAAAATAAAATTTCATCCAAATATATAATCAAAAAGCTACCCAAAAATTTCTTCAATACCTCATTCATCAACCTCATGAAATTACTTGGTGCAATTTTCAGCCCAAAAGGCATCACCAACCACTCATACAATCCTTCATTTGTCTTGAATGTTGTTTTCCACTCATCTCCTTCTTTGATTTTGATCTGATGATATCCACTATTCAAGTCTATATTTATGAAGTACTTAGCTCCATTCAAACAATCCATAATGTCATCCATCCGGGGCAAAGGAAATCTATACTTTACTATGATCTTGTTTATGGCTCTAGAGTGTATACACATCCTCCATTCTCCATCTTTGTTAGTGTTGGAAATTTGTGCCTCATCTTCCTAGCTTAGACTTCCATTTTTCCTTAGAGCCCTATTTCTGGCCTTTATCACCATACCGCTGCAAGCTTTCCTTGGTGGCAGGGTTGTGTGGTTTACCGCTTTATCGTGGGCCACCTTGTTTGGTCTAGTGGTTGGGTGGTGTTACCGCCTTACCATGACGGTCTTCTTCTGGACTGGTGGTGGCATGGTAAGTGGTGACAATTGGCATGGTGGTTATTACCTTACTGCAAGGGTTGATCATTGGTGGTGCGATAGCGTGGTAGCAGCTGGCGGTTGAAGGAAGAAGGTCTGGTGACAGTTACCACTTTACTGTGGTCAGTGCTTGGGGTAGCCACGGTGGACGGCTAGCGGTCGAAATATGTGATTACTACCATACTGTGGGGAGTGAGGAGTCTCATCATTTTTCCATAGTAAGACCATTGGTGGTCTGCCTGGCAGTCATCACCCTACCGCAGGGTGGCCTATTGCCCCCCATGGTAGCACGATTGACCGTTAGCGGTCTGGGCTAGCGGTGTCACCACCTTATGCAATTGTCTAGCGGTCATGGCACTATAGTGCAGGGTGATTAGAGATAGAGCTCGGTTGTGCTAATTGCCTCACAGCGGATGGGTCGGTTGGACTCGGTGGTAGCGTAGGGTATCTTTGGCATAACTAGATGGAATTCAAGTGAACTCGGATGGGCTCACCACTTTACCATGGCCGGGTCGACTGAGCTTGGCAGTAACACAGTTGGAGGCTAAAGGGTCATCGTAGGCTCACCCCCTTACCGCGATGGGTGTCTAGACTCATAGCAGTAGTGTGGTAGAAGGCATAGGTGAGATAGGAGCTCGGCCGACTGAGGTTGACTGAGTTTGACCAGAGGTCAAAGGCAACGAATGAATAGAAATAGGACACGTGCGTCAGGGTCAAGATGTTGATTGGCTAGGTGCCAAAATAGTGTTTGATAGTTATTGCAGGCCAAGATTTCAGCTGAAGACAGGACCTGATTTGGGAAAGGAATTGAATGCGAGGGCGGCCCGATGCAAGAAGATATGTCAGTGATATCCTGATGACCGTTGATTGTTTAGTCAAGGCAAGATAGGTTGGCACATAGAAAAGAGATTAAGTAATCTTGTGTGCACGACAGAAAAAAGAAGAGAGATTAGAGAGAGAGGCACAGTGAGTGTTTGAATGGTCATGACTGTGAACACTTTGTCCCTTAGTTCTGTGAAGATGTTAACCTGTGGAGGCCATGTGGCTAGGCTAGCCATCGGGCTGGTCATGACAGTCGTTTGTGAGGAGCTGAAGGGAATCTACACAATATGTCATGAGGACATTGTAACTATGTGAAGATTGTATTTTGTGTTGCCTGTATTTCTCTCTAGATGAACAAGATGTATTATCCTGAAGAGCATAGCTTTGTATTTGTATTGTAACTAGTTTTTGTTACTGAATAATACAAGTGAGTTGAATGTTTTGGAGGTGGGGTTTTTTACCCGAAAAAGTTTTCCCCACATATATCTGTGTGTCCATATTTTTTTTCTTTCATGTTGTTTGAATCTGTGCTTGTGTTGAATCTATTATATGTTAAGCATTTACTTCTCTCAAAGGATCAATGGGGGATTAAATGTGCATACTTCCATTTTATGGCATACTTGTTTGTGTCTTTGATGTGATTAAAATAAAAATTACTAAGGCACTATTGTCTTAGACGTGTTCTATGATGATAGATCCGATCTCGTATCCCCAACAAGTGGTATCAAAGCTAGTTGAAGGAGGTCAGGGCTTGATGATACCAACCAGTGGTATCAAAGTCTTCTCTTGGTTGTTGAAGTTCTGGGTTTTCTCCTGTGCTAATTTCTTAGCTTGGCAAGCTTGAGGAAATCTAGAGAAATCGGTTGGTGATTGATCCTTCGATGAGTGGAAGTTGTTGCTTCTTTGATTCAACACATAGTTTTGAAAGAGACTGGACTTGACTGGAGTTGATAATATTGTTGCAACATGGTCGGAGGCTCTTGGCTTGCAGCAAAAGTTCTTGATGCAAAGGGCGTGAGATGTTCTTGTGGTTATGTTATAGTGAAGCGTGGTTTTCATACTGGGTGTCTTTGAGAGAGGCTCTTTGGCAGTATGGAGTTGCTTGTGTTGTTGTTGATCCATGAAGTTGTGCGCTTGTGCTAGGTGTTTTGACTTAGCACTGAAGGCGGTTTCTCTGCTACTCTATTGCATGGAGGCTATGAATTTGATCCTGGTGGTCTGCAACTTTTGTATAGCCTAGGTCTCTCGTATGCTTGTGCATGACTATGGTTTTTGGAGCTGGTCTAAAATGGACCTGTTGTTCCATTCTTACCTATGTCTTGCACTCGCATGTTTCAGATTCATGTCTTTGGCTCTAGAGGTTTTATGTAGATTTTCCTAAAAAGTCTATCATGCATTTTTGTATTTCTTTTCATTGTTCTGGTTAATCATGATGGTTGTGTACAGACACCTAAGTTTTCCAAATGAGCAGTGAATATGGAGATGTGTGGTTGTTTTACAAACACTGTGGTTTTGTAGGTTTTACACAGTCAAGGAAAACTTGTGGGGTGTGGAGCTACTATTCAGTTATTTTCTAGACCCTAGCTTCTAGGTGTGATTGGATGAGATAGTTTGTAGTTCAACATGTTCTGAGGAGGTGTGATGTCTTCCCTGCATGGGAGTGTTGGTATGTGTTTTTCATTCAACATTCTTGTGGTGTTTTCTTTGCTAGTTTCCTAGACTATGGTGCTTGAGTTGTGGACGTGACTGGAAAATCAGATATGTTGTTGATCTGGTGTTTGAGTCTTTTTTGTTTGCTTTGGCTGTTCTCTTTGATGATCTCAGTTTTATAGTTTCCAGTGTGATGATAGATTTGCAGGTTTTCATTTGGTTGCATCCACGAGTTGTGCAATGTTGTGGGTTGTCCTTACCTACATGTTTGTAGTGAGACAACTCGGAAGTGGACTGTCTATATCTATGAGGTTGTAACTATGTGGTTCAAATACGTTAGCTGACCTTGTCTGTGGTCACTTGTGCATTGGTGTGGTTGTTTTGAGATGAGAGGAGGAATGGTGTTTAAGTACCTGAATAGTCAATGATGGGGACCTGAAACATGTGAATCACGATGTCATGGAGAGCTTGTAGCACTATCTAGTGTAAGCTTTTGACAGTGATGGGGTGGTCGATCATGGTGCTTGGAGAGCTCAGTGTCATAGTTCAGTGGGAGCTTTAGCAGTGATTGTGAATTCATCACTTGGTGGTGAATGGTCTTTCTTGGTGTTGCAGATGCTGGTGGTGCTTGACAGGTGATGTTGGTTTAGAGTTTTGTTTGCTTTATGTCATGGTATACTCTTGCTTGTTCATTAGAGTTTTGGCATGTTGCTTTGCTCTTGAGACCATGGATAGTTCACTTGAAGCATTGTATCTCCTAACGGGGATATGTAGATCATGGTTTCATGCTAAGTTCATGTTTAGCTAGTTTGGAGCTTTGACAGTGGTCTGGTGTTTCTTTATGTTTTGAGTACTTTGGTCATATGGTGGTGGAATTCATGATAAGTGTAGCAATGCACATTGGAGTTAGCATTAAATGAAAATTTGTTGGTGCTCATGGATGCATGGAGAATAAGGTGAGGCTGGAATTCTTTTGACAATGTTGTTGTTATTGCTGAAAGTCTGAGAAGCCTACACCTTGGTTGAATGCGAGTTTAATAGAGACCATGAAGGAGAATGCTCTTGGGTAAGTCATGTTGGCTTATATATCTTGGAGGAGCATCTTTTCTTTTCTTCTTGGTCTACTCGGCAGTGAAGTTTATTTGAAAGGTATTTTCCCATTATATCTTTCAGATATGTGATATGCTTTATCTTTCATGGATATGAATCTTGAGTTGCTTTTAAGATTCTGGAGGATTCATAATGAAAGGTAGACAACATAGTGTATCTCCTTGATTTTTTGAGGACTGATAGGAGATGGTTATATGGGTGAGTCTGATCTTCTTTGAGGTGCTTACATACATGGATCTGGTGGGTGTTGTTATGGTTTTTCCCTTTGGGATGTGAAGAATATCTTTCTTCTCACAACTAGCATTTTGAAATGTATGTAGGAGGATGCTACATGTTTTGATTTGCAGTTTATCTCTAATCTGGTCTTGTTCTTCCTGAATATTCTTTTGACTTTAGATGTGAGTTGTCTTTGTGGAGCCGAGCTGGTCACAGTTTATGGTCATGTGTTGTCACTTGGGTGATGACACGAAGGTGCCTGTGCTTCTTTCTTCAGTCAGATTTGGAGGATTTTGGAAGAACTATGGAAGACAGTTGAGAGAAACATTTCTTACAACAAGTGGTTGCAGGTTGTGCATATCTGTGTAGGTAATCCTCATAACTACCTGGTTACTCATTTCTATGTGCAGGGATTATTTGACTTAGTATGCTTGGATCATGTGTGATGGTGCTTTGTATGCACTCATCTGGACACTACCCTTACAGTGGGAGTACCTGGATGTGTTTGGTCTTTTGACTGGTTGACACTTGGTGTGTGTTTTTTATTGATTGATGGGTTTGTTGTGTGATGGCATGAGTTCACTGATGGTCATACCTTTGAGGTATGGGTGATTGGATGATTTAGTATGAGTTGTGGGTGCTGGTTTTCAGTCACCAACGTGTGATCAGTTGGATAAGGGCAATTAGTTTGATGGTTGTTGTTCCAACTGGTTGGTTTTTCTTGTTCTGGAGAATGGTTCTCTTTCTGTGTTCACATTGTGCCTTTTTGCTGCTATTTTGGTGCCTACACTGCCTGAAGGATCAGATGTTTTGTGTTCCTAATACTAGTGCATTTACGCCTTGGCTTATTCCTTTTCCTATGTTGGATGTTTGGAGCTATAGCCTGAGATGGTGGACATTTTTTGAATGTCGCTAAAGGTGTCTTGGCTAGATCATGGAAGCATGGTGATGGTCCTTGTTCGTGTTTTTGGGAAGAAGCCAGTAAGACTTTGTCAAGTGGGAGATTGTTGGGAATTTATGTCTCATCTTCCTGGCTTGGACTTCCATTTTGCCTTGGAGCCCTATTTCTGGCCTTTACCGCCATACCATTGCAAGATTTCCTTGGTGGTGTGGTTGTGTGGTTTATCACTTTACCGCGGGCCACCTTGCTTGGTCTGGCGGTTGGGCGGTGTTACCGCCTTACTACGACGATCTTCTTCTAGACTGGCAGTGGCACGGTAAGTGGCAAAATTTGGCGTGGTGGTTATTGCCTTACCACAGGGTTTGCTTGTTGGTGGCACAGTAGTGTGGTAGCAGCTGGCGGTTTCCTATCTTCAATTTCACCAAACATTGTTCACTTACCAGTGTTTTATGCTCATTTTGAATCCATGCTATCTGATAGGGTTTAGGGTGTTTCTATATTTCCAACTCAAATTTGGTTACCATTTCTTCAGAAGCCAGGTTCTCCAAACTTCCACTATCAATGATCACTTTGTATCATTTACCAACTACCTTGCATCTAGTCCTGAACAAATTATTTCTCTGCAATGGTTCTTTCTCCATTTCACTTTGACACAACACTCTCCTATTCACCAATACCTCTCCTTCTTCCGGTTGATTAGTTGATACAACATGATCCTCCTCAACAAAGGATGTTCTCCTATTGTTCTCAGTGTTTACGCTTGTCTCTCCTTGTTTGCATTCAAAGGCTCTATGTCCTTCTCCACCACATTTAAAGCAAGTTCCCCTGAATACTCTTTTATCTTGTCCTTTGCCATCTTTTCTATACCCTTTAGTTATGTAACCACCATATCCTCCTCTTCTGTAAGAGTTTCCATCATCTCTTCGATATGAATTTTAATTATTATTGACCTCCTTATCTGAAACAATTCCTCTTCCTCCTCTAGTGAATATTCTTCCTCTCTGAAATCTTCCACCTCTTCCTCTCGATCTTTGTTCATGTCTTTTATTTAGTTTCTCTTCTGCCTTTATGGCACACTAATATGCCTATTCCACACTCAACAACTTAATCAAATTTATCTCATCTTGAATAGATGACCTTAGACCATTCACATATCTAGCTACTTGTTCAATCTCATCTTCTGAATGTACAAATATGATATTCAACTTATAGAATTCCTTAGTAGACTCTATCACACTTGATTCTTTATGCTTCAGGTTTTGCAATTTCTTGAACAAACTAATCTAATAGCTGGGTATGTACAGAATCATGATGGGCCAAAAAGTGGTGATATGTAAGTGATATGATGGCCCATGTGGCTGATGACTTTTTTTTTACCCAAAATTGATGAAATGGAAAGGGTTGTTTAAAGGAGATTCTCAGCTTTCCGCCAATATAAATTATGCTTTACTTTGAATTTAATAAATAATTATTATTCATTTTCTATTTGAATTAAGACTAAAGTCTTGATTGATAGGATGATTGAAAAACATCTATATATTTCAAACGGTATCACATTTTTTGAATCCGAAACATGTGTCACATTCTATGCATCACATAATATAGGATTAAAAATAAAAAAATCATGAAGTTTTGACCAAGTTAAGGTGGTCAGACATACAAGTTTTTATATATTTTAAAAGTTGTAATAAAAAAATTATAATTAATTATTTACTTGGAAAAAAATTACTAAAAAATATGCATCACATCGGGACATGAGATCTCTACTTATATCTAAAATATTATAAAAAATATATTATCATTTTTTTGTGGTTAGTGTGGTCAGATAGACACCTATTTCTTTTTTTTTCCCTGAAATTTAAGTACTACTGCATTGAAATTTCAAATTTTCACCAAATAGATTTTTATTTTTTTAAAATAAACCTAGTAGTTTAGAAACTAAATTCAATTTTCCACAGATTATATTCTTACATATTTTTGAAATACTATAGAGAACTTATTCAAATTTTTACGTCAAGTTGCCTAACTCTGATTTTCTAAATTTTCATCGCCACTTAAGGGCCTATTTTTTCCATGATGATCCTACACATACCCAGTCTATAGGCATAAAATTTATCTTCAATTTATTCACCATCTGATCCCATGATCTTATTTTCTCCTTTCCTTTTCTTTGTCTATCTATCTGCAAATGTTCCCACTAAAGGGATGCATGTCCTCTTGAAACTTTTTACATGAAAATTTTGCCTTCTTATCATTTGGGGTACCTTCAAAATAAAAGTATTTCTCCATTTTTGTTATGCAATCCAACAATTCATTTGAATCCAACTTACCGTTATAATCCGGTGGATTGAAATGTGGCTTGGTGTTCACTTTGGTTATGGCTCTTATGAACCTCTCTTCTCCCTTATCAAGGCCAAGTTTCTCTTCTCTTGCAACTTCTTCTTGTTCTTCTATTTCTTCATCACTTACATCATTAACTGGTCAACCTCTTCTCTAGGTCATTTCAACTACTTGAAATCTTGCAGAAATTCCTCTCAATATCTGCATTATAGTTGGGTTTGCATTTCCACGCGCTCCATTTCCTCTACCATTTCTTCTTCATGCCATCTCTACACAAGTCGTCTATAATTGTAGGTCAGATCCTCAATTTTCCACCCTGCAACAAATCTTCAACAAGACTATGCAACTACTGAAGATCTTGCAAGGAATGAATTTCACTCTGATACCAGTTTGGTGCAACCACGGTAGGAGGGTCCTCAAAGAGAACAATCCAAACCATGCAACAAGAGTCACACAATAGATTCAACACAAAATATGGAGGCAAATGCAGATGCAAACATTTGTATTATTAGAAATATTGATTACAAATAGTCTACCACATCTGGGCTTATAGATTTGGTGCACAGGCCTAATTACAACATCCTCAAAATACAGTGCTCATACATGCAAGAAAAAATCTTATAGATCGAAATCTATATACATATTATTCTATCTTCATAATTCTATCTCCCCATTTAATGGTTCAATACTAGCTTTATATCACATCTGCGGGTCGAGAAACATTTGTCTGCCAAAGATCGCCACAATCTCTAAGAAGAGAAGTGTAATGTGTGCAAGAACAAGTCATCCTCATTTCTAAAATTCATCCACTATAGATCTATAAGATGAAGTGTGGACCTAAGTGTAAGTTCGGGGACACTTTATAGAACAAATCTAAGCACATCATGAGGATCCGCAAGTCACAAGAAAGATCTGCGATTGATCCAACTAGCTGTTAGGTTTTGAAGTTATTCCGGGGCTAGTCTCAAAAACTATCACGTACTTGGGAAATGATAACTTGCCAGAAAAATATCCAAATAAGCTGAAAACTTGGAATACGACAATTGAACATGTCCACAATGAAATCCTAGGTACACAAGATGTGGTGATCAAACATGAAGAAACACCAGATCTACCAACTCGAACCAGAACAAGAACAAAAATGAATGAAGATATTTTTGGTTGATGCAAGATTTCCAAGAACCAAGGATGCTCCTGCATCAGATAATCTCTTTCAAATCTCGAAAATGGGTATAATACCAAAGATAGAAATATATAACAAGAAGGAATGAACAATAAATTAATCATCTATGCAAAATACCCATGTAAAATGACTTACCATGTAGATGCATATAGATAACTAAAACAATAAACCAATGATGAAAAAATTACTAACTGTAACCATGTTTTTTAATGAAAGAAAGAAGATTTAACTGCAATTTCTCCATTCATACAAAATGATAATCTCTTTCAAATCTCCAAAATGGGTATAACGTCAAAGATAGAAACATATAACAAGAAGAGATGAACAATAAATTAATCATCTATGCAAAATACCCATGTAAAAGGACTTACAGATTCTAGAGAACAACAGTTTTCAATCTCACATAAAACGGTTCGGAATCCATCAATTTTGGAATAGTTTGCTATCAAATTAGCCACAGAGCCGAAGGCGATGATTTTTACAATAGTCTGCTATGAAACAAACACCACAATGGTTGTTTCGACAATACAACTTAATCAAAGTATTCCTTCCCACACTGGGACACTCAATATTGCATTTACTTCATCCACTCGCAGTTACCTCGTCCACCCCCATCGTACAACAATGACAAAGTGCATTAACAGTCCCATGAGAAAACACTTACCATTCAACTTCCATGGATCAAGGAAACCAACTCCACCACCGCCAACCCACGTAATTACGAAGCTCCATGTTGCCACAAAAAAACTCAGTCAAGTAGCCACCAGTTGGCACATCTCCAATGCCGACAAATCCATTTCACGACCGGGTTGACAAAATTCCTGACGGAAACTTCAAACAAAATAGCCTATCCGCTAACTATCGACTAATAAATAATTTATTATCTATTTTTTTCTAGTTGTTTTTTTTTTCACTTTATATTATGATTTTGATAAATTTAATACTCTCATTAATTTTTTTTTTTTATTAGCATCACAAACAAAACCTAATTTTTATTTAGACTACTAAATTATTTATTTCTTTCAAAAGATTTTTTTGCAAGCACAAATATGATATTTGGATTGTATGTTTTAAGTATAAATATACATCACCCTTAACTCATTTTATTATCTGAAATCCATTAATCCGTAATTCATTTATCATTCAACCTTACGCAAGAATCCGTATTGAATAAAGTTACTCATAAAATTATTCTATCATTGCCATATCATCACTGTATAGCTACAATTTTTTATTGCATTACCTCTTTGACAAGTTCTTAAACCCTAGTTTTAGGAAAGCCTTTCCATCATAATTTCCCATATTTTTTTATACTCAAGTGAATTTGATTAGAATATTATCTAACGCATTCATTACATGTTATGTTCATCATATTTATCAAGAATCTTTTAATTAAATCCAAAGGATTGTCATTTCCAGAATATCCTCACTTAACTAGCACAAAGAGTGTTTTTCAACACTCCCTATCGTCTTGTAGTTGCATAGATAAAGTTGAATGGCTATTTGTAAGCACAAAAAATTCATCGAGAACATTGGTCATTTTTATGGCTCAAATATTATTTATGCACATCAAGGGTAGAACATTTTGAAGACATTAAGAACAAAAGTCACTAGTTCCCACACATTAAATATAACAATATTATACATATATGCACTTTACTCTTCATGGTAGTGTTTGGACGGAAGCATAGTCTAAATAAACTAGTTGAAAATATTAAACATTTTCAATATTTAGAATTCTTATTCTTAGATGTGTTTTTTATAACATCTATTATATTTATATATTTTTATGGTAGAAAAAATAGCATATTATTTCTTAAAGTATTTTTTCTCTTATTTATTAATTTTTAGATCGCTATGATTTTTGTTTTTGCATAATCAATGATCTTGTATGTCTTGAAGATATGATTATTCCTTAAAATGTTTAGGATTAAGATCACTATTATAGGATAAGTGTTTAGAATATTCCTATTTGCATGTATATATAATGTATCTTAATGAAGGTTCCGTACTCTTTTTAAAATTTGGTACATCTAGATGAATATTTTATAGGATTAAAAGGGTTAAAAATAGAAGAAAATATAAAAGGTGTCTTTAGATCTTCAAAGGACTATCAATGATACTATAAATGTGTAACAACAATATTTATTTAGGTTGGTTCATTAACTCATATGCAAATAGAAACCACTATATAAACATTCCATAATCATACATTATCCCATGCAACATGGAACCCCTTTCAACTTGCATATTAAATAGGATAGCTTGAAATAGGATGGAAAAAATAAACACAATAACTTTGAATATCTAGGTGTGGAATCTATATATATATTTATTTGAATAATTTTAGTTATATTTAAAGAAGATTTTTAGGGGCATTGACAATATCAATTTTAGCATATTACTAGTGGAGAAAAATAAGCACTCAACATGAAAGGTACCACAAACTAATTTATACATAGAATTCCTTTATCAATTATTTTCATGAGTTATGCTACCCAGTCAAAAAACATGAGAGTTTATGATAGAACAATTTTGGCTATACAAACTAGATGAAACCTTTTAGCTATTTTAATTGATTGGGTAGATGCATAGTAATTATCTTTTCATTTTATGTAAGAATAATTAGAGATACTCTATTTTTTTTTTGAGGATTGATATACCTTTTTAATTTCTTGAAGTTGAATGTATCTACTTGACTATATGAATGATTTAAAGATAATTTAGAACTTCATTAATGATATGATGTTATAATTACTTTATTAGTTATATGATATTGTACAAATTATTATTAATTAGTGATTACAATTTATGAATGACTATATGGACCAACTAATTTATTTATGTTCACTAAGAGGATGGATAAATATTCCCCCCTTATTTGAAGAGGGAGACTATCATCCAAGAGAGAATGGCAGATTAGGGATAGGAGACCATTGTGCCATATTCAACTAATGCACACACATTTTAATTATTCATAGGTCATATGTATCTTTCAATATATTTACTCAATCATTTATATGTCATAAAATCAATATTATTATTTGGTTTATAGTTGTAAATTGGACTATTATACTCACTAGTGAATTTCTTCATATATAGATTATTGTTTGTAAATTCCAATAGCGTATTTTTGTAAGTGTTTTTTTATCTTCCTTCTAATCCAAGTTTTTCTGGATCATTGTAGTATTGGCATAATTGGCATGACTTCCTTGTTGCATAACCTTTTTTTTGGGTCCATTTATTTATGAGTAAAATAGTAATAATTTCAAAAAGTGATTTTGAAATTTAAAGGGTTTTGAACACAAATGGAAAAAAAGAGGTAAGATAAATGAGAAAATTATTTGATTATTATAAAATAGCTTGTAAACAAGGAAATTACATCTTTTGAAAGTGTTGCATGGATTTATTTACACTACTATGAAGAGATTGGGAGATGTTCTTTCGGAAATGAGGCTTTATACCTTGCATGGATTTATTATCTTCTAGGTAATTAATCCATTAGGGGTGCATCGTATTAGGATTTTTTATAGGAAAAGGGCCATGGGTTAAATAAAGAGAACATTTTTTATAAGAGAAAGGATGGAAATTGCTATACATTGGTACATAATGCTCCCTACAATTCATAATTTTTATTGAGTACATGTTATTTGATGGTTTTTTATTTTTTCGTAGTTCATTTAATCACACTAGTTTTTTGGCTCTATAAGATATTTAATTATTAGTAAGGTCATGTTTATATGTGTTTGTGAGTATTTAGTAGATGAAAGATAGCAATCTTGCCTAATAAATATAAATATTAAAGGATATATAATATTTCTATTGATCATAAAATCTTGCACCCCTTTGAATAGCCTTATGAGAAATTTAGTTAATGGGAGACATTCTTGCACTTCACTGAATGATGTCTGGGATTTTTAAAGAAGTTGACTCTTCCTTTCTATTTGGGAAAAGGGAGAAGGAAATGTAGAAATAAAACTTAACTAAGCATATGTGCCAAAAGGTTTTTAAACATTTCAAAACCCTAACAGGTTTTCAATTCTAATAAAATGAACACATAATTCCACAGACTCTTAATTGTCAAAAGGAGATCAAAGAACTAAGTCCTATATGAGCACAGAGAAGTCATTCAAATCATTTCATGGGAAGAACCCACTAAGGTTCGACATAATATGATGAATCTAAAATTGAATATGATGTTTCAAACCCTTGCAATTTAACTATTTTTCCCCAACAACATGGTATGAGATATAACATAACTTTGACAATAAATGAAAGAGTATAAAATATGGTCCAATTCATTGTAGGTCTATGTTAGATCAAAATAAAAGCTATAACTAAGAACCAATTATCAATATTACATCCAAAAGGTAAAAATGGCACAAATTATAAACATGTATGAATAGAGAATAAATGTAAGATAAAGGCCATGTAGGCACAGTTAAATACATCTCCTTCCTTCTATTACTTGATCTGAAAATAATAAAAAAGATGCTAAGGTTGGATAATTGATTCATATAGTTATCCTGAAAATTGATTACAAAATTGATATAGGGCAATGAAAGTATTATAAGAAATATTTCACTACTTCCTTTTCTATCTCCTATTCAAACTGATTTGAGAGGCTCAAAAATTCCCTTTTATAAGATAAGTGAAGCAAACAAGAAAAAATAACTATCCACGACCCTAAACAAAAACCTAATAAATGGCATCATAAAACTACCCTAAGATCCTAACAAAGATCAGATCTAATTACGTAAAGCTAAGTAATAAAAACTAAGCTACTTCATTAATGACAATCAGCATAACAACTCGTGAGTTGGATACCACAAGAGTCATGAGAAGATCCATCCTATCAAAAGAGTAAATATTTTGATGCAAAACAAAATCACACAATTAAATCTAAAAAATTTGTAGCTAAAGAAAATATTATCTGATCATTTTTAGGCAATAATGGCATCACCAAATGGATACTAGCCTTAGAGATCATTAAGAGAGAAAGAAACATGAACACCCAACAATGTCTTCAAAAACATCACTCCCAACAATGAAGAACCCACCCAATAAAATTTGGGCCATGTGGCACAATAGACAAAATTCTTCAAAATTCTCTTGAGTTCCTTATGGAAAAGCCCCATAAGACGGCCACGTGTCTTGCTTCGCACCCGATTTTAGTGTGATATTCAGAAAATTTATGTAGCCACTACGTGCCACCATTGTGAACTTAACAAAAATGGAACCTTTTGACCTTCAAAATATGTGCCATTGTCACACATGGTGGGGAAAATACCAACAACCAAAAAATGGTAAAAATGGGAAACCTTAGCAGCTGAAAGGTCAAGGAAAAATATGCTAACATATTTAGAGAAAAAATAGCTTCACAATTTCTAGTGACTCATAAGGGGGCCTAGACCTATGGAGGCACGAACCCAGTGAATTGAGTAATAGAAAAAGGAGAAAAGGGGGCTTGCGATCCTCACAACCTGAGGAACGTGAAATGTAGACATTCCCAGTCTCCATCAGACGATAGGGCTAGTGCATTCAACATTTAAGAAGCTTGGTCCAAGTTGAATATCTCCTTAAATGAGACCTCTACTAATCATTCTTCCACCTCTCTGATGTGGAAGTAGATTTGAGCCAAGGGAAGGAGTATCTCTTTAATTTATTCTACGCAGCGCGATGGGCTCAATTTCTAGAGTGTTAACTAACCTCGAGAAATGAGTAGTAGAAAAAGGAGAAAAGGAGACCTACGATCCTCAAAGGCTAAGGAGCGTGAAATGTAGACATTCCAAATATTCATCAAATGGTAGGGCCAGTGCATGCAACATTTTAGAAGCATGGTCCAAGTCGAGTATCTCCTTAAATGATACCTCCTCTAATCATTCTTTCACATCTCTGATGTGGAAGTAGATTCAAGCCAAGGGAAGGAGTATCTCTTCAAATTTTTCTACACCTAGCGATGGGCTAAATTTTTGGAGTGTCGACTCATCCTGCTACCTCTCTTATAATACTTTCCTAATCTATTCCATAATTAATATTGCTCCATCAGGTAGGAATGGAGAAGGAAATCCCAACTGGATTGAACCTTCGAGATCCTCTTTCATTCTATTAACTTTGTCATTCAATGCAATCTGGCAATTTCTACTCCTCTAGGCAGCCTGGTTGCAAACAATGAATTCATTTTCATTTTGGATAGCTACTCTTTGGTCTGTAATCTTGATGTTTTCTAGAGTCTCTTCATCAACTTTTTAAAGCTTGACTATTAAATTTTTTGACTCAACAGAATGGGGAGTGATGATATGTAGAATTTGGTCGACTTTCAGACCAACCTTTATGTTAAGCTCTTATGAATCCACCATGAACCTCATAGTTGGCTTCAAGGATGCCATTATGAATTTATTTTTCCCAATAAGAGGAACATAATTTTTGTAGTATAGGGAAAGGTTTGGCCCTTCATGCCATGGCCAGTTCTTGCTAAAACTACGACTCTTTAGTTTATATATCCTCCTTCAATTGATCAATTATTTTAAGGGCACTTGAATGTTCAAAATGTATCCCTTCTACCTCTTCATTGTAGGCCTTATGACTAGATTCATTTTTTGAGAGTATAAGGTTGTAGTTCTAAGCATGGTGGTTCAAAATATGAACAATCTAAAATATTAAACCTTATCTCTTTTGAGATGAAAATCTTATGTTAATTTTTAGTCTCGTTTCTTTAAGATAATTGTTATTATTCTTTGGTTTTGCACAACCAGGATAATTTCTATCTAATTGCATTGGTGGGGACTTTATTTGTAAGAAGAAGTGTTCTTACCAGGTCATAAAACATTCTTATGAACAAATTTAGGAAAACCCTCCTTGGTTTCACAGAGCCAAAAGTGTAGGAGATCTCAGTATTTGACTGAATCTCGTAAGTTGGCCACTAACTTTGTTAGTTCTTGAATATAGAGGTTGGCTACCTCTTAGGGAATTATAGAGCCTTAGCTGGGAAAATTAAAACACCAACAGAATGGCAACTCTATTGGGGAGAATTTGTTAAAATTCTGATTGCAGAATCTAGCCTTAAGAGTCATTGCATAGAGTCAAATGATTTCCAATTCTGATTTTAAATAGTGAACAATTTTCATCTCTAGAAGGAATAGGTTGTTGAACTGAACCTGAAAATCATATGATCTATGGTGTTCCGCTAGAAAGGGACTCAAGGGTTTTGGGTGCAAACAGTCCTGTTATAAATTTCATTATAATAATTGACATATTCCTTGTAACCTTAAAGGTTAAACTCAATGGAATAGGTTCTTTGCCCGACTCATTAGTTGAATGGTGGTTTTATTGGGGAGAACTTCTGAGAAATTTAAAAGAAAAAGAGAAAAGAGAAACCACAGCAGTTGGAGGCAGCTATCTAGAATCATTTGTTTAGTGGATCTGAATGTTAATTTTGGATGGTGACAGGTTATGGATTTGAGAGAGATTGGTAGCGGCATGGTGTTAGAATATTTGAGGTATGACTTTGTTGTGGAAAAAGACCTAGAATGTGACAAGCTTTGAAAAATATTTTCATATTCTTTTGAAATTCAGTCCTTTGTTGAAGAGGTGGCGACTCTGTCCGAAGAACCAGTTGATATATGAAGGAAAAGTCCCAGATCTATGATATTTATAGTCAGGGAAAGAATATTAACAAATGCTACCAAAATTACCAGGTATTTTTTATTAAATCTAAACAATTCACTATTCTAATTGTGAGGGGTGTTTGTAATTAAGGATGATAAATGGTTCCAAATTAGATGTTCTAGCATCAAGAAAGGAACAAGGATTAGATTTTCCATACTTCTAATGATGCAATATGTAAAAGGACTTGCGAAACATGTTTATGTTATATCATACATCTAAAAGCAAGGAATAATAATTTCAGTCATTGATGGAATCATGGTTGAAATGGTAAATGATATGTTTGATAAACATGTATTGTTTTGAAAAATTTTAAATGGGTATAAGAGGTTTCCCATATGAGAATTCAGGCATAAATATGCAAAGGGAACAAGTTTCATTAAGCCCTTCAGGGGGTTTTGTAACTCAAAGGTATATACCTTTTATTTTCAATGATGCCAGTGGTTACCCTAATCTAATTCCTAAGAAGATTAGGAAGTATTTGCCTAAATACGTAGGGAAAAGTGCAGAATCCCCCTCTAAGCATCTACATGATTTTGTAGATGTAATGGGGGATTATGAAATCAATCATGAAGATGTTTTTATGAAGCTTTTTTTGCAATCCTTAAGGGGTGATGCCAAGGATTAGTTTTCATATCTACCCTCCTATTCTATTAACTCATGGAATCAGTTGGTGATAGTTTTTATTGAACAATTTGGTGAAAGAGTCAATCCCAACATATTAAGAAAAGGTTTTATGGGAATCCATATAAAAGAAGAGGAGCTAATCCCATATTTTAATCTCAAATTTTCAAGAGCTTTAAGAGAAATTCCTAGAGAAATAAGACCAAGTGAGGCTGAATGCTTGGTTGTATATCTTGGTGCTTTTGACAAAAGGATGGGTTACCTATTAAGAGATAAAGAACCTACAAACCTGAACCAAGCATATCAAATTGCTATGGAGATTGAGAACAACACGAAATACTCAATGATGAAAGGGTATCTGGCTGTAAGTATTGATTACCCTGGCCTAGCTCATACTAGTAAAATTTCCTCATACTAGTAAAATTTCAGATTTGGCTGCATAGAACACTGATTATGATAAGAGTGATTTGAAAAATGTAATATTTCCACCATTATAGTGTGATGATGATGAGATCCAAGTTGAAAGCTAGTCTAATTTGAATGGTGATGATCAAACTTCTTTTGTTCCAGAATTGTATGAAATGAAGAGACAAGAGGAAGAATCACCATATGAGTTTTTATTGAGATTTTTGGGTGCCTTAATACAAATTCCTAGAGGTCTCAAACCTAATGACTTTGAATGCATTCATTTTTTTTGTGAACTTTATGAACTGGGGTTGAGTGCTTTGCCAAAATAATTGAAACCTGCTAACTTGGCCCAAGTCCTTAAATGGATAGAGATTATAGAATCAGCCGAGGGTGTATCTACCAAAATGAAGATAATGCTTGTCCTTTTGAAGAAATTTGGATAACTACACAAGAATTTGAGGGACAAAGTGATGAAGGATTAAGTGAGACATGTATTGTTTTTCCTTATCCTGATTGTAATGCTCATGTCACTGAGATTTTGCTACAAGCTAGTGATTGTGATTTTAGAGATGATGTTTGCATTACCGAGGATGGATTTGAGCCTCTCCTCTTACCAGAGTTGTATGGAAGTGTGGAACCTTGTGATTTTACTTGTTTCCAAATAAAAAAAAACTTTCAAATGATAAATTTTTAGAGTATACTCTAGGTATACTGGCAATGGAACAAGTTTGTTGTATAAATGTTGAAGAACTTGAGGACAATGAGGTGTGTGATCAAAAGAGTAGTACAGGAGATAACCAACATATTGATGAAAATATTGGTATTATTTATTTTCCTCATTTTTTGTATGAAGCTGAGATTGATTTTTTGTTACCTTCTGACACTGATATTGCTCGTAAAATTTTTCCAGCTTATAATGAAGGTGATACTGATATTGCTAGTGAAAATTTTCTAGCTTATAATGAAGGTGACATTGATATTGCTAGTTTTCCACTTATAAATTAACACATACAACAGGTGGTGTTGAACACAAGGAGGTCAGTGCATACTACTATTTCTCTATTGCCCATGTTGAGTTGATGTGTTTAACTCTATTTTTGAAGTTTTTCATTTGGGAATGGATGATGGATTGCATGAAGGGATGTATACTAAGGGGCTTGAGATGAATGTGTTTACACATTCCCTGGAGAAATATGTAACTTATATTGCCCACCTCTGTGGTATCAAGATGTGTTCCAAAACATCTAAACATAGGTGTTGGCAGCCAAGCCTGTGTGGAAAACACTAGGGTGAGCATTCCCTGAGTTATGTGTCCTCCTTGTTGTACTATGAGGTTATGTGTAACATGCACTCAGGTTTATATGAAATTTTTCAGTTCTATGTACAAGCTGATGATAATGCCAAGATGTGTGATGTTGTAGACCAGATAAGTTATGAATGTTTTTGCTTCTCAACTAAATTGAGTAAGCATTCTATGAAGTATGAACAAGTGCAGGGTAAGGCAAAATGTCATTATGGCCATGTGTTATAGTTAATGTTTAGACATAGGGTGCTGATAGATCAAATGCATGGGAGTATAAGTAAACATTATGATAATTCTAGGCATACTGATTACTCCAGTAATTTAGAGGAACCAAGAGGTAAATTTGAAAACATGGTTCACTCCAGGTAATAGAGAATTTTGTATTTGACAAGGGTAAAATTTGATTTCTCTTGTTTGGTGGCCTAGGGCCACCAAGTTGGATATAAATAAGTTCCAATTGACAAGCATGGTAGAAATTCCGTCAAGGCACTTGTGTGATTCAGTAGTCTGGTTTGTGAAATGAGAGATTTTGAATTCTTGCTATGCCTGCAAGGGGCATACATCCCTAGTCAGAGCCACTGATGGGACTTTTAAAATTTGTCAAAATTTTCCCTAAATTGGGCATGACTGGTTATTTTTAAAAGACTAGAGGTCTGATATTTTAGGTTTCGAGTTTTGATCACTCAAAGATTGATTGGTATCTTTTAAAACCCTCGCATTATATTTTAACGTTGAATTGATGTTGAGGGTTACCGGTCACTTAAGTCATCTGACTGAGCCTTTCCTTCGTGCTCTTACCGGCCCCTTTTCACCCAACCTATTAGTCTCCTATTTTCCACTTGGGCCTAAATGTTTATGCTGCCGAAGATTTTTTCAGATGGCCCCACCAGTATATTATATTTATTTTATGCAGCTTGGTGAACCGTTCGATCATGGATTTTGATTGAGACCATTCCTCACGAACCTCATAGGTTTTCCTGCTAATGTAACTTAGGTGGTGCGAGGTGTGTGAGATGCCACCATCTGTCATATATGGAGGAGTGGGGCCTTTTCTCAATTCTCCAGCAGTGACAAGTGGGCATCATTTCATCAGTGGGAATTTAATAATAGGGTTTAATGATGACTGTCCCTCGCAGGTCTCGCACGATCAGGTTAAATGTTCCAAAAGTACCGTTAGGTTTACGAAATGATGACATGTGCCCTGGCTCTTGGAACAACGAGGCTAGGTGGGGCTTGTTGCCCAATCACGACCTCCTGTTTTTGTGGGTTGTGATTGGCTATGCTTTTTCCTAGGCAGTGATGTGGATTTTCAACGATCATTGACATGATTTGAGTCATCCGACTTGCCAAGTCTGTTCCACATCAATGGTTCAAATTGATGGGGTTTGTGTTCATCTGTGTGATGATTTTTTGTGCTCTGCAACTTGTTTTCATTAATGGTGTAGGTTTTTCAGTGGATTTTCTCTTGATTTCCTTGTGTGTGAGTGGTATCCTTCTGATAAATACAATGATGGGTTTTACACCTGGAGTAATTTTGTGGTGGCAACTTCAGCCACTAATCATTCGCATGCTCATACAAGAATTTGGGAAATTAATATTCCCTGCACCATTTTACTCTATAAATACCTATTGAATTGCTCAGTATTATCACTGCATTTTGAGTTGATCTATTTGCAGGTAGTGGATTTGTTTGCAATCTCGAGCTACACATCTTCAATTGATAAGTTTGTGATGCACCAAAGTACCATAGTAGGCACGAGGAATTCACAGTGCAAAGAGGAAAAACATGCTCCTAGTGCTCCTGAACTGAGAGCCCAAGGTGTTGGCAAGTGGTCTGGGCGCTACATTTCCCCTGTCATGCTCTCTTCGAGCTCTAGTGGCGATGGGTTTGAGACTAACTTGGACTATCGTGGCTATCTTGCAGCCATGATCGAGCTCATGGGTTTCGATGAGGAAGTCCTTGCACTTTCACCAATAACTGCAATGGCACCGTGTCGTGTTGCTGGGACTAGTGCTGGTGTGGATAGAAAAAAGAGAATGGTTTCGCTTCAAACTGAAGCGAGAACCAAAAGCACTCGCCTATACTAGGGTCATGTGTTGGCTAAGTGATTATTGGTGGGTGGTTTTTCTTCAGTGGTTCATTTTTTGGATGTAGATGTGCACGTGTGAGACATGCTCTTTTTTTTTCTCCGATTGGTTACTGGGTGTAACCATTTTGATTCCTCAGATCGTGTATTGTTATTTCTAATGATGAGGAATTATTTTTTTTGGAATGTGAATCCAAATTTCATTTCATTTGAATGAAATTTATTTTGAAATTAACAATGGAGCCTGATGCTTGTTGCTCTCTTGTTCTATAAAGGAGATTTTATGGCTCATTGTTACAGTCAAATTTTTTGTGTCCTTGGGCTTAGTATATGTACAGTCAGTTTTTTTACTATAGGTTGTTTGAAGGTATTAACCAGTCTATCTTTTCTGGGGTAGGAATATTATGAAACAAGAAGGCTTTGCTTATGTAATAACAGATATTGAAGCAATAAATGAAAATATATTAGAACAAAATCTCTCCTGATTTCATGTCATGAGTTGTGAATGAGTTTATTAATGATATATTGACTCAACTTCAATGGTATATTTCAGTGTGTACTTCATTTTCCTACTTTAACTTAATAAGTCAATCAAATTTCTTACAAATGAGTTACAAATTTGTGATGTTGTATTCAGGATTCCTTAAGGAGTATTGTTTTGAAAACTAAAAATATTATAGTGTAAATCATTATGGTGATACGTCCATGATATCTAGGTTATGTTTTGTGTGACTCCTGCCCAATGAATGAGGCACTAGGTAATTTCTTCAGGATTCCTTTTTTGAGAGTACAAGGTTGTAGTTCTAAGCACGGTGGTTCAAAATTTGAACAATCTAAAATATAAAACATTATCTCTTTTGAGATGCAAATCTTATATTTAATTTTTAGTCTCGTTGCTTCAAGATAATTTTTATTATTCTTTGGTTTGGCACAACCAGGATAATTTCTATCTAATTTCATTGGTGGGTACTGTATCTGTAAGAAGAAGTGTTCTTACCAGGTCATTAAAAATTCTTATGAACACACTTAGGAAAACTTCCTTGGTTTCACAAAGCCAAAAGTGTAGGAGATCTCAGTCTCTGATTGAATTTCGTTAGTTGGCCATTAACTTTGTTAGTTCTTGAATATAGAGGCTAGCTACCTCTTAGGGAATTACAGAGCCTTAGCTGGGAAAATTAAAACACCAACAGGCCTTTGGGTTAGTTTCCTCCTTTGGGTTTTCCTTGGCCAGGTGTCTTTTGTTTGTCGGAGGCAGGACCAGGATGGAACCTAAGTCTGAACTTTGACAAAGTTCATGGTTTGGTTTCTGTTCCTATTCCAGCTCCACTTCCTACCTTTTTCTTTTCTTCGTCAATTTGCTTGTCTTTGGCCTTTGGGTCGATTTCCTCCCTTGGGTTTTTCTTGGTTCATTTTTTTCTCTCTATTTATTAGAGGCGGAACCAGGAAAGAACATAACTTTGAACTTTATCAAAGTTCATGATTTGGTTTTCATTCCCATTCTGGTGCCACTTCCCGCATCTTTTTCATTTCACTACATTCGACCTTTGGGTCAGTTTCTTCCCTTGGGTTTGCTTCGGTCTTCCTTTCAGTCGTTAGAACTAGAGCTAGGTGGGATCTGAGCTCGGAACTTTGTGAAAAGTCTCATCTTGGTTTTGTTCCCGTCTCCGGCGGGTTTTGTTCCGCTTCCACCTCTTTTCCTCTCTGTATGTTCCCATCTCCACTTCCGCCAGGTTTGGTTCTGCTTCTACCTATTCCCATCTCTACTTTTGCTAGGTTTGGTTCCGCTTCCACCTATTTTCCTCTTCATCTATTCCCATCTCGGCTTCTACCTATTTTGTCTCCATTCCTGTTCATGTTTTGTTTCTGCTCTCTTTTGTTTTTGGTTCCACCTTCGCCTGGGTTTGTGCTTGGTTTCTTACCTTGGGGAGTCTATTGGATCAACTTGGACTTTGATGATGTATTGAGCATTAATGCTGGCCTTTTGAATGCAGATTGGATCAAGCTAAAGGTTGATGTTGAGGCCGAAAGAAGGTTGGGTGTACATCAAAAATTTGGTGAGATTTATGAGAAACATTTGAGTACATATTGTGGCCGCAGACAAGCGAAACCCATCCATACATGCAAGGTCATCATTTTTGGTGGCCTATTGATCCATGGAGGGCTCAACCTAGTTTGACTTTATCTAAGTCATCTATTTTCCTAGCTTGGGTTTGATCGATGGCTCACATTCGAACTAGTGTTGTGCGCGTGTTGCAGTTTTTTTGTTCGTGCGGATGGAACATTAATGGTCGGCATGGCTTGAGGGACCATACCATGACTTTTGGCATCCCCTATCGATTTGAAGGGGCACTTCATGCATTCAATATTAGGTGGTGAATTATTGTTGTTTTCTCAAGGCCGATTTGGTTTGTGGTTGGGCTTCTTTGTAACCCTAATTTTGGTTCACGTGGGCAAGATTTCTATAAGTATAGCCTTTGGCCTCATTTGTAGGGGTTGGTTAAGTTGGTTGCCAATCATTTTAGCTAGTATATTTAGTAGTAGAATGGTAGGCATGTTAGAAGATTAGAAGTTAGTTTTACATTTCAAGCAAGTGTTGTAACAGACCAGAATTGTTGATAATGCAGTGATTTAGTACAAAGTAAAGACATTGTGCTATGGTTGGTGCCTTCTTTTGGGTTGAATAATCTTGCATGGTTCTTGTTTTATCTCCTAAATTTCTTGGAAAAGTTTGAATTTATCTTAGGTTTAGTTAATAATGGTTGTGATTTAATGCTTGGAGTGTTGTAACAATCTTTGGTTCATACTTTGGGCAGTTTATTGATTATGGGAATGCTATGCAAGGTCAACCTATACCTAATACTGATGTGCTTAGTTCAACTATAGCCATTTCTTCAGTTTCATTGAATGAATTCCCATAGTCTTAAAATATTTAACACCTTAGAAGATTGCACTGCTCTCTATAAGATTGTAGGTATAGCGTGGGTTGAACAGGAATTAGTTTACAGGGATTGGTCCATTCCAAGTATTTCATCATTTTCAAGGTTAATTTTAGGAGTAGTGTTAATCTTAGAACTTCTGAAACCCTTACCTTTTCTATTTCTTTTATTATTTGGTTAGAACCATAAATTTAAGCATCACCATATCTTAAAATCTGATGAGTTTAGAGCTTCCAACATTTGTTTTGTAAGATCCCTTTATGATTACCAGCATATCACATTTATCACTAAGTGGTTCTACTACATTGTCATGACCTGACACCCGATAGACCTTGGGGTTATCTCTTTGGTCATAGAAATCAACCTTTCAAGAGAGATAGGATAACATTTATTTTGTCTAATTTGTTGTTGTGCAGAAAACATTGATTAATAGGATTGGCGCTAGAAGGAGGCCCTAAATAAGAGAGTTGGAGCATTTTCTAAATGCCATCTCTTTTGAGAGGCTTAAAAGGAGAAATAGATCTACACTAGGAGGAGAAGAAGTAGAGTTTCAAGAATTGCCACCTCCAACCAGGTCAAGAAGGACTAGAAGAAGGGAGGAGTCACCATCCAACCTATCATTTCCACCATCTTCACCCTCATCCACCTCATATTCATCCGATTTTGAGGTTGATTTCATTCAACAACCCCAACCAGTCATCAATCAACCTTTACCACCTCCACCGATGGATTTCTTGGAAAATAATCCATCCCCTCTAACCTTCAACAACTACAATGTTATGCCCAAGAACCCTAAGCATTTTTTCTCTAAGTTTCACATGAATGACCATAATAGAATGGTAGAGGAGCATATTAGGATTTTTCAGAAGTGTCTGAGAGATAGGAGGATTAGTCATGAGGATGTTGCATGCAAAAATTTCCCCTATTCTCTAGGAGAGGACACTTTTTACTAGTACAATCATTTACCTGCTACATCCATTCATAATTGGGTTGAACTCGAGGTTGCATTTCTGCAGAAGTTTAAGATTCCTATTAGTGCTTGTGAGCTTTATATATAGTTTACTAGGGTAAAGAGGGAGGTCAATGAACCCATAGGATCATTCAACAATAGGTTCCACCATGCATACACCAGATTGCAAGAACCTTATGTTGGGGATGATGCCTCCACCTTAGAGATGTATTTTGAAGCCCTGGATAGTCTCGCATCCACCTTCCTTAAAGGGAGAACTAAACCTCCAACTACCTTGTTCACTTCCTATATGGAGGCTATTAAGGTCAACACATACCTGAAACAATACTTGTCAGGATCCCTGCCATCTCTAGGACCTACTGCTCATTTGGGAAAAGTACAATCTCTCAACTAGGCTTTGATTAATCATACTCCCCTTATGAATCCTATTCCACAGTTGCCTCTGGTCCCTCACCCAGGTCATCCAATAAACCAGGTCCAACCAATGCTTGGTTATCCCCAGCAAAATGCCAACCATCCCCTCTATTCATAGTAGCAGGCCAGTTTCCCTACATATTTGTAGAACTCAATTTTTTTGAATCAGTCTAATGGTTTAGGAGGAGTTTCAGGATACCCTCCAAACACTGTGAATGTGGTCCCTTACAACAATCCTAATAAAGAAAGGTTAGATGAGCTAACTTAGCAAGTGAAGAAGTTGAACACAGAGGTAACCTACTTGAGGAACCAAAATAACCAACTCCAAGCTAATTAGAAGAGCATGCAATCAGGTTATAATAGAGGGCAACACTATGACAAAAATCAGAACTTTGAAAGGGGACAAGGTTTTGGTTAGAACTTTGATAGAAGTCAACAAGGTGGACAAGGATTTGAAATAAGACAACCACCTAGGAATAATAGGCCATGGAAAACTAGGCCTAACCATGGAGGAGTTCCCACTCTATTGTATCAACCTTCCAATCAAGAGAAACCCCTAGGTGGTGTGTACCTAGCAGAAGTAGCTTTGTTAGGATGGTGTAGACTTCACAAGAAAAGTCAACACTCTGAATTTGATTGTCCTGAATTTCAAACTGCTGCTTCCATCTTTCAAATTGAATTTGAAAAAAACTCCACTGGCCAAGAATTGGTACCCTCAAATCCTTATGACTCCCTAGTATTGGTGTTGAATCACGCCCCTTTTCCAAGAGATGAGTAGAATGAACCAGAAGAGGAGTCAAGAAGCCAAAATGGGGAGACAGAACAAGTGCTCAATGAACATGAAATCTCTCAATGGCCCATTGGATGAACTGGAGGCTGATGTTGAAGAAGTGCACATGTTTCAACAACCTGTCAGGAAGTATGATTTGAGGAGAAAGCCCAATAGGAATCCACAAGCTAGAGGTCCATTCACTACATCTACCCCTCCACACAATTTTACTACTCCACTGGATCCACATGCCAACAACAATCCATCCTACCCTCAAGTTCCAACATAATACCTTACAAAAGGACAACCAGATGTTTCCAAAGGAAGCAATGCCGATGCAGCAAGAGATAGGAAGACTAGTCATTATAAGGAGGTCCACCTTGACATGAATGTGGAACAACTAGGAGAATATGTCATTGAGGAACTCAGGAAATTAAAGGTGAGTCTTTATGCTTTCGATTTGTTAAGAGTTCCTGAAATCAGAAATGTAGTCCTAGGGTCATTTAATTCAAGTATCAGAACACCAGGAGTAGCAATCAATGAGGTAATTGGAAGGCCTCCTGGTCCCCAAGCACCCAAAGACCCTAGTCAATAACAATCTGGGGATAGGGGAAAGGAAAAATATAGGGGTCAAGTTGCACAAGTTGACTCATAGTTGATTTTATTCCAAGGAAAGATGGAAACCCCTCATTTTCTGATTTCTATTTGTATATTTGGCAAAAATATGCACAATTGCCTGCTGGATTCAAGAGAATCCACAAATTTTATGCCATTAATTATCTATAGGGCTCTTGGTATTACCCCTGCAGCTTCCTAGAAGAAGGTCACCCAATTGGATAAAACAGAGGTGAATATAGTAGGAGAATTGAACATGATTCTCATGCAAGTTTCTTCAGACCCTAGAGTGCAACAAGTACTTAATATTCAAGTAGCGGAAATTCCTAACACTTATGGTTTGATCTTAGGAAGAGACTTTACTAGAGCACTAAATGGATATACATCCACAAAATACTCTCACATGTGGCTCCCTTGGAAAGGAGTCCCAAATAAAATTAGAATTGAGAGGGAACCTAGAATGAAGTATATCATTACTAAATATTAGAATACTTCAAATGAAATATTGGTGTCTGAGGTCAGCATGGGGAACTACATCTTGGCCTCTCCTGTTTTTGATACAGAGGAAGTCTTTATGATGTAAAGCTCTTCTGGTGAATCCACATCAGTAGCTAGCAGTTTCAAGGTGCAATTTGTACAAATAGAGGAACTTGATGATTAGGCAGATAGAAAAATCAATTTGCTAGATAAATTCCAAGAGTTTATCTAGAAATGTGTAGAAGATCATATTCAGCTGGGTAAAAATATGATCTTCAAAGAGTTACTTCTTCCTAGTTGGTGTAGAGTTCAAAATGCTCCTCATTTTGAATTGGAATGTTGCCTATGCCAAACTACAATGGATCAGATACAAGGATACATTAACACAACCCCAGTTGTTAAGGTAAACATACAAAACATTCAAAATTATCTAAAAGAAAAGAACACAAGGCCTCCCAAAGAACGTTTGGGTATTAGAAAGGACAAAGGTGTCTCAAGAAAAGAATAAGTTGATGACTATTGGACATTAAGGTTTGATGGATCCAAATCCAAGCAGGGTGATGGAGCAGGATTTGAATTGATCGGTCCTAAAGGTAAAACCTACTTTTCTACTTATAGACTCCAATTCCAATGCACTAACAATGTAGCTAAGTATGAAGCTCTAGTTCATGGGCTATTGATGGCATTAAGAAAGAAATTAAAAATTCTGCAAGTGTTTGGAGATTTTGAACTAGTGTTTAGGCAAGTAAGGAAACAATACTCATGTCATGACAGGAGGATGGCCAATTATAGGCACATAATATGGGATCTTATTGAAGGATTTGATGCCTTCAACATTCAGCTGATACCTCGAAGTAAGAATCAAACTATTGATTCTTTGGCACAAGCAACAAGTACATTGCAACCCTTATCACTTTTAGGCTTAAAGAAGTTCACTATGGAACTTATTTCGCTACCCTCACTGCCTGACAATGTCACCAATTTTCAGGTATTTGAAGATGATAAGCATATTCTTGATTTCATCACTAGCTGTGATGTGTTTTCTTCTCAAGTGATTGATGAGGTCGAACCTCAAGAGGATAAAATGGACCTAGAAGGAGTCCTCAATATGAAGACTAATACTATCCCAAGAGGCATGCTACAATTGGAAAGGATCTTTGATCTGGATAAGATAAGGGACTAGGAGTAGAAAATGAAAAGGGAGTCTCTCAACTGTCAGTGTGAAACATACAACATGGGGACCCAAAGTGATGTAAAAAATGTCTTTATTCGTAAGGTGTGCACTGCAAAGGAGAGACAAGGAATCATTAATGCCTTGCACACATATCAGGATGTGATAGCTTCGAGTTATGATGAATTGAGGACATATGACACTTTGATTATTACATATACTATTCCCCTCAGGTCAAATTTTAAGCCATTCAGGCAAAGAAATAGACCAATTAACACTCTATTGGAGCCCATCATTCAGAAGGAAGTGAAGAAGCTACTTTCAATATGAATCATATTTCTGGTAAGACATTCAACATGGGTTGCCAACTTGGTTCTAGTAAGGAAGAAAAATGGAGAAATCAGACTGTGTTGATTTCAGGAACCTGAACCGAGCATGAAAAAAGAATAATTATCCATTCCCTTCACTGGATGAAGTGCTTCAGATTGTTAATGGATCTTAGATGATGTCCTTTCTGGATGGGTACTCTAGATACAACTAGGTCATGGTCAAATATGAGGATAGGAAAAAAACTTCCTTTACTACAAAATGGGGAACTTTTTCTTATAGAAGAATTCCTTTTGGATTAATCAATGCTGGAGCTACATTCCAAAGAGCTGTGGATATTGCCTTCAAAGACTTCGTTGGAAAGTGCATAATCATCTACATGGATGATTTGATAGACTTTTCCAAGAAGCGAAGTGATCATGTTGCAGATTTATGCATAGTATTCCAGAAGTGCAGGGAATTCGGCATTTCAGAACAGGGCATTGCCTTTGATCCTAAATGAGTGGAGGCTATAATGAAAATTCAACCCCCTGCAAACAAGAAATAAATGAAGTCATTCTCTGCCAAGATTAACTTTGTCAGAAAGTTTATCACTGGATTTGTAGAGATAGTCAAGCCATTGAATGCCATGTTGAAGCAAGAAGCAAAGGTTAAATGGAGTATAGAAGCTAGGGAAGAATTTTCAGAAATCAAGAGAGCTATTATTGAGGCCCCTATGTTGGTGAGTCCTGATTATGCTAAGCCATTCTATATCTATTCATTTTCTTCTGATCACTCCTACGCTAGCTTGTTCAAAAATAAATTGATTAGGGGAATGAGCATCCCATAGCATTCATGAGTACACCATTGAAAGATGAAGAACTGATATATCCTAATGTTGAAAAGTAGGCTTATTCCTTGATCCAAGCTGTGAAGAAGTTCAAACACTATATACTGAGAAAAAAGGTCTTTTCTATAGTCCTTGATCTTGCAGTCAAGTTGTTTTTGATGCATAATGAATTGGGTGAACATAGAGCCAAGTGGGTAACTATGTCGCAAGAGTATGATATTGAAATTCAACCCATGAAGTTGGTAAGAGGGCAAGGACTGACCAAGAAAATGGTAGAAATGGGTCCTGACCTTGAAGCTCAACACTATAATCTTGAAGATGTTTCTCCAGGGAACTAGTATGATGACATTCTCCACTATCTTTTGAATCAGTAGTGTCCCGAACACCTCAATGCAATGCAAAGGAGAGCTTTACATTTGAAGAGTGGAAGTTTTATGATGAAAGGAGTTGTTTTATACAAGATAAATCATGAAGGTGTCTACTTGAGATGCCTAAGAAAGGAAGAGGTAGGGAGTGTGATGACTAAATTTCATGACAAATATGGCACAAACCATGGTTCGGTACCTTCCACTACAAATCAAATCTTGAAGGAAGGCTATTACTGGCCTACCTTGTTCAAGGACACACATAACCACATGAGAACTTGTCATGTGTGTCAGATTGAAGCAAACAGGGAGAGGTGTGCAACTCTTCCACATCGGCCTGTCATAGAGGTAAAACCATTCATACAATAGGGAATGGACTTCATAGGTCCCATCAACCCACCTTCATCTATAGGCCATAGGTATATTCTTACTGTAATTGATTACTTTACTAGGTGGACTGAAGCTCTTGCATGCAAGCAATGCACTTTTGAAGTGGTAATCAATTTCATGGATATAGGTATCATTAACCGCTTTGGTTGTCCATTCTCTTTGGTTAGTGATAATGGTTCTACATTCGCATCATTAAAGTTTTCTAACTGGGCTTATGATCATGGAATTACCATAAAATTTGCATCCAATTACTATCCACAGGGGAATGGTTTGGCTAAGTCTTCCAATAAGAACCTATTGATAGTCATCCAAAAACTACTAAAAAGGAATCCTAAGGATTGGCACACCCAGCTTAGATTTTCTTTTTGGGCAGACCGCACTAGACAAAAGACATCCTTAGGAACCTCTCCTTATCAGCTAGTATATGGTTTGGAACCTATCTTTCCCATCCAACTTAAGATCCCTACCCTTCAATTCATCAATAAGTACTATGATGGAGAGGATAAGGGTGAAGCCCACCTGACTGAGTTGTTACACCCTGAAGAAAGAAGAGATGAAGCCTTAGAAAACTTTGCCAAGAATAAAGGTGTAGTGAAGAGATGGTTTGATAGGAGAGCCAAGGTGAAATCCTTTAGAATCACTAACTTGCTTCTCTACTAGGATAAATCCCATGACAAAAAAGGGGAGCATGGAAAATTTGATAGACTTTGGCTTGGCCCTTATCAGATTGCAAAGATTCTGGGAGATAATGCCTTCCATTTGAAAAATCTCATTGGAGAGGATATCCCACTACTTGTCAATGAGCAATATTTGAAGCATTATTTCTAGTCTTGAGTTTTTTTTGGCTTTGTCCTTGTACATAAGTAGATTAGGTTTCCTCTCTATTGTTTTGGTGTTTTCCTTGGCTAGAGTAGGGTTTCTTTTGGTTTTACTTTGCTCGTCTGCTGCTCTATTTTTGCTTTGGGGTTTTCTTGCTTTCCTCTGGGTTTATTGCATCTATATAACTAGTTGCTTATCTGGGACTATTTTGGGATTTATTTTACAAACTCCAATCATCTTTTCAGAGTCATCTGAGGTGGTGGAATTCCTTTATCTGATGTTGCATGGGCTAGGGATTAGAATCACTTGACTAAGTTAAATTCTAGAATGTATTTGGGTCTTATATCTTCACACAAATATTAAGAAATCCAAGGTTGCATGTGGTCTTTAGGAGGTTTGACTAGGTAAAATATCTTAAATTCTTCTCTAGTGCCGCTATAGTTCTCACCCTTGAGTTTGGGCTTCATTGCTTGCAAGGTGAAAAGTAAAGTTTTAAAAGAAAATCTCGAAGAGAATATCAAAAGAAAAGGAAAGAAAATATTGAAAATAAAAAGAAATGTTCACCTTATTAAGGGTATCCTAGCATCTCTACTGAGGCTATGGACACCTGGCTTGTAGTAGAGCTATGCTAGAGAGGGTCACAGTGATAACCTTACCAGGGCTATGGATGCCTGATTGGGAGTAAGGTTCTATCAAGGTTACTTTTGGAGTTAGAATTCTTATGTAGTTCTCTCAGACTGAGTTTGGTCCCTATTGAAAATTAGGAAAGGGTAAATTAATGCATATTCAAATGCTTTGACCCTGGTACAAAGCTTTGCTTGCTCATGATTTATGAAACCCTGGTTAAAATGTAACCTAATGTCTAGTCTGCGAAACAAGAGATTTTGGGTTCCTGATTCTAGTTTGTCATTGAAATGCCCTAGGGAATTTCCCTAATGGAGTCACCATGTGTTGTGTAGTTTTGGCACACATGCCCCACTAAAAGTGGGGCCCCTCTCTTGCACCCCCTTTTTGAGCTTACCTTTGAAAATCTTGAGGTTTTGTTCTTTGGTGCCGGTCTTGATTGTGGGTGCCTTTGTGTTCATTTCCTGGTGGTTTTTGGATCTCGTGGATATCCTCTCTGGGGGTTGGTTCCTTTTTGCCTTCTATTTTCCCTTGGTGTTTTTTTTAGGTCTTGAGAGTTGTTCTCTTTCTCTTTTGGCCTGGTTTCTATTATTTGTTGAAGGTCGAACTAGACTAGAACCTAACTCTGAACTTTGTCAAAGTTCACAGTTCAGTTTTTGTTCCTGTTCTGGCTCTGCTTCCTACCTTCTTGTTTTTTTTGTCACTTTACTTGTCTTTAGCCTTTGGGTTGGTTTCCTCCATTGGGTTTTCCTTTCTCTAGTTTCTTTGGTTTGTTGGAGGAAGAACCGGGATGGAACCTAACTCTGAACTTTGTCAAAGTTCACGGTTTGGTTTCCTTTCCTATTTTGGCTCTACTTCCCGCCTTCTTGTCTTCTTCGTCACTTTGCTTGTCTTCATCCTTTGGGTTGGTTTCCTCCCCTAGGTTTTCCTTGGTTCATTTTTTTCTCTTTATTTGTCGGAGGTGAAACTGGGATGGAACCTAACTTTGAACTTTGTCAAAGTTCATGGTTCAGTTTCCATTCCCGTTTCGGCTCCGCTTCCCACGTCTTTGTCATTTCAATGTGTTTGACCTTTGGGTCAATTTCTTCCCTTGGGTCTACTTCAGTCTTCCTTTTGGTCATCAAAATGGGATCCAGGTCGGATCCAAGCTTGAGACTTTGCAAAAAGTCATGTCTTGGTTCCGTTCTCGCCTCCGTCGAGTTTGGTCCCACTTTTTCCTATTTTCCTCTTTGTCTATTCTCGTCTCTGCTTCCACTGTGTTTGGTTTCACTTCCACCTATTTTCCTCTCCATCTGTTCTCATCCTTGTTTCCACTAGGTTTGGTTCTGCTTCCACCTATTTTCCTCTCCATATATTCTCATCTCTGCTTCTACCCATTTTGTCTCTATTCCTATTCTTGTTTCATTTCCGCTCTCTTATGTTTTTGGTTCCACCTCCGCCTGGGTTTGTGCTTGGTTTTCTTACCTTGGGGACTCTCTTAGATCAGCTTGGATTTTGATGATGTATTGAGCATTAGTCCTAGCCTTTTGAATGCAGATTGGATCGATCTGAAGGTTGATGTTGGGGCCAAAAGAAGGATGGGTGTACTTTGAAAATTTGGTGAGATCCATAGGAAACAATCGAGTACATATTATGGCCGTAGGCAGGTGAAACCTATCCATACATGCAAGTTCAATGTGTTTTGTATCCAATTGATCCATGGAGGGCTCAACCTGGTTTGACTTGATCTGAGTTGTTCATTTTCCTAGCTTGGGTTTGATCAATGTCTCGCATTTGAATTGGCATTGTGTGCGTATTGCAAATTTTTTGTTCATGTGGATGGAACATTAATAACAGGCATCGCTTGAGGGATCGTACCATAACTTTTGGGATCCCCTGTCGATTTGAAGTGGCACTTCATGCATTCAATGATGGGTGGTGAATTATTGTTGTTTTGTTAGAGCCGATTTGGTTGGTGGTTGAGCTTCTTTGTAACCCTAATTCTGGTTCGTGCGAGCAGGATTTCTATAAGTATGGCCTTTGCCCTCATTTGTAGGGGTTGGTTAAGTTGGTTCCCTATCATTTTAGACAGTATATTTAGTAGTTTAATGGCAGGCATGTTAGAAGATACACTGGGTTGAATAATCTTGCATGGTTCTTGTTTTATCTCTTAAATTACTTGGAAACGTTTGAATGTATCTTAGGTTTAGTTAATAATGTTAGGAGTGTTGTAGCAATCTTTGGTTCATACTTTGGGCAGCTTCTTGATTATGGGAATTTTGTGCAAGGTCAACTTGTACCTGATACTGATGTGCTTAGTTCAACTATAGGAATCTATTCAATTCCATTGAATGAATGCCCATAGTTTGAAAATATTTAACACCTTAGAAGATTGCACTATTCTCTATAAGATTACAGGTATAGCCTAGGTTGAATAGGAATTAGTTTAAATGGATTGGTCCACTCCAAGTATTTTATCATTTGCATTGTTAATTTTAGGAGTAGTGTTAATCTTAGGACTTTTCAAACCCTTACCTTTTGTTGTTTCTTTTATTATTTGGTTAGAACCATAAATTTAGGCATCACCGTATCTTAAAATCTGATGAGTTTAAAGCTTCAAATGTTTTATTGTAAGGTCCCTTTGTGATTACCAGCATATCACATTTATCACAGAGTGGTTCTACTGCATTTTCATGACCTGACACTAGAGAGAGCTTGGAGTTATCTCTTTGTTCATAGAGATCAACCTTTCAAGAGAGATAGGATAACATTCATTATGTCTGAGTTGTTGTGCAGAAAAACCCATCAACAGCTAGTCTATCATACCATAGTTCATAGGGTGTACTATCAGTGTGGTCTCTTATTTGAACTCTATTCAAAATATAAACTATAGTAGGAACTGCCTCCCTCCAAAAAATGTATGCTAACTTGGCCTCATTTAACATTGTTCTAGTCATGTCGTTCACTACTCTGTTCTTTCTTTCTACAACTCTATTATGCTATGGAGTCCTTGGAATAGAATATTGTCTTTTGATTCCATGTGCCTCATAGTATTCAACAAATTCACTTGTTGTGAATTCTCCTCCTCTATCTAACCTTAACAATTTGATCCTTCTACCTATTTCCTTTTCAATCATTTTCCTGAATATTCTAAATCTTCCAAATGCTTGTGACTTGTCTTTTAGAAAGGTTACCCATTTCATTATTGTGTAGTTATATATTAAAAAAATGAAGTACCTTTCTCATTTTAGTCCTATTGTTCTTGTAGGTCCTAATAAATAAGTATGGACCAAGTGTAAGGGTTTCGCTTTTGAGTATTCCTTTGTTTGTTTTCCTTGCTAGCTTTCTTTGCATGTACTATTTGTAGGTTTGGTTATTTTAGGTATGTGTCTTACCCAGCCCCTTGAACTTACTTTCACCAAATTATCAAAATTTACATGCCCTAATCTTCTATGCCACAAAAATATTTCATCATCTTTCCCTATTAGACAACTATGACCTTTCACTTCAAAAACATTGTAAAGATGTTATCAGTTCGTAATCCTTGTGCAACTATTTTCCAATTTCTCCTTATTTTGCATCCTTCTAAATCAAATGTTACCTTGTAACTGTTTTCACTCATTTGGGTAAAGCTTAACATGTGGTGCTTTAGTCCCTCAATATACAAGACATATTTTGTGGTATTTTTTCCAACTAGACTCAATATACCTTTCCTACACATCTTAACTATTGTATTTTCACCCAAACTCATTGATCCACCATTTCATTTCTTGAATTTGCTGGAATTTCTTTTGTCTCCAGTCATATGCTTGGAGTAGCCACTATTTATTACCCATATATTTTTCTTTTTAGCATGTACTGTTGTTAAAGAAATCATTGATATAGTGGAATAGTCTACTTTCTCCTTCCACACATTCTTAGGTTTCTTCTCAACTTTCTCCTCCTCTTCCTCAAGAACCTTAGTTCCCTTATTCAAGTTGGAAGGTATGATTTTATTCTTCTTATATTGAACATTTTGTTTTATAAATTTTGTTCTATAGTTTCTAGATACATGACCAAAATTGTTGCAGTTGTAATAGATTATATTCATATCCATCAAATGAGATTTTTTTTTTTCTTACAAAGTTTGTGTTCCTTTTAGGGGCTACTCTACACTCTCTAGCCCTCTGGAAAAATTGATTACAAGTATAGAAATACCCAGACAAGCATGATGAATACCTAGTCATCGTGTTTTCCTCCTAGGATCATGCACTCTTGTAAATGCATCAGCACCCATTCTTCTTATGTTCTTCTTCTTATTTTATTGATTAGGGACTGACCAATTGTCCTTTTTGTTAGCACGAAGCTTCTTTTCTTCATTATTCTTATCAACTTTTTTAGGTTTCTCTTTGAGTTCACTCCCTTTGCAATCAATCTTATTGACATATTTGGACCTTTCTTCTACCCTAAATATTTCATATAATTTTATAGTAGTGTCCATGAATGTGCTCTTACCTTCCTCAAGCCCTAGACCATTTTTCTCTTTGCTAGAGGACTTCTATGTGTGCAATAGCTCATCCAAAATTTCTAAGCCACCTTTTAGCTTAAGTCCTTTTTCAAAATTCTCTTTGGCTTTCTCCAAATCCATTCTTAAGGAAACTACTTCGGCCTCAAGATTCATGCATATGTCCATTTTAGATTCTAATTTAGATTTCATCACTTCTTTCATTCTTTTTTATTCCTCTATTTGAAGTTTTAGACTTACTACCATCTGATTAGATTCCTCAAGATCTCTGGTTAGCTTGTCTGACTCCTTTTGTGTAAACTTCTTTTGGTACTTATTATCTCTTTTCAATTTCTCAATTTCATCTCTGAGATCATTTATCTCACATTGGGCATATATGAGTTCTCCTTCTAGGTTAACCTCTCCTTCTTCTTCAACTACTTCACTAATAGTTTCAACATTTCATAGTGGGTAATATTGTTGTGTTTTCTTATTTGTACTCTATTTCTAATGTGTACTGTAGTAGAAACCACTTCTCTCAAAAACATATCAGTTAATTTGGCCTCATTAATCATTTTTCTAGCCATGTCCTACACAACTCTATTCTTTTGTTCTACTACTCCATTCTGTTGTGGAGTTCTTGGTGTTAAGTATTTCCTTTTGATTCTATGTACTTCATAGTATTCAATAAATTCACTTGATGTAAATTGTCCTCCTTTGTCTGACCTCAAGCATTTAATCTTACCACCTATTTATTTTTCAACCATTTTCTTGAATTTCTTAAATCTTTCAAATGCTTGTAACTTGTCTCTTAGGAATGTTACCCACATCATTCTTGTGAAGTCATCCAATAGAAGCATGAAATATCTTTCACCTTACAAAAATATTGTTCTTATAGGTCCATATAAATCAGTGTGAACCAACTGCAATGACTCAGTAGTTTAGTAATATTTAGTTGGGAAACTCGCCTTTGTTTGTTTTCCCTACTGACATTATTTCAATATAATATTTTCAAACTTGGCTATTTTGGGCATATTCCTCACAAGACCTTTAGAACTAACCTTTACCAGATTATCAAAATTTATGTGGCTTGATCTTCGATGCCACAACCATATTTCATCAGCTTGTCCTATGAATTTTTTTTGACCTTTTATTTCAAAAAGGTTATATAGATTGATATCAGTTATCAGCCCTTGTGCAAATATCTTTCCATTCTTTCTGATTTTGCAACATTTTGAATCAAATGTGACTTTATAAACATTGTCACACATTTGAATTATTCTTAGTAGGTTGTGTTTCAATCCTTCCACATATAAAACATCTTTAGTGGGGTTTTACACAATCTAGGCTCAAGATTCCTTTCCCACATATCTTGACTACAGTTTTGTCACCTAGACTCACATATCCTCCATTACATTTCTTGAGTTTGATGAATTTTCTTTTGTCTCCAGTCATGTGCTTGGAGAAAGCACTATCTATCACCCATAATTTTTTCTTCTTAGCATGTTGTGCAATTTGTGTAATCATTGATTATGTGGAACTCTCTCCCTTTTCTTTCCACACCTTCCTATATTTATTTTCAATATTTTCCTCCTCCTCCATGTTTTCAAATTCTTTGTTTGATTTAGGAGGTAGATCTTTCCTTTTCTCATTCTTAACATTTGGTTCTTTAAACTCTGTTCTAAATTTTTTGGCTATATCACCAAATTTATTATACTTGTAACAGACTACATTCATATCCACTAAAGGAGAAAATGGTTTTTTTCTTCCAAATTTTGCAAGTCCTCTTAGGAAAAATTATACATTATCTACCTCTATGATCGAATTGATTGAAAATATAACAATAACTATAGAAATAGGACGAGTAACTAGTCATGATAATCCCTTGAGATGGATAAGGTGATCTTCTTGGTTTTGGCCTCCTTGGATCATGCACTCTTGTGAATCCATCAACATTAGTCCTTCTATGATTCTTCCTTTTCTTTTGAGGATGTGGAGTAGGTGGGTTATCCTTATTTACTATAGTAAGCTTCTCTTCTTTAGGAGTCTTACCATCATTAGAATATTTCTCCTTGAATTTGATTTCTTTGCAATCATATTCATTGATAGATTTTGGATTTTCATT
Organism: Sequoiadendron giganteum; assembly: GCA_007115665.2. Lineage (NCBI taxonomy): Eukaryota > Viridiplantae > Streptophyta > Pinopsida > Cupressales > Cupressaceae > Sequoiadendron > Sequoiadendron giganteum. The sequence continues at coordinate 591,553,212 of CM021106.1, read as the reverse complement.
AGCCCTAAATCATTCATATAATTTTGCAAACACATCGACAAAGGAACTCTATCCTTTTTCCAATCTCAAGCCATATTTTTCTTTGTTAGTTGGATTTTGTGCACTCAGCAGTTCATCCAATATTTGTGTACCACCTTTCAGCTTTATGCCTTTTTCAACTTGCTCCATTGCTTTCTCCAGTTCCTTTCTCAAGGTAACTATTTCTTCTTCAAGCTTCCTGCATCTATCCATTTCAGATTTTAGTTTTGATTTCATCACTTCTTTAGTTCTTTTAGCTTCCTCCACTTCAAGCTTCAGACTGACTATCATTTGATTAGATTCTTCAAGGTCCTTTCTTAGTTTTTTTTATTCCTTTTCTGCAAGTTTCTTCTTCTTTACATTCGCCTTCTTCAAATGTTCAATCTCATCTTTAAGATTGTCTACCTCATCTAGGGCATATATAAGTTTACCATCCAAGTTAACCTCTACATCTTCTTCGCCTACATCACCAATATTTTCAAGCTTTCCACTCTTTTGTTCCTCAGATTCTTTTACAATAAAGGCATAATATTTCTCATCATCTAAACTATTATAATCATCTAAAACATCACTATCTTCTTGAATTTATAGAATTTTCTTTTTCTTCTAGAAAATACTTCTCTTAGGGTAGTAGGGTTTCTTCATTTTACCATCCACTTATTTCTCAAAGTTGGCTCTCTTGTTGTATGTACATCCAATAGTAAAATGACCCACCTTTCCACATTCAAAAAATTTAAAGGGTAAGTTACTGTTATAACTTTTAGACCCTCTTCTAAGTCTCCTGATGAAATTCACCTCTTTTTCATCAATCTCATCATGTCCAGATGTGGTTGTTTCATCTTTTTCTTTCTTAGGTGCTTCAACCTTCACCTTATTGATAGCCTTGAAAGCAACTTCTTTCTTGGATGGTTCTCCATACCTCATTCTCATCTCATATGTATTGAATATCCGATGCAACTCATCAAGAGTGATTTTTTCTATTTCTCTTCCTTCTTCGATTGTAGAGATATTGGGATCATATTTATTTTTCATTGACCTTAGAAATTTTTGTGCAACAAAATTTTCTTTCAATTATTCTCCATTCCCTCTAATGGAGTTTACTATATCTACCACTCTTAGAAGATAATCTTCAAACTTATCCTCGTAAATCATCTTTAGGCCTTCAAATCTAGATCTCAACACTTGAAGCTTTACCAACTTTACTTTGGCATCTGCATCATACATTCTTTTCAATTTATCCCATATATCATGTGTAGTCTTATAATGCATAATCCTACCATGCAAAGATCTAGAAAATTTATGGATAATGGCATGCCTTGATTTTTCATTATTCTCATAGTCCTTCCCAAAAAATTAGTGGGGGGAGTAGGAGGAGGAATATAGTTGATCTTGACAGACATCCAAATATCAAATCCTAGAGATCCTAAATATGTGTCCATTTCATGGCTCCAAAAAGCATAATTTGTTCCACTGAATAGAGGTGCTTTGTTTGTGGATGAACCTTCCTGATAGTCCATAGTGTTCAAACTTTCCAGAATCTACTTGAGTTGATTAGACTTCACCTAGGGAACCTAGGGATCTAATACCAATTTTTGGAACATGATAATCTACTAAGAGGGGGGTGAATCAGTAGATATTTGAATTTTAACCCTTAAACACTCTATACAGATTAAGACTTAACATGAAAATACATGAAAAACATACACATAATCATCACATAACACAAGATGTATGTGGAAAACCCCAGATGGGAAAAACAATGGTGAAAAATGATATTAGGAGCTACTATCCTAATATAACCTCATAATCTAATATTCAGTTATAGTCTCTAAGGGCAGTAACCATAACGAGACATCAATCCCCTAGTTTTATGAGAAACCACTCCAAGGAAGAACCCACTCCCTAAATTGAGCACCTACCCAGTTATCTGATAGAACCCACCAACATGATTTATAATTAGGGTTATTTCAATTTTTCAAAAGAAAAAATATCAATACTGAAACTTATCTTATAGCTAATCACACTTGGTTATAGTCTAGAAACTTTAATTCATGTTTCTTATCTCCTTCATTCAACTCTTGTAGGTGAAACATAATTTAGACTCTTAGTGGTAGTTTAGGTTCCTCTTCCTTCTGCCATTACAAATAAACTCTTCCTTTTTAGTGAATTCCCTATTTGTCTAAAAGACCTCCAAATAAACTACACTGTCTTGCTACACTTTCTCTAGTGGTGCATTCTCTATCCACCTTCAACAATTAAGAAAAATCCTTATTGTTCTTTATGCTTCATTTCACTAGAAATTTATCTATCCTTATCAAAAGACACTTATCACTTGGATGTAACACACATTCACTTATTCTTCTTGTAGCATCATACACCCACACCATTTCCTTCTTCTTTCTTCTTTTAATCATCACCAAATTTTTCAGCATCGGCCTCAATATTTTCACACTATATCTTTTCTCTGCCAAGGATCGATAATCTTCTCTATAATATTATTAGACCATCAAACCACACATCCAGTTATCAAAAATCAAAGATTTTTCTTTTCCCGGCATACAAAAAAACTAGGATTTTTAGTAGCATTTAATTCACATTCTCTATAATGAATCTTAAACTATTTTTTTGTTGCCTATATTTCTATCACCAATCTGATCATCTAATCATCATTAATATTGGTAGTTGGAGTATCTAGAACAATTGAATTCACTCCTTGATTTATTTTGTAGGTGAAAACCTAGTTCATACTACCATAGCCATTAAGGATTCTCAGTTTGAACCTTATTCATCAATCAATTCATTTCACACTTTGACCCGTTGATCAACATTCACCATTTAGGCTTTTAAAACACAACTATCAAATAATATTTTTCTTTAAAGATTGACATTAATATTTTCCATGAGAATCTTGCTTAACATGGGTCCCTAAAGACATGCATCACCTATCTATAGTTTTGTGGGGTTAGAGATGGTCCCACAAAATCTTAGGTAGATTGGTGGAATATCGTCATATGTCACTTTGACATGCCCACACAATTCACAATGGAGATGTGAATTGCTATACCAATATATCAAGTTCTACCACCTATTTCCAAGTCACCAATCACCCTTGTAACTTGTCTATCAATCTGGTCCCACCAAGTGCACCATTGTGATATTCTACGGAATCTAGATGGGATCCTATAATATTTGCATCGAAGTCCCCAAACAAACTTTAGATCTTCAGTCCTTAATCACCACCATAGATAAAACCATGGAAAAATGTTCACCTCATGATTAGGGAAGTATTATGATCATCCAATATTTGTCAAGCCAGTAGGCACAAATAAAGAAGGCTAGTTTCCCAAATAAATCAATGGCTTAAGTTGTCACTTAAGCAACCTACAACTGCAAACAGACAATCATCATTGAAAAATAAAGTTTAGTTTAGTGCCATGACTGAAAATTTTCAATTCATCCTATCATCCTAACATCACCAGTATCCCAAGAAGGATATTACCTAGATATCCCCTTTTGACATCAATGACAAGAATAAGCCAACAATCTCCTTAATGGTTACTATTTCATTCTTTGTATAATCTCTGGCTAGGATAGGCTCATCAAAAATCTTTTTTGTATCATAAATTGCATTCAATACCTCTTTGTCATCTATATTGAACTACTCTATAATATCATGGAGTCTAAGAAGCCTTGATACTTGTAATGGAAACCTTTGGTATGATCGCTTCCATACCTTATTCTTGTCATGAAAATTATGTCAAAAATCCTCTAAATGATAAACATGGGCATACTTGTTGCCTATTTACATGGCAAGGTTTTCCTATGGATCATAATTATTTCACCAGAGTGTAAAGAACTCCAAATTATAAAGCTTCAAATCTTCCTCACACATATTAGAAATTTTGTTCACAACACATTTATAATTCCCGATTACGATGGGGAATTTGATGAAACATTTCTTGCATGCTTGCACAAAAATGGCATAAGAAGTTTGCATTTGTCTCACCAATTATAACAACATTTTTTCTATTTCATACTAGGGTAGTATAAATGGGTATCCTTTGAATCCTTCCACCCTAATGTAGGTGAAAGTAGGAAATTGAATGTACCAACCCCCAACCAATCAGATAACAGTCTCTGCTTCCAGGGACAATCTTTTAGCTTTATCGCCTTTGATTATTGTTACTAGCCTCATAGAAAACACATCATCAACCCTCCATTGATGCTCCCAGTATTGGTGGATAGTGATCTAAGGAACATGAGCATAAATCAAATTACTCCATGGCTCTCTACCCAAGGTACCAAATTTTCTCAATCCTTTTATATTTACCCTCATGGCATAGGTTCACACAACATAAGAGGACATGGAAAACCATAAGGTGCTTGGGAATGTCATTAATTTTTCACGCATCCCATCACTAATAAAACTCCCCTAGTGAATTTGCATAGGGCCTTCAATTATTAGCACTATAAGCTCAAACATCTAGGGTTCAAATTTGTTGGCATCCTTGAGTCCACCTATCCTACTTAAAAGGGTGTCCATGTCCTAAACATCCTAAATAAATATAGACCTTAATATTTTTCTCATTTTCTTGGTAATCTCCTCTTGGCACCATGTTGCATTCATAAATTTCTTGATTTGTTCTTCTACATTCAAGTATGTCATGGCCAATACTTGCATATTCAATAGATTCATCTGGCTAAATGGTTGGAGCCTAGATGTGTATAAAATCCCTTTTATAAAGAGGTATGCATAGAATCTCCCTTCTTTCACAGTGATCCTGTTTTTTTGGGTAATACCAATTCATACATTACATTACTAATTTTGGGGCTTCCATTGCTGGCAGAAACCCTCCTACCAAATGTAGTCCAATTGTAATGGTGTTCTTTTCACATAGAGAGGCATTCTATTTCTGAATCCATGTAACATATTCAATGTCATTAAACCATCCTAGATGAGTATATGACTTGTGAAACAATGGACTCGAGTTCCTCATCTATCAGCCTACTTCTCGAAGTGCTCATAATTTTTTGGGTTTCCTACATTATTAGCAAATATGTGCCTTATGTGCGAGTTAGGGTTAAATATAAGTATCCATTTTCAATGATTCATAAAACTTACAATCTGTCATTAGGTTAAAATCCTTTCAAAATAATCAACATTTCAACAACCTAACCAGTGGTAGTGCAATTTAACCTGAGCCATGGATGCATAGAAGAATTAATAGAATTTCAGATATTCGAAGTATACCTAGTTTTCTGATGATACAATTTTATGAATGCAACCACAAAAACCTTGGTAGTTGTGTTATTCAGCTTCTCGAGGCTTACCTTTCTTTGCACGCTACAAGCTTGCTTTTAATTCTTCAATTTCCTTATAGGTGAGTAATCTGGTGCAAGGTAGAGTGTTATGAAAGCAACTGCATGCTTATGGTGGTGCGAAGTATGTGTATTATTTTCCACCTTCATTAATTTATTTTTTTAATTCATTAATTACCCTGAATAAAGGTGCAATCATGGCAGATTAGGGTTCAAATCATGAACTCTTTGTTTTTGGCATAGGTCCCACCATTAGAGAAGGAAATGGCACAAGAAGCTGACATGGAACACTTACATGTCACTTCAAGTATTATGAGGAAAATTATTTAGGAGAAATGTCTCCCTTGGCTACTTAACGATTCACAATCAAATGAGGTATGAATCATCTGACATCGAACCTTCAAAATATTATCAGGAGTTGGGACTTTTACCCATCGGGTTCATGAGAACCAAGTGGAAAGGGAAACCTAGGAATGGGTAGAAGCAAGACCAACTTAGATAGAAACATATTCATAAAAAAACTTTTGATCTTTGGATCTAAAGAGAAGAAAAGCCACTATCGGGCTAACCAGCAAATATGGGAAACACACACACCGGTGCAATTTTTTTTGAGTGACAACCTACTAGGTGCAACTATCGATCAGGAAAAAAGTGAAACTTGTCGAAGATACATCCTTAGAGAAACAACATCGATTCCCAAGACCTGAAGGCTCAATAATTCGATGTGACCAGGGAAAATATTTTGCAACATTCCAAGTCCAGCAAATCAAAAACTTAAGCAGGGCCAAGAAAGTTGGACTAAACTCACCATTTTACCATTTCCTGCAAAAGAAACACACTAAAGTAAGCAAAAGGAAATGAAGGGAAAGAAAAGAAGTAGAAAAAGGGAGTCAACATTTTGATAAAGAGAAAAATGGGGCATGTTGTGAGACCATAGAACAACTAGCAATCAACAAAACAAAACAAAACAATAGAAGGATAATTTGAGACCTAATAACCATACTTCAATTTTTTGCAGTCTTTAAATTATAAACAATCAGACCCTCATTTTGACATTCCATATTTACTTTAGCCAGTATACAAGATTAAATTCTACTAAGCTCACATGTGTGCAATTGATTTATTCTACTATAATAAATTCATAGCATAGAAAATATTTGTATTGACCTACATAGTTTGGTAATTTCCTTTTAAGCCAACCTTGGATGGAGCCTTGTTGCCAATCAAGCATCCATAACCTTGAAAAGGTTATCCTAGTAATCCACCCAAAAATAGATCTACTACTAGTCAGGCTTCTATAGCCTCGGTAGAGATATTTGGATAGCCTAAAGAGTTGAATTTTTTATTTTGATATTTCTTTATTACTATTTTTTTATTTTTTCATTCGATATTTCTTTGTAAGCTATTTTTCTTCAACTTGCATGCAATGAAGCTCACTATTAGGTTGGGAATTATAGTGGTACAAAAGGTTACCTTTTGATTTTTCACTCAATGCAAACAACTGCTATCCCAAATTCAGTAGAATGATTTAGGAATGAGTGTTTGCAGCTCAACATCAACTGAATGGTTTATGCAAATTAAATTAAATGAATTCAAACAATTCCCCAATCATCTATAATTAAAGGACTATTTTTGGTCAAAGCATGAATCACATTTATAGAATTGATGTTCTATTATTTTGACCACCTTCAAAGGTTGCTAACTACTATATATGTCTACAACGTGAAACCCTTGAAAAGAAAACAAAACAAAAAAAATCACCAAAACCCCAAAAAAAGAAAAAAAAAATATTTACATATTTACAACAAGGATGCACAACCAACACTAAGATTGAAAGTAATGTTTCAAGAATTATCCATTGAAATGCAATGTAACATCCTCTCTAGTTAAAGTTTTAATCCTATAGTTGTTATCACCTAAGATTTCAGATACCTAGTAGGGACTAGTGCATAACTTGTAAAACTTACCATGTTCACCCTTATGCTCATGGGCTTTGTCCCAATACAAGACTAAATCAAATATTTAATTTTTTTTTAATCTAGCCCTTTTTTTCCAACCACCATTTTATCACAAATTGGTGCCTAGAAAAGTGATCTATAGCTTTGGTACGTTTTTCATCTAAATGCACCAGTTAGAACAAACAAGCTTCAATCTGATAATCTAATCCAATATATTCTTGAGCAAATTTCCAAGTAGGGATTTTTAAATTTATAAGCAATATAGGATCTATCCCATAGAATAAGTGGTAAGGAGAATTTCCCAATGAGGATTTCATCATGGTGTAGTCTACCCAATGGGATAATTTCAATATATAATTCCATTCCCTAGGATTATTTTTGATTAACCTTCTAATTATATCCAATAGGTTCTTGTTCAATGATTCTGCTAGTCTATTTCCCTGTGGGTAATAATTAGATGAGAATTTCAATTTTATATTGTATTCAAATTTCCAATTAAAAAATTTCATTCAGGAAAAAGTGGGGCCATTATCACACCAAAGCATACAATACTCCAAACATGGTAATAACACTTTCCTTCAAGAATTTAATTAGCACCTCTGAGGTTCATTGCTTACTATGGCACACTTCAATCCATTGTGTGTAATAATTAGTGTTGGTTAGCTCAAACCTGTGACCTAAAAATAACAAAGGATTAATCATCCCGATGAAGTCTAACACCCATTGTGAGAAAGGTTGCATCTACATCACTGACTATAATATCCCTTTATCTATAGTAGTTTGAGATGTGTAACAATCCTTTACGTGCTCATAGGTATCTTTGAAAATAGTTGGCCAGTAATAGTCGACTCTCAAGATGAGGTGTACATTAGCCAAAGGTGCTTCGTCTGTTGTACCAAATTTGTCATCTAATTCCTACATTACTTCACTTGCTTCTATTTGATTCAAACTTCTTAAATAAATTCCTTCATGATTTCGATTGAACAAAACCCCTTAAAAAATCATGTAACTTTGAGCTTTAATTTTCACGGCTCTTCTTTGATTTCTTTGAATATGGTTAGAGCAATTGCTGCTTACCAGATAGTACCATATATCTGAATACCAATCATCTTGGTATTCTATGTCCAATTTATACAATTGGCTAGATATTTGGGCATCAAACTCAGCAATGGATTTGACTAAGGGTTTCCCATGAACCAACTTCATGGGTATAATTTCTAAATCAAACTCTTGTAGGATTGTAACCCATTTGGATCTTTTTCTCTGAGCTCACTCTATGTCAATAGAATTTTTATTGTGGCATCAATGAAAATCTCCTTGAATATGTTGGGACTATAAAATTTTGTAAAATTTTAAGTGCCCATGTTAAAAATTCGCTTTGCACACTCAAAAGTGCCCCTGAAAAATATGCCCCAGTGACCTAATTTTGAGGGTCATAATTCAGAGCCAATTGAATTTCATGCCAAAGTGGTTGGTGAGTCTATTGAGTTGACATATTTTAACATGTATGTCTAAATTCAGCTTCCTATGATGCATTTTGATAGGGTTTTGAAACACAAAGTTGGAGGGTTCTGAGACTGTTTTGTTGTTTGCAAACTCTCAGTCCAACGAAGTGGCCTGCTGTTTAGACTAATATTTCACAACTGGATGATCGTCATGAAAAATATATTGGTTATCTACATTCCCCTCATATTCATATGCTCCCTAGTCTAGTTTCAAAGCCACAAGATCAAATTTTATATTTTACCAGGTCGGAAGCAAATGCAGTTTGTTTTGTTTTTTATATCTGCATTTCCTAAATGTTTTGAAGGAGGTAAATTTTGACCCTTAATATCTTGTGAATAATGTGCATTGAAGGAAATCCCTCTTGCATACATACTCAATCAACCTAAATTATTTAATTTTTCCAATGGTAGATTCCTAGGAGATAATTTGGTATATTTTCGAGATGGTGACATGGTGAGCCCTAATTGGTTTTTGACAGGTGTAGTAGAAAGATCTGAGTGAGCCACTTTGGCATTGAATATCTTTCCCCTCAAGATTTTTTTTACCAAGTCATTTGTTTCACTGAATTCTTGGGTAAAATTGTTGCATGCTTGTGCATTTTCATGGCTCTAGGAGGTTGTTTGACTAGTTTTCCAAGACAATTCTATGGGCTAATGGGCTAGTTTTGATCACTATGCAAATATGCTAGAAAACAAATTTTAATGACAACCCACTTCAGTTTTCCATGCCAGATGCATTTAGAGGCAGCCAAAGCTCACTTGAGGATGAAATTTTTTTCAAACCAAAAAAAAATTAGCCTAGCCCACATGGGGACCCGACATGCTTTACACATATTTGAAATTGTAAGTGTTTCAACGTTGGTAAAGGAGACACAATGCACTTGAATGAAGTAAATAGGTTTAAAGCCGAGATTATTCCCCATAGACCTCTAGAAAATGCATATGAGCAACCAAAAATAATGTATGTTTTTGAAAACAATATCTTAAGTAAGTTCTAGTTTGTTGTCCATAATTATGTACCAGTATATAACACATGTTAGATTGAGTCTCAAGTCCCTTATCATTAATGTGAAAATTAATCAGATGATTGTGATATACAAGAATTGATTAGTTTTGATGATGTCTTTGACAATATGAAAGGGGCAATAGAGAAATTTGATCATATGTCCAAGTTAAGCATTTTGGTTGATTATGGAACCTATAAAGTGTTAATTATTGGCCTTTTTAAGAGAGGAAAATTTGATAAATCTATTGAGATTTTGGATGATTTTTTGCAAAAAGATGTTTTACAAGATCCTAAAAAGGATTAGGTCCATGTTCATAGTATATGGTCCTATGCTCAGAACATCTTTGTGAAATAGGCAAAACTCAGAAAGCAGAAGATATTTCTAGAAAATTGCTTAAAAGGGGAGATCCTAATTCTTCAATCCTAGAAAATATTATCTTTGGTCAATGCAAGGAGGGCACACCTAAGGTAAGTTTTGAGATTCTCAAAACATTGCTAAGGAAAATCATTACAATGAGTTCATTTATAAGAGAAAATAGTGGAAGTGTGGTTAAGGATACAGGTAAGAGGAAGTCAAAACTACCCACGTCATCAGCAAAGCAACATGGAACTTAAAAAAGGCGAATTGGCTAGCAAACAAAGCAATTGATGAAGATGAATTTTTGTAGGTGTCCACAACAATAGGTATAGATGAAACTCTAGTATCCTTAGTAAAATGTGCAAGTCCAATTCAACAAAGAATCTAGGATATGTAGAATGTCAATGAGTTGGTCTCCAAGTTGCAACCGATTCAGATGGGCTTACAACTGCTTGAAAACACTTGAGAAATTGAGGAAATACAAGGAATGGTGCACATACCATTAATAGAATGAAGCTACACAAGTCATCATTAACCCCATACTTTAAGAAGATGATTGGTTGTTGGAGATTAGTATCCAAGTCAACAAAAGGAATAGGTTATGCCCTTGCACATAAGTGTGAGTAAGCATGACAATGAAGTAGATATTCCTCAAAGGAAAAGCTAGAGTTAAAGGGTGAATTTAATATAGAAAAAGGATATTTTTACATAGGTATAGTAAGTTACCACTGGAAAAATGTTTGTTTTGAATCCTATTGAATGGTAAATCTAGCACTTGTTTACTTTGCACTATGAGCAGCTTGGGCTTGAATTGAAATGTATCAAAACTGTTTGAAAAATACAAATTTAGTATCGAAACCTAAATTTATTAGGGCTCAAACATATCATGAGGTGGCCAATAGATGATTGTGAAGAAAATTATAATCAGGGATATATTTCGAGTCCTCAAAATTAATTAATTCACTTGGATGTTGCATTGCAATGCATAAGTTTTCATCTTTGAGCATTTCAAATGCAAGGAACACATTGCTATTAAGATTTCTTTGAGCAAGGTTTTGAAATAAAAAGTGCATTTTGTGTTTGGCTGACTTTCAAGTAGGGTGAGCATTCATACACATTGCTTCGATGGGTGGAAGATAGACTTATAGGTTGACTACTATAAACCATGCTTGTGTCTCCATGTTCCTAAAGTTGCAAAGCGTGAAATCTAGGGTAGAGAAATGAATGAACAACCAAGATGAAGTGGTAATGGGAACAAATTTCCACTGTTGCCCGCCAGCCCCACATAAATGGACGGTGCATCATGGAAAGGTAGTGGGGTGTTGAACAGTCTGAATAACCGAGAGGGGGGTGAATCAATTATCCCAAAAAAAATTATTTTCTTTAATTAATCTAGAGTAATCTTAAACCAATAATATATTAATTATAACTAATATGTACATGCCAACACTTAACAACACCATGCACAATGAACACCAGAATTTATGTGGAAACCCAAAATGGGAAAAACCATAGAGAATGCTAATTCTCAATTATAAAGCACCAGTTAAGGTGACACTGATTAAGGTGATTTTTACAAGGGCTCACTTCTGGTGGGCTCACTACATGATTAATACAAAAATCACTGATTACAAAAATGGATAAAACATGAACTAATGAAGTTGCATCTACATATGCATGAATTTTGTTCACATTAGGAGCACAATATCTGACTGTAGTAGATCTAGTGAAGAATCTTCTACACACCTTCCTTGCACAACCTCTACAATATAGCTTGCTTCTTCCTAACACTTTCCTTCACTTCCTTATTTTCTTCTTGTTGCACAATCTTTCACACCCTTATCACTATTCGCACATACCACTCTTCTTGTTTGGATTATCACTAAGATGTTCTACATGTATATATATATATACATATACCCAGAGAAAAAAATGAGTCAACCTAGAAAATCATGCGAGCTTGAATAATGACCTTGAAATATTCAATAAGGCTTGGCACACAAACATAAGACCCAAAAGATAGGTCACACATAAGATATAACATTATTACCATAATATAGCTAAATTTGAATTACATGAGATATATTCTAGAGCTGATGGAAATGCCACAACCAAAACCAAATATTGATGATCATCACTTTATAGGAATAACCACAACCAAGACCAAATCTTGATCACCATCAATTGATAGGAACACCAAAACCAAGACCAAATCCTGATCAACATCAATTTTATGATCAACATCAATTTTAGTATCAACTAGAGGAATACAATTCGACATAACAAAAATTGTAACATCCTACATGAATGTTTGGATAGAACAGATACCCAAAATAATCTTTAGGCACAAAAACTAGTAACAAAAGTGTTTGTCGTTATTGTTTTGTATTAACTTTCTTCCATAGAAATCCTACAAAGAAGTATTATCATATCCAGATCAAGGATAACATCCACACTATGCAACATTATAGCATACTATAGGATAAATCAATTTTGTATACATCTAGAGCACAATCTTCTAGATCCCAAGTTTTGACATCAATGACAACAATTCCACATCAACAACTTCTCAACAATCTTCCCCTTTGGCATTGACGGAAAAATAATAAAAACTCAAAACTATAAAAAATCCAAGTGCAGAAGACTCCAAGCTCTCCCCCTTTGTCAAGCAATTCAATTACTCTTTTATTTTATTTTTCTTCAATTTCTCCCCTTTTTTCCATCAAAGGAAAAGGGCCAAATAAGATCATTCAGAAATTCAAGGAAAAATAAAATAAAATTTTGTGTTGTGAAATATGTGTAAATGAATAATAAAACACACAATCAATGAATCATATTATATTAGAGAATTGAAATAAAAAGTATAATTGAATTCAAACACAGTAAACTCCCTAAATTCATTCCATTGTTTCCTATCTTTATGGATTCATTAAATCATGTTGGCTCTATGATTTGGTGCATGCACTATGACTATTAGAATGACAACCTGAAAGAATGGAATGTTGAAAGATGAAAGAAACCTTTTCCCACATGAGGATAAACTATGTAATATTATATAAATGATAATGGATATGATGCTAAGGAATATGATGCAAATTTTGTATAAAACCACTATGATAATGGAAATTCAACTAGCAAACTAAGCCCTAATTCTAAGTTAACATGCTTATACTATGCCAAATGCTCTAATGCTCTAATGCTCTTAAATGCTCTAAGATTATTTTTGTAGTGTGTTTTCTCAAAGATGGGATATGAAATGATAGAGAATGAGGTTGTATTTATAGATTTTCCAAGGCATATTGTGATGTGGCAGGATTTGATGGTCAAGATTTAGTCTAGAGAGATCGATAGTGGAGGATGAAGAAATTGGAGGGAATCATGGAGATGGTTCCCTTTAAAAGAGCACTTTGTGAAGTGTTTAGAAGAATAAATGAAATGGAGGAGCCAAGTGTCCAAGGTTCTTTCAAAATTGGTTGAAGATAATTCCAATTTAAATATTAGACATATTTAAATTCATGAGACACTTGATGTGGTGGGAGGAGGTTAGAGAATTATGTAGAAATGTGGCAAAATTTGAATTTAAAAATTCAAATTTAATTGAGAGGGAATTAATCAAATAAAAAAAATTATTTAAATTTGTTTATTTAATTAAATCTAGAAGAAAATGATTTGAGATAGGAAGAAATTAGAAAATGAACTATATAAACAAATATTGCAATTTATTTATAAGTAGAGGAATTAAAGATTTATTAATTAAATAACTAGTATTTAATTAATTTTCTCCAGACCAATTTTAGATGTATACATTATTCCCCTCTTTGAAGTGATGTGTTTATGCAATGCTTCAAAGAATTTTTTTTGCCAGATCATGATGATAAAATTTTTGACATGCCCTAGATGCTGATTTCGAGTGATGATAGATATATGGCCCCTCAGGAGATAAATTGGGGAATTTTTGAATTTTTAGTATTTTTGAACTTTTGAATTTTTTATGATTTTCTGATGATTTATCTCCCAAAAAATAATACTGATTCTTCCACTTTTATTAATTGACGCCCTCTTTGAAATTGAGAGTGAGTGAGTTGATTGAACAATATGCAAGGTATGAATATTAGCTGGAATGATACAGATTTGATACAAATGCCAGATAAAATGATAACACACACAAGCAAGCATGCACAAATGATTCAAAAAAAAACAAGGTATTGGCCCTGTCAAGCTATAAATCATTGATTGATTGATTGATTGATGATGATAGATTAGATGATGATTTACCTCATAATAGGTGATGATAAATTATAGGATAAAGATGATCGACCTCATGATAGGTCAGGATCAATGATAAGATGATGATGATTGATAGTGTTGTCATTGCGGGTAATGATGTATCCCTAGATCAACACAAGTATGACTGATTCATTGGTTGATTGATTGGGTTTACCACAAGATTAGGATTAGGACCATTCATGTGATTAGATCATTTGACAAGATTGATTGAATTGTTTGATATGGATTAAATATTGACTCACATTTGGATTATTGCTTGGAATGATTGAGGAGGCTTTGATGTAGGGATGAATGGATTGGATGAAGATGATAGATTCAATTGAGGTGGTGAAATTGATAAGATGAAATCAAAAGAAATGATTAGATGAATTGATTTGATTGCTTTATGGATGATGTTTTTATGCTATATGAGACGGATTTGATTATGTAGATGAGATGTAATGCAATTCTTTTATTTTTTTGAATGAAAATATGATGATGTAATGTATGGATGGATGTATGATATGCAAATGATTATGTAACTACATGAGAATGATGTGTTTTTGTTAATGTCAAGTATACTCAATCCATTTAATGATAGAGATAACATCATTCAAAAATTGTTCCAGCCTTGGAAAATCTATACCATAGATACAAAACTAAAATGGAATTTTTTCATTCTTTCAGTCGATTTGTCATGATTTTATCAGCATTGATCCTTTATTATGTTGAAAGTGAGTACACGCATTGATGGTATAATTAATACCATGATGACTTGAGTACTACCTCCATGATTTTTGATATTGTAATTTAACACAAGCATCTAGGCATAATTGGACCAAGATGACCTAAGCATTTCTTAGCATAAACAGGCAAGAGTTAATCATTTTCCTATGCAAATTCAAAATGTCAACAATGATACTTTGTAGAGCATGTCGAGTGAAAATTTGCACCATAGTAATGATTAAATCACAAACAATAGAAAAAGAAAAATCATACTCCTTCATAGCTCCTCTAGTTCATAACATCCTTTAGTTGCTCCAGAGAAATGATAACAAAAAAAATTAAGATACAACCATTGAACATTCATGCTAAAGTGATAAAACCATGATTCAGAAGAATATCATCCATTTAGATTTAGTGTTTAATTGATTGATTTGGTTGTTTTTTGGTATGGATGGTTGATTTTTGAAAGATTGTGATTTATGTTCAATGTTGAGTTGTTCTATTATCATTGTGTTTGTTGTGCTGTCATACTGTTGTTTTCTTGTTTGTTATTTTAAGCTCAAGGCATATTGCCCCTAGTGAGTTCAAGATTTCTCCCCTAGTAAGAAACAAACCAATTATTATGAAGGCACATGATTTATTGAATTTTTTTTGGATTTTGGAAATGTTTTGATTTTTTTTGGATTTTTGGAAAAATGTTTTGATTTGTTTTGTATTTTTGACTTTTTGGATATTTGGATTTTTTTGACTTTTTAAAAATTTTGGATTTTTGGCTTTTTGGAATTTTTGGGATTTTTTCAAGACATTTAAGATGAAATGAGATGACCAATTGAAGAAAAAAGATGCCCCACAACATAGGATAAGATGCATGATGAAATGAGATGACCAATTGAAGAAAAAAGATGCCCCACAACATAGGATAAGATGCATGATGGAGGATATGGTATGGAAGGTTTGGATAACACGTATAAGATAAGATGCATGATGTTCAAGAAGATCCCTAACCTTGTCAAGATCAAAGGTGAAAATGTAAGGAAATGGACATAAAGAGGATAATGACCATGAATGATAGGATGGATGAAACTTTCCCGAAAGTGTAGATTGCAAGAGGAATATGGAGGATATTATATGGATAGGGAGATGGAGGAAGGGATTAAGCATCAAGTTTCACAACTAATATCCCTTGAATATGTGTTCTAATAAACCATGGAAATTAGGATTAGACTCATAAATGTTGGTATAATAGAAGAAGCTAAAGACTTATGCAAAGCTTTAGATTAAAGGAGGATAATGGGGGATGGATGTTTGATAATCGATAGGAGGTTGGAAAGCTTGTTGATGAATAGATGGAAAAGATGGAAAGATCAACATTGACACACACCTTGAAGGGTCGTGGAGTGATGGAGGAAAAATTGATTTGAAAAAAGATAGGTTTGCAGATGGAAGATTGGAGGAAGATTTTGGATTAGCCAATTTGGATGCCAAATTAGATTTTCTTGCTTCTATGAGAATTTTAGGAATCCACATGGCTTTTTACTTTGATTTTTCCTTTGTGGGCCTTTGTGGTCTTTGAGATTTTTCTTTTTGCTTTGTGGGCCTTTGTGGAATTTGATTTTTTTTTTGACTTAATGGGCCTTTGTGGCCTTTTGGATCTTTATTTTGATTTCATGGACCTTCATGGCCTTTTTTGATTTAATTTTCTTTTATTTTTGCATGTCTCTTCAAGGAGACATGCTGATCCTTTGATACATGCGGATTTTGATATGGAAGCTATGGACATTTGGCACCCAAATTCCTTCCAAGAGCAATGGGAGGAGTGGATTAAGATGAATGATAGGGAGGTATTATGGATGAGTTAATGTAGGTAGAATTTTTAAAGGGGATCAAGGATGTGTGACTTTGTTGTTCTTTGGGAATAGGATATGGACCTAAGATAGATGGAAGCTTTGATGGATTAGGATGAGGACCTAGGATAGATGGAAGGTTTGATGAACGAGGATGAGGACCTAGGATAGATGGAAGTTTGGATGGAATAGGGCACTTAGGTATATAACCAAGGCTAGGATAATAGGGTTTTTCTTGAATAGAAAGGGGTTCTAGGATACCATGTTCATGAAGGCCTAATACTTTACCTTTGTAGTTCATATTTTGACACATTCATTTAATGATGGGATACATATTATTTATGAAACAAGATGCGAGTCCATTTTAGCAGAGGATATGATATGGATGAAAGGATAGGTGTTGGAGGTAAACTGGAGAGGATAAAGGTGGAGGATCCCAATTTATAGGTGCAGGGTTCATATATAGCTTGTATAGGTGTGATAGGATATTGACATGGGGATGATGGGGTGTTTCGATCTTGAGATGGTAAAGAATCATTAAGTGGAGAAGGTGGAGTAGCTTGCTCTTTATTAGGTGTGGAATCATCATGAAGTGGTATGGAAGGAATATCTTGATCTTGATAAGGATGAACATCCTCATGGAATGATAAGTTATCCTTGAATGGAAGCGTATCTTGTTCTTGATGAGGAAGGGAATCATTAGATAGGATGGAAAACATATCATGATCATCAAATTGTAAGACATGATTAGATAGGATGGAAGAATTGTCATGTTCCTGGGATGTAATTGGATCATGAGATAGCATGGATTCATTAGATGAGGTGGAAGAAGGACTTGGAAGGATACTTTTCTCTTGATATGGAAGGGGATCATCATAAGATTCTTGAGAAATGGGATCTTGGTTAAAGATGGGAAGTGCTTGTGGAGTTTTGTTATTATTTGATGTAGAGGATATGATAGGAGAGGGTGATTGGATGGAATCATCAAATCGAGTGAAAGAATCATGAGGTTTATTTTGTCTTATGGATTATGAAGATAGGTGCATGATATGATAGGATCGCTCAATGTTATTTGTGTTAGATGGCTTAGATTTGGGCTTCTCATTTAACCTTTGCAAAAGTTCAAAATAATTGAACTTGGATGATGTTGTTTTTTGGTGGATAAGGTATCATGTTCATTGCTCTATGAAATGGATAGGTGTCTTGCAACAAATATTTGTCTGTTGTTCCTCTTTGCATGTCTTGGATTTTTTGTTGAATATTTTGCATTTGTTGGGTTAAAGAAACCATTGGGAATGTGTTTGATGGATCGATTTCTACTTTCTTGGGATATTCTTTCAATTGTTTACGTCAAAATCATGGGGTAATTTCACACCTTAGTTTTCCAGCATCAAGAGGTATTTCTCTCCATCTTTTTATAGAATTGTTTCTATGATTTTTTTAAATTTAGGGTCTTGTTAAGCTTGTAGAATGTCCTCATCAGTGATTTCATCTATTTTAGATGGGTGGCATTAGTGAACAAAATTCTCTTCAACTTCAGCCATGGTAGTTTGAGTTTCGATTTCCTTTTCCTTAAGTTTTTTCTTTTGGGATCTTGTTCAAATGAGAATATAAGTGATGATTAAGCTTTGATTGTTGTTTAGGAGTGCCAAAAGGACTAAGTTAAATCTGATTACACAACGTTTGTTTCAGAATGAAGGATGATGAATCCTGATAAAGGATGATGAATCTTGATGGTGAAACTTAGTTGCTAATCAAAGATAGGTGTTATGATGAGGTGCTTTTAGATGTTTGATCAAGGCTTAGGTAAAGGACTTTCACTTGCAAATACTAGTTTTGCCAAGTTAAAAGAAATGTTGGGATAAGGAATAAATGTTGGTCAAGAAGAAATCGCTGAATCTAGATTCAATTGACAAATAGAAATTCAAATTTAACTCTTTGGTTGATTTTTTTTTGGATGTGCTAGAACAGTGCATAGATGCACTAAAAGATGGATGGGATAAAGATGGCTTGTATGCATTGTAGAATGACATAGATACACTAAAATAAGGAATGTATGTGGTAAAAGATGGATTTTATGTGCTAAACAATAGACAATATGTTCCAGAACAAAGATTGGATGCACTAGAAGATGGGTTATATATGCCAAAAAATGACTGAGATGAACTAGACAATGGACAATATGCACTAAAAATAGCCAAGGATGTGCTAGAATAACCCTAAATGTGGTTTCAACTAGATTTTTTGTAGGTGAAATGTGTTAAAAGGTTCTACAAATGTGCTAGAAGGTGGAATATATGCACCAAAAAACTATGTTTATATGCTAGAACAGGAAAGGGATGCGCTAAAAGATGATTGAGATGCACCAGAATAAAAGATCAATATGGTAGAATAGAGAATCAATGTGCTAGTCTAGGGAATGCCACTATTTTATGATAGTTTGATTCATTTTTCTTGTTTTTCTGGTAGGGAAATGATTGTTTGAATGGATGTTCTTTTGAATCAGTGGTTATACATTAATGTGTCTAATGTTTGTTTTTTTTTTAAAACACACAAGTACAATTCCTAAGGCTATGTAGGAGAATATTTACTAGATTCCCAGTTGGATTTTACTCCAACTATACTTAATTTTCATAGATTATTAGAAGCTTGATCACACAAGATCTCCCTTTCTTGGGACTCACTTCTCAGGTTAGCCAAGCTTCAGTTCTGATGAATATCCCATGATGAAATATCCATCTCTACTAAAAGCCACAAGAATATGGGATGGCCTTAAAGGTTAGACCTCTTGCACCAACAAATAGAATGGGATTTAGCTTACTATAACAAGAAGGTTCTAGTATAGGCATTCCGTTCATGGGGGATCATCCATACAAAAAGAGAACATTGTTGGCCTTCTTGTCAAAACAATCCTCATGATACTTGAACTTTCCTCAATTACCCACACTTATATACTAGGTGGAAGTCGCTTGGCTTTAGCATGTTCTCAGTTGTTTTGTTCCCTGGGGTGATTAATTTTTCCCACCAAGCAAGCCCTCTAAGGATAAAATTTCAACAAAATTAAAAGAATGGGTCTAGATTTTTGGTCACCCAATTAAGGGGAGAGCATATTACTAACACTCTACAAGAAGAAAAAACATGGTGTTCATTTACCTCTTAATTAAACAAGGTTCCTAATTTAATCAAAAGAAACAACAATAACTCTAGCCCCTACCTTTCAAAAAAGTATATGATAGTGTTTAAAATACCTGCAAAGCAGAGAAATATTAATCAGCTTCCAAAATTTGAAAAATTTGCAAAGAAAACTATATGCACTAAAATATTTACTTAATGCGCTAAAATATGCACTATATGCGCTAAAATATGCACTATATGCGCTAAAATAGAAAGTAGTAAATGAAATTTAAACTTTTGTATGCACTAAAAGATCTCCCAGATGTGATGAAATATCAGACGTATGCACCGAAACAGGGATTGTATGCATCAAAAGAATTGCTCAATGCACCAACAAAGCAATCGTATGCGTCAAAAGATCTGTGAAATGTGCTAGAAAAAGTTTTGAGTTCGCTACTTCAGAATTCATGATCAAATCTACGGACAAGAACCTGATAGAAAATGTTAAAAAATGGGGTTAGGCCCCATGGTGGGTGCCAATTTATGTGTGCTATGAAATATGTGTAAATGAATAATAAAACACACAATCAATGAAACATATTATATTAGAGAATTGAAATCACAAATCGAATTGAATTGAAACACAACAAAATCCCTAAACTCGTTCTATTTTTTCCTATCTTTAGGGCTTCATTAAATCATGTTGGCTCTTAGATTTGGTGCATGCACTATGACTGTTAGAATGACAACTTGAAAGAATGGAATGTTGAAAGATCCAAGAATTATTTTCCTACATGAGGATAAACTGTGTGATATGCTGTAAATGATAATGGTGATATGATAATGGATATGATGCTAAGGAATATGATGCAAATATTGTATAAAACCACTATGATAATAGAAATGCAGCTAAAAAACTAAGCCATAATTTTAAGTTAACATGCTTCTACTATGCCAAATGCTCTAATGCTCTAATGCTCCAAATTCTCTAAGATAATTTCTACAGAGTGTGTTTTCTCAAAGATGGGATATGAAATGCTAGAGAACGAGGCAATATTTATAGATTTTCTAAGGCATATTATGATGTGGCAGGATTCAATGGTTAGGATTCAGTCTAGAGAGATTGAAGGTGGAGGATGAAGAATTTGGAGGGAATAATGGAGATGGTTCCCTTTAAAAGATAACTTTGTGAATTGTTTAGAATGATAAATGAAATGGAGGATCCAAGTGTCCAAGGTTGTTTTAAAATTGGTTGAAGATAATTCCAATTTAATAGTAGACATATTTAAATTCAAAAGACACCTAATGGGCTAGATGATGAGGTGGGAGGAGGTTAGAGAATTATGTAGAAATGTGACAAAATTTGAATTTAAAAATTCAAATTTAATGAGAGGGAATTAATCAAATAAAACAAATTATTTAAATTTGTTAATTTAATTAAATCTAGAAGAAAATGATTTGAGATAGGAAGAAATTTGAAAATAAACTAGATAAAAAAAAATTGCAATTTATTTATAAGGAGAGGAATTTAAGATTTATTAATTAAATAACTAGTATTTAATTAATTTTCTCCAGACCAATTTTAGGTTTATACACTTTTCACTTGAAATTTTTTCTTGTACCTTTCTCTCACAATCAGAAGAATCCTCTTCCAAGCTTGCACTGCAAAAACCATTCTTGCACACACAATTTCTTGTAGAACCAACATCCCAAATGAAGATGGCCAGTTCAGAGACAAGCACTGTTGTTCACAATCCTCTCCATGAAAATTATCTCAAAGAGATGATCCAACGGGATATCAATAGTTTCTTTAGCCAACTAGAAGGTTTTAACCAAATCTTTCCTCCGTCTTTGAGTAGAAAATAACTCATCTTGCAACTCACTAAATATTATTCTCTATTTTCCATCTTTATCTTTGAAGAAGTCAAAGTACTTCCCAATATCATTCAATTTAGATTCAATAGCTTCAATACTATTTCTAAAATTATCAATAATTGTAGGCTACCAGAGACAATATTTGTAGATGTCAGTCATCTCCTTAAGGAAATATCTTGTCTCACCAATTTTTTTGGATAAATTTTGTTTACTTGTGAAACACCATCTTCCAATCATAGCTTGGAATTAGTCTCCTTCAAATCTTTCTTGCAACAAGCTTTCTTCAACAACTTCTACCAGATCATCAAGTAACGAGTCAGTAACAACAAAATAGTAATACCCTTTTTTAGCAGATAATCCACCAAGGAATCTTCGATTCTAGGCCTACTAACCAGAGAGTGGGCATTCCAAATTTCACCAATCCTTTTCATATCACCATCATCCAATATAGAATGAACTTCATCTATATCAAGTAGAGACTCTTCTTTCTTCTCCTTCTCTTCTGAGATAGTGATGACATCCTTTGTGTTAATTTTCTTCCTTTTAGGTTTTGGAGGGGAACCACAAATAAAAAACTCTAATTGCCTCTTATCAGAGGAGGAAACCTCTTCAAACTAACTAGTAGGTGTAGCACTAGACACTATCACACTGGAGCACATATTCATCTACAAGGATGAGAAATAATATTTACATATATTTTCTTTATCTTCCATACATTCCAAATATCTATAAACTCGCTTTCTAATAGGGATTCCAGACTTCCACTTAACATTTTCTTTTGATGGTAATGAATTCAGAAAGTAGAACACTAAACACATGAGTAGAGACTCAAACCAGAAGGGATAACTCTCAACCAAAGATATTATGACATTCTCAATTAGGTTTTCTATTACTATTCTACACAGGTCAAATTTTTTATTTTCCTTCACCATATTATGTTCAAGATATACAACAATAGTAGATACAAAACCTTCATGATTTTAGAAATAGATTTTGTATAAGATACCATAAGCAACATAGCTTACTATGGGATTGGAAATGGTATTTATTAGTAGAGATCAAGTGTCTTTTTCAATACTAGTAGGTTCCTCCACATCTTTTTATTTCACCATTTTCTTCCCAGGGAGGTCACCAAATCTGTACAATCCAGTAATAGCTTTAATGGATTCCCTAGTGATCAGATAGGGTTTGTCCAAAATGATGCAACCATCCCTAAAATGACTCAATAGGAACAAGATAGACTCTTTGTCAGAAAACCTGGTGAATTATCCCCATAACTCCATGCCTAGGGTACAAACATTCTGCAATTCATCAACCTTCAACCCTAGCTTCATTTCCTTCATCTTTAGATGATCATTTTCATCCAACTCAACTCCCTTTAGCTTTAACAAAATACTGTAACTGGATTCCCTGCCAATCAACATGAATTCCATCATCACAATTAGCCTCTTCAATATTTTTATCGCTCAACAAAAAACTCTTCTTCTTTGCAAACTATGAGAAATGACTTGAAACTCCATATTTTATCCTTAATTTCTCATGATGACTTCACCGCCAAAACATTCATTGATGACACTAGTAATTTTTCTCCACTTTTCAAATAGCCAGGTTAAGCTTCATCAAGAGACATCGCCTAGATCCAACTTAGTTATGTTGAATGCACATTAATCTTGCTTTGGAGAGGGGGAACCATCAGTATATGCATTGCAAAATCCCCCTTGAGCCAAGGCAGTAAGCTCAGATTATGAAATATCTTGTATTGGGATCCAACAGTACCATAGAAGATATCTCCACACTTTTTTCCTTTTTCTTCCAAACCATGACTATCTTCTTCTTGGATTCATCTGATTTTACAACCTCCTTTTTGTTTTCAGTCTTTTCTGGAGCAACATATCTACATGTGTTAGCATAATGTCTAGAGTCATTTCACTTGTAACATATTTTCCCTTACTTAACTGAGTGAACCTTGGATCTAAACTGATTAGCTTTGTGACCATCACCATGGCATAAGTAGTAATAACTATGAAAGAGATTATTTATTTTATTCCTTCTAGATGGATTAGATAATTGACTTCTGTAATGACTTTCTTTATGACAAAACTTGTGATAGTTAAAGCATTGAATACTCGATTTCATATTGCTTCTACACTCTAACACCTTACATCTAGAATTTTTGCATATAAAATAATAACCATTAAATGATAAATACCTCTGAGCATTTGGTTGCCTCATCAAAGGTCTTTTTGTCAATGCTCTAGAACTTTCCAAACCTTGCTTGTTACAACATATCTTGCTTCAGATTCAACTACTTTATCTTTACCCTTAGTATCTTCATTCGATCTTTCCTTAGAGAAGCCAAGTCCTCTCTTATCCTTGTGACATTTATGTAGGGAAAACAGTTGATCCAGAATTATCCTGCTTTCACATACTTTAGCTTATGATTTTAGCCTCCTTAACTCTTGATCTAACTTCTCATTTTCTTCTACTTTTCATTTGATGGTGTCTTTGATATTTCCTTCAGTCTTCTTGCATTCATCCAACCAAAGCTTTAGATTCAAAAAACTTTCCTTTGACTCCTTTAGTTCCTTGCTGACCTCTTTGTGTCTTGCTTTGAATTTATGGATTTTCTCCCTTACCTTTGAGATGCACACATTTTCCTCCTTGATTTTTTCTTTCAATTCCTCAATTTTAGATTCCATACTTTTCATATCACTTAATATGGACTTCAATTCTTCCTCAAAGTAATAATCTCATGCCATCTATTCAAGATGCCAAGATCTCCCTCAAGCGGTTAAGCTCTATCTGGAAGGGACCAAGCTCTGATACCAATTGTTAAACAATTTAGACAATTGAGAGGGGAGGTGAATCAGTTATCCCAAAACACTTTTATTTTCTTTAATTAATCCAAATCAATCTTAAACCAATCATATATTAATTAAAATAGATATGAACATGCAAGCACTTAAGACCATGCACAATGAACACCCAAATTTACATGGGAAAAACCATGGAAAATTCTAATTCTCAATTATAAAGCACTGGCTAAAGTGATTTTTACAAGGGTTCACTGCTAAAATGCTCACTACAGGTAAGGCTCACTGCCGGTGGGCTCACTACCCGATTAATACAAAAATCACTTATTACAAAAATAGACAAAACATGAACTGATGAAGTTGCATCTACATATGCATGAATTCAGTTTTGGTTAGGAGCACAATATCTAACTGCAGAAGATCTAATGAAGAATATTTTACACACCTTCCTTTCCCAACCTCTGCAATACAGATTGCTTCTTCCTAACACTTTCCTTCACTTCTTATTTATTTCTTGTTGTAAAATCTTTCACACCTTTATCACTATTTTCACATACCACACTTCTTGTTCAGATTCTCACTAAGATGTTCTACATATGTATATACATATACTCGAAGAAAAAAATGAGTTGGCCTAGAAAAAAATGTTGGCTTGAAGAACAACCTTGAAATATTCAATAAGGCTTGGCACGCTAGCACCACACCCATAAGATAGGTCACACATAAAGATATGCTTACCATGTTACACTGGGACACATAAATAGGTCATACATAAGATATATCATTATTACCAAAAGATAGCTAACTTTGAAATATATGAGATATATTCCAGAGCTGATGGAAACACCACAACCAAGACCAAATCTTGATCATCATCAATTTATAGGAATGCCACAACCAAGACCAAATCTTGAACACCATCAATTGATAGGAATTCCACAACCAAGACAAAATCTTGATCAACATCAACTTATGTATCAACTGAAGGAATTCAATTATACATACCAAAACTTGTAACATGTTGCATGAATGTCAGGATAGCAAGGATACCTTGAATAAGCTTTAGGCATAGCAGCCGATAACAAAAAATTATCTTCATTGTTTTGTATTAATTACAGTCTTCCATAGATTTCCCAAAAAGAAGTACTATCATATCCAGATCAAGGATAACATCCATACTATGCAACATTATAGCATATGAGAGGATAGATCAATTCTCTATACATCAAAAGAAAAATCTTCTAGATCCCAGGTTTTGACATCAATGAGAATAATTCCACATGAAAAAATTCTCAACACGGGGTTAGCGGACTATTTCCACATGGAGGGTGGGATTGGGCATAAATTTTATACGGTTATTTATAAATTTTTGATTGTCGATTAAAAATTAAATGGTTCCACTTTTGAAAATGAAAATATAAAATGCAAAAGTGAAAGGGCATGGGTAAATGGTAATGCATCTTTTTAAAATGATTTAAAATCCCCACAATTAAAAATGAATATTTAATGATGAAGTAAATAAAATGTAAAAGGGTGAATAATGTAAAAGCACTGGTTAAAAGGCTAAGTGCCAGATTAACAAAATTAAAGCCTTCATATTAAAAAGAAATATTTATCTGCTAGAGATAAAATGAAGCATGATGGAAAGTAAAAACTAAAAGGATCCATTCAAAAATCAGAAATTATTCTTTGTTGGAAAGTAATTAAAGGTGAAATTCACGAAAAAAAAGAAATAGATTCAGCTGCAGGTAAAGTAGGGTGAAATGTGAAGTTTTTTCATGGGAAAAAGGTTTATTTTCAGCTGCTGAAAAACAATAAAGAGTAAAATCCTTTAAAGAGGAAAAAAAATTTACAGCTCAGGTAAAATGGAGTGAGGTTTTTCATGATCAAGGGGTATTTTTCTATTGCTCGGTAAGTGCAAGCATAATACAGGTGCAAAAAATAAAACAAGGTGGGAATTCAATGATGAAGATCAAGATGTTAGATGCCAAATGTAGATGGATTTTAGGGTTGCCTCTTCTTCCTTATATTCTCTCTTCTTTCTCATTTGTAGGGGTTCCAATTTTTGATGTTCTGTAAGACAGACATAAGCTCTATATAAACTTAAAAGTTAGAATGAGGTATACGACTATTAGCCATTAGTTTGATGTTTCTATGTTTTCAACTATGCTTCATGAATATTTTATTTTGTTACTGTGTCCATAGATGATATGTGATACACTTTAAATAAAATAATCAAGGGTTATCTAAGTTTTTCATGCACAACTTTTGCATTTCAATTGCATTTGTTATTGCCTTCCATTCAAAGAGAAATGTAATTTATTTAACAAGTGTAATGGGAGTATTGTGTTTCCAGGTGGATTTCTAAGAATGGTCATTTGATAAAGCTCCAGTGGTCTTGTTATCATAAGGTGATAAAAATTTTCATATCTTCAAAACATATTTAACATGGTAAGATGAAATAATTTTTATATGACTTTGTGGCCCTCTTCTTGGCACTCATCCATCCTTGTGCATCTTATGTTTTCATTTTGGTCCCAAACCTCTAAGTCTAAAAATCCTTATACTTTTATGTTCTCTTTTTCTTTCATGTTTAAGTTATCTTGGTTCCCTATATCTTCATAGTATTTGAAAGAGTATAGAGGCTGAATTTGAGAGAATTTCATCTATTAACCCTCTATGTGTTTGAGATGAAGATATCTAAGTTATGTGTTCTCATCAATGTTCAATGCAGGTGGGATTATTCTTGAATCTAGTGGAATATAAAATATTGATCACTCATATATCTGAGAACTATCCTAAGTCCTATGGAGCTCAAAGTACAAAAGTCTTTCATAGCCTTTTTCATGGGCCTTTCTTGTCTTCAATCTATTGATAGTGCAGATTACTTGTCTTAAATGTTTCATCCCCTAGTTTAGGCATTGTGTTTCTCCTTAGGGTTGAAGGTTGTAGGAAAAATGAACCAATAGATTGGTGACACTACTGGGGAAAAGAAGAGGAGTATCCATTTGCATAGAGTTAATAATTTGGTGAATATGAACATCTGGTTTAGATATTAAGAAGTTTTCAGACTTGGAAGTGGTTGTTTTTATAAAATTTCAAATAATTTATGTGTGACTCTACTATTGGAGAAGACCTAGAAGGAAATTTATCTTTGAAGGAGCTTCATATTGCTTGAAGTTCAATCCTCTATGAAGAGAGGTGGCGACTATGTGTAAAGAACCTAATAAAGGATACATAACAGTTTAAGATGTGTAAAATTTTCAATCAAAAAGAAAGGTTGGGAACTGTAACAAGTTTCCAAGTATGCTCATAAACTTAAAGAAAGTATTTTTATGTTTGAAAGAAGTTTACGAGAAGTATTCAAGCCTTAAAATTATAAATGGTTCCCTATTAGGTGAAATAGCACTACGAAAAGGAAAGGATAGCAATAGTAAATTTGCATACTTCTATGATGAAAGTTACAGTTAGAATTATGTATAAATACAGTTGTTTTTCTTAGAGCTACTCATGGTGAATAGAGATTAAACATAGTTGAAACCAGATGTTGTACTTTGTAAAGGGTTTAAGGTCATATGTTGTACAAGGAAGCTAGGAACTATTTGAATAATAGTTGCATTACTGTGAATTTTTTTGAAAAGGAATATCAAAATGTATCAATATACACATCCTTGTATGGTTCCTAGTACAACCATGATTTTTAATCAGCCCCAACCAGGTTGTCAAAGAAATTTCAGCACTGAAAGGTATATACCCATCAATTTCAGTGGTGTTAATGGTTACCCAAATGTCATACCATCTCAAATCAAAGTTAAAATACCAAAATTCAAAGGTGATAATTCTGAATTAGCAAGGAGGCATCTCCAAGAATTGAATAATTTAATGGATGACTAAGGTAGATCATGAAAATGTGATCATGAGGCTATTTTTTCATTCTTTGAAAGGAGATGCAAGAGATTGGTTCTCTTATTTACCAAAATGCTCTATATATTCTTGGATTGAGTTCATGGCAACATTCATGGAATATTTTTGTGAAAGGGTTGATCCCATTTCAGTGAGACAAAAATTTATGAAGATTGAGAAAAAAGAAGATGAGTTAGTCCTAGATTTCAATCTCATATTTCTAAAGGAAATAAGGGATGTTACAAAAATTATAAGTAGTGTAGCCATGGTATGAGGGTCCTCAAAGAGAACAACCTAGACCATACAACAAGATTCACACAATAGAAGCAACACAGAACATGTAGGAAAATGTAGATACAAATATTCTTATTATCAGAAATGTTGATTACATATAGTTAGCCACATTTGAGCTTACAGATTTGGGTCACAGGCCTGATACATCATGATCAAATTAAAGTGCTCATACATGCGAGTGAAAATATTATAGATCAAATCCTATATAAATCTTATTCTACTTTGTCTTGATTGATTTCTATACTAATGATCCCTTACAAGATTTATATCATATCTGCGGGTCAAGAAACATCCATGTCAACCAAAGATCATTACAATCTCTGATGAAGGAAACATAAAAGAATTGGTTCATATCTTCCAAATGTTTCTTTACTTGATTATGCACTTTCTTGATATTTTCTACAAATTCCTCTTCTTTTGCACTCCTTTTATCTTCTTTACTAATGTATCATAGTTCTGATATACCTCTAGGATGAACTCTAGTAACAATCTCAAAAGGTGTCTTTCTTGTACTCTTGTTCACTCAATTATTCTAGGCAAACTCTTCTTGTGCAAGGGATAAATCCCAACTTATAGTCTTCTCTCCAACCAAACATCTCATCAAATTTCACAAACTCTTGTTCACTACCTCTATCTATCCATTAGTCTATGGGTGAAAAGTAGAACTGAAATTCAAAACTGTCTTCAACTTCTTCCAAAGTGTCCTCCAAAAGTAACCAGAATACTTTGTCTCTATCTAAATCAATACTCCTAGGTAATCCATGCAATCTAACCACTTCCCTGAAAAACAAGTCTACTACATGTTGTGCATCTATTGTCTTCTTACAAGGTATGAAAT
The DNA here is from genome assembly GCA_007115665.2 of Sequoiadendron giganteum. Classification (NCBI taxonomy): domain Eukaryota; kingdom Viridiplantae; phylum Streptophyta; class Pinopsida; order Cupressales; family Cupressaceae; genus Sequoiadendron; species Sequoiadendron giganteum. The sequence continues at coordinate 591,523,375 of CM021106.1, read as the reverse complement.
GTGCCATCTTGGAAAATCTATCTACCACCACAAATATATAATAATTACCTCTCTATGTCTTGGGAAAACCAAGTGTGAATTCCATACTGATATCATCCCAAAGACTTTCTGGAACTATCAAAGGTTTATACAATCCAACATTTTGACTACTTCCTTTTGCAACTTGACAAACCTTGCAACTTTGCACAAATTTCCTAACATTCTTATGAATATGTTGCCAAAAGTAGTTCTCACTTACCAATGCTATTTTCTTATCAATTCCAAAGTGTCCTACCAATCCTCCACTATGTTTCTCTTTCACCAAGTTATCCCTCATTGAACTTCAAGGTATACACAATTCATTTCCTCTGAACAATATATCTTCCTAAATGAAATAATCCAGCCAATGACTACTATCCTCCAAAATTGGTTCTTTACATTCTCTCCAAGGTTCTATGAAATCCGGGTCTTCCTCATACAAGTTCTTCAATTCATCAAAGCCTAATACCTCCATTCTCATTTGTTTCAATAAATTCCTTCTCCTACTCAAAGCATCAACAACTCTATTTGACCTTCCACTCCTATGTTTCAAAACAAAAGTATAACTCTACAAGAATTCCACCCATCTCATGCATTTCTGATTTAACTTACCTTGACTATTCAAGTATTGTAAAGCTTGATGATCGGTATACAACACAAACTCGTTAGACAACAAGTAATGTCTCCACTTCTTCAAGGCTTGAATTATGGCATAAAAATCCTGATCATATACTCAATATCTTTTCCTTACATCATTCAACTTCTCATTGAAATAAGGTACTAGTCTTCCTTCTTGACCTAACATTGCTAGAAATTGCATTTCGACTCGCATCACAGTCTACCTAAAATACCTTACTAAATTATGGTAAAGCCAACAAAGGTTGCTCAGTCACCTTCTCTTTTAACAACTCAAAAAATTTGTCTACTCTAGATGTCCATCTAAAATCCTTCCTATCTCCTCTCATTGTTTCGGTCATAGGACTGTAAATAGAACTAAAATTCCTAATGAGCTTTTGGTAGAAACTAGCCAATCCATGAAATGATCTTACCTCTCCAATGTTTTTAGGTGTAGGCCATTCAACAATTTCTCTTACATTGTCAAGATCCATCTTCAATCCATTCACATATATAACAAACCCAAGATATACCAATTCTTCCTTCATAAAGCTACACTTCTTGATGTTTATCAACAAATGCTCTTCCCTCAACCTCTGCAAAACTTGTCTTATATGTAACAAATATTATTCTCTAGTCTTACTAAAAGTCAAGATGTCATCCAAGTAGACAATCACAAACTTATCCAAGAATATCTTCAATACTTCATTCATCAACCTCATTAAAGTACTAGGTGTCTTTGTTAGTCCAAAAGGCATCAACAACCACTCATACAATCCTTCATTTTTCTTGAATGTTGTATTCCATTCATCCCCTTCTCTGATTCTGATATGATGATATCCACTCTTCAAATCTATCTTTGTAAAGTATTTAGCTCCACTCAAACAATCCATAATCTCATCCATCTAAGGAAAAGGAAATCTATACTTCACTATGATCTTGTTTATGGCTCTAGAGTCTATACACATCCTCCATTCTCCATCCTTCTTAGGTGCTAGCACTACATGCACTACACAAGGGCTTATTCTTTCTGTAATCAAACCTTTTCAAAACAACTCTTGCACTTGTTTATTAAATTCTTTATTCTCTGTCGGTGTCATCTAGTGTGCTGCTTTATTAAGTAAACTAGCTCTAGGAATTGGATCCATGAAATGAATAATACTCCTTATAGGTGGCAATCCATCAGGTACATTATCTGAAATGATAGCTTCATATTCTACCAGCAATTCCTTTATCTCCTCAGCTTATCCTTCTACATGCTTCAAGTCTTCCACCTTCTTAGGCACCAAGGCATAGCACATGTTCTCATGTCTCAATCCATCCAGAAATCTCCTCCCATCAACCAAAAAAATTGTAGTAGTCATGCAAACCTCAACTTTAGGAACATCCTCCAAGGGTAACAAAGTTTGCTTCATCCCATTAGCAACAATATTTTATATGTTCTTCTTTCCATCATGAATATCGTGTCTATCATACTGCCAAGTTCTTTGAAAATAAATATGGCATACATCCATAGGCATGATATCACACAAAAATTCATCATGATAATTTCATATCTTCAATTTCACCAAACATTGTTCAATTACCAGTATCTTATGCTCATCTTGAATCCAAGCTATATGATAGGGCTTCAGGTGTTTCAATCTTTCCAGCTTCAATTTAGTCACCATTTCTTCAAAAGCTAGGTTCTCTAAGCTTCCACTGTCAATCATTCCTTTACAACATTTACTAGCTACCTTGCATTTGGTTCAGAACAAATTCTTTTTGTGCAATGGTTCCTTCTCCAATTCACTTTGAAACAATACTCTCATATTCACCAACACTTCTCCTTCTTCCGGTTGATTAGGTGATCCAACATTATTCTCCTTAATTAAGGTTGTTCTTCTATTTTTCTCAGTCCTTCTACTTGTCTCTCCATGTTTGCATTCAAAGGCTCTATGTCCTTCTCCACCACATTTGAAACAAGTTCCCTTGAATTCACTTTTCTCCTATCCTCTATTATCTTTTCTATATCCTTCATTTTAGTAACCACCATATCCTCCTCTTTGATAAGAGTTCCCATCATCTCTTCAGTATGAATTATCATTCTTACTAACCTCCTTATCCTTGTTTTGATCTTCAAAATATCCTCTTCCTCCTCTAGTAAAAATCCTTCCTTTCTAAAATCTTTCACATCTTCCTCTCTATCTCTGCTCATGTCTTTTATTTAGCTTCTCTTCTGCTTTCAAGGCACATTTATATGCTTCTTCCACACTCAACAACTTAATAAAATTGATCTCATCTTGTATAGATGACTTCAAACCATTTAAATATTTGGCTACTTGCTCGATCTCATCCTCCAAATGTTTAAATATGATGTTCAACTTATAGAGGTCCTCAATATACTCTATCACACTTCATTCCTTCTGTTTTAGATCCTACAACTTCTTGAACAAACTGATATGATAGTCAACATGCATGAACTTTGTCTTCATCTTATTCACCATCTGATCCCATGATCTTATCTTCTCCTTTCATTTCCTTTGCCTATCTATTTGCAAATGTTCCCACCAAAGGGATGCATGTCCTCTCAAATTTGTACAAAAAAAATTCACCTTCTTATCTTCTAGGGTACCTTTGAAAATCAAAGTACTTTTCCATATCTATTATCCAATCTAGAAATTCATCTGAATCCTACTTACCATTATAATTCGGTGGATTGAAATGTGGCTTAATGTTTACTCTAGCTAGGGCTCTTATGAACCTTTCTTCTCCCTAATCAAGGCCAGGTTGCTCTTCTATTGCAACTTATTCCCATTCTTCTACTTATTCATCACTCACATCATCAACTGGTTGACTTCTCCTTTGGGCCATTTCAACTGCTACCAATCTAGCAACAATTCCTCTCAACATCTCCATTATATTTGGGTCTTCATTTCCATGCACTCCATTTCCTCTACCATTTCTTCTTCCCACCATCTTTACACAAGTCTTCTGTAGCTGTAGGTTGGATCCTTAGTTCACCACCCCAAAAAAAATATTCAACAAGACTATGCAAACTTTGGTGATCTCGTAAGGAACAAATCTCACTCTGATACCAATCTAGTGTAGTCACGGTAGGAGGGTCCTCAAAGAGAACAATCCAGATCATGCTCAAGAGTCACAAAATAGAAGCAACACAAAACATGGAGGAAAATGCAAATACAAATATTTTTATTATCAAAAATGTCAATTACATATAGTCGGCCACATTTGGGCTTACAGATTCGGCTCGCAGGCCTAATACAACATGATCAAAATACAGTGGTCATACATGTGATCATACATGTGAGCAAAAATGTTATAGATCGAATTCTATATAAATCTTATTCTACTCTATCTTGATTGATTTCTATACTAATGATCCCTTACAAGCTTTATATCATATCTATGGGTCAAGAAACATTTGTGTCCGCCAAAGATCATTACAATCTTTAATGTAGGAAATGTAACATGTGCAAGAATAGGTGAGCCTCAAATTTGAATTTCTTCCATGGTAGATGCACATGATGAAGTGTAGACCTAAGATTAAGGTCAGGGAAACTCCATGGAATAGATCAAAACACACTGTGAGGATCCGCAAGTCATAGGAAGGATTCACGATCGATCAAACTAGCCATTAGGTTTTGAAATTATTTCAGGGCTAGTTCCAAAACTATCACTCAATCCAAAAGCTATAAATTTTTGGAAAAAAGATCCAATCAAGCTAAAAAATTCAAGTAAATAAATTGAACATGTCCATGATGAAACCATAGATCCACAAGGTCTGGTAAGAAAACATGAATTAATATCGGATCTACGAACTTGAACAAGAATAAGAACAAAAACTGAATGAAAATTATTTTTGGTTCATGCAAGATTGCCAAGAACCAAGGATGCTCCAGCATCACTAAGACCAAATGATGTACTATGTTTGATTGTGTACTTAGGTGGGTTTGAGGGAGAAATGAGTTATCTGCTAAGAGATAAAGAGCCTACAAAATTGCACCAGGCATATCGAATTGCCATGAATACTGAGAAAAATCTAAGATATTCAATGATGAAAGGACATATGGCTGCAAGTGTTTGTTAGCCCATCACACCTCATGTAAATGGAATTCATGGATTAGATAATAGAATTTCTTGTCAAGATGGTAATACCTCTACTACCCTAATTTTTTTATCATCACAACCTGCAGATCATAGTGAACTCCAAGTTGAACATCAACAAAATTTGAGCAGTGTTGATAATACATCTCTTGTTTAAGAATTGTGTAACATGAAGAGGCATAAGGGAGAGTCATGAGATAAAAAAAAATTGAGGTTTTTGGATGCCTTTTTGGAGGTCCCCAAAAGTTTCAGGCCTAAGGATTCAATGTGCATTGATCTATTTTGTGAAATCTATGAGTTAGGGTTGAGTACCTTACCAAAGGAATTGGAGCCTCATAGTTTTAATCAGGTACTTAACTGGGTAAAGATTGTAGAAGGATCCAAGTGTTTTTATGCACAAAATGTAATGTCTCAAAATTAAGATAGTAGCTATCCTATTGAAAAAAATTGAAAAATAATGCAAACAATTTTGAGACCCATTTTGAATGTCTAATGGGTTTGATAATACCTCCATCCCTGAGTTTTTCCAGTTCCTCTTGCATTTTAGTTTCCAAAGTTGGGTTGATGGGTCTCTATTTTTGTCTGAATAGTTTTGCACCTGGCTTTAATGGAATCTCATGTTAGAAAAGATATTCCCTGTATGCTTTGAGATCCTCATTAGACGAAGCAAAGAAATGCTTGTATTTTCTCAACAATCCAATCATAATTTTCTTGATTGTTGGACTTATCTTCTTTCCAATGTAAACCTTTTTTGGTGCTAACTCAATCCCCAAATTGATTTCTTCAATATCTTCTCTCTTTAATGGTGTTTGTTTTATGAGAGAATGGTCATTTCCATCATATACCATTTCTAATGCCACAAGTCCTTTGGGAATTTTGCTAGTTTTAAGCTGCAAGACTTCTTTTCAAACATAGTTTGCTTACCATCTACTTCCTCAAAAAATGCATTAAAGTTAATCTCTTGAGTCTCATACTGGTCTATGTAATGGAGAAATTTTATGAGATTAGTGTCATCATTGAGAACTTTCCAACTATAGATATTATCAAGGATAGTAGGGATTTTTTTTAATTCAACTTGAGATACTCCAACCAAGGCAATATCATCTCTTTTTAGGGCTAAATTAGCTAGTAAATCTCCCATCAAATTTTTTGATCTGTCTATCCAATCAATTGAGAAAGCATCAAATAATTCAATTGTATCCCACACAAGAATTCTATATTGTTTCAACCTCTCTGTTTTTGCAACATATTTTGACCTAACTTGTGAAACGACCAACTCAGAGTCTCCAAGAATAGTTATCATTTTGATCTTGTGTTTGACAACAATATTCAAACCAATTAGCAGGGCTTCATATTCTACTATATAATTTGTACATTTGAACATTAACAAAAATGAATACTTGAATGCAACACCTTCAGGTGAGATAAATACTACCCCAAATCCATTTCCTTCTTGGCTGCATGCTCCATCAAAATACATTTTCCACACACCATGTTGATCTTTAAAGACATGCTTATCAATTGGGCTAGTATTCACCAGTTTAGGCTGGGAGGGTTTATTCTGAAACTCCCTAGATCTACATCACATATGTAATTTATCTACTCTTGAGGAACACAATTCACAATCTGATTCATCCTTGGTTCCCTATATAATTTAACCTCTTCACCATTGATTGGTATTGTGACATATGACAATTCAAACTGTACATTTCCTCCAACTATTGAAGTCCATTGTCTTGAGAAAAGCATTCCAAATTAAGGAGGTGTATCAATCAAAGTTATATCAATTTATTATAAGTCACTTGTGGATACACAACCAATTTCACCTCTATATATTTCATAATTCCTATTACTAGGACATGCCTTCCATCCATAGCATAAAAATTTCCACCATTAGTGTCCACCCACATGCCAAGTTGTTTCATGACCCCAATTGGCATGATGTTGATTGCAGCACCAAATTCTATCATACAATATCTTACCAATTTTTTATTTACAATTAATGTGGTGAAGAATGGATCAACTTGTGGAGGGTTTATCAATGCATCATTTAAACAAACCTCAGGAACTTTCACCTACTCATGCTTATTATTGGTCTTGAAATTTCCTTTGCTCTCAAATTTTATTCTTTTATCATTTCATTTAGATATTAATTGCATATAACTATCCTTATATTCTTTTATTTTCATCATTTCAAGTAATGGGACTGAAATCTTTACCTCGGATAAATCTTGTGTTAAATCAAAAAAGCACTTTCTATTTTGATCATCTTCCTTTGCTCCAACGACTCTCCTTTGTTCTCCTCTTTTTATTTTTTGCTTGTTTGATCAAACTTTTTCTATTTCCTTATCCAATTCTTTGTTTTCCTTCTTATGCTCTTGTTCATTTCTGTCAGGCTACATATTTTATGTCCTTTTTGAAGCTCCATGTGGTGCTTTCTTATCTTTCAAAAATATTCATCTTGGGACACCTTCATTTTCATTAACTGTTCTTTTTCTCAACCATTATTTTCTTTTGGCTTGTTCCATTGTTGTGATGGTTAACTTCTTAATTTCATCCTTAGTTGGTCTTCTTATATTGCATTTTCATGTCTAAGATGATGCACTAGGAGGAAATTGTTCATCATCGCTTTCTTCTTGATTAAAAAAGACTTGTTGTTCTACCATATGGAAATTGTACCTTTGGTTATCAACATCATATTCATAGCCTTCTTCTTCTGAATATGAATATCCATGCTCAACAGGATGAAGAATGTAGGAAGTTAAATAGATTGTATGGTCCCCTTCATTATTATCTACTGGTATCTCGTCTTCTTATATCGATTGGGATACAATACAATGGTCAGGGGAATGAGGCAAGTTGTAAACTTTACACCAAGGATTATTTTTTACCATATATGTCACTCTCCTCTTTAAAGGATCAAGTGTCTCCTTACTTATAGGCCTATCCATCACAGGCTTTCCATCCTTCCAATTTGTATTATAAGGCATATCATGAAGCATGGGCCTTTCATTCTTGTATGTATTTTCTTGCCTATGTCAAGGATTATTGAAGGGTTGGGGAACCCTAAGATTATCTATCTTACTAACCATCCCAACATCCTTTTTGTAATTTTCAATGGTTAAGACTATCTTTTGAGCCTTAGCTAAATCTCTGGGGCACCTACTTCTAAGCTCATATTGAGTCTTTGGATCAAATGCTAAAATATATGCCAACTTAGACCCTGGTGGTATCTTGTTATGTAATTTGGAGAACTTCCTATTGAATTCATAGACTGACTCATTTTGATGTTTCTGGAAGCTTATTAGTTCATGGAAGGCAAACTTTGGGGCACAATGGTTCACATATTTTTCAAGAAACTGATCTTGAAACTCTTAAATTGAATCAATAAAGGATATTGGTAAACTATTAAACAAATCTCTAGCTTCTTCAATTAATGACATCATGAACAAACTCATCTATATGTCTTCATGTCTTGGATAAAAGCATTAAAACTTCTCAAGTGTTCCTCAGCAGTGACTGCACTACTTCTTATGAATTTTTAGACAAGACCTCTCTAGTTGTTGTCCATAGGGTAGGGATATAGTTGAATTACTGCTAAATCAAATTGTCTAATCATGGTTGTGTATGGTGGAGGAGGTGGGTTTTGAGGATGTTGATATTGATATAATGGATTGTTATATTGTACTTGGGGTGGTGGCATATATTGTTGGCCATGAGGTGGCTGAGTATTCAGATGTTGTGGTGGATTTTTAAATGGAACATTTGGAGGTTTGTATTGACTCCCTAAATAATTTTTTTGTGTTTGTGGGGGATTTGAAGGTCCTGCATTATTATTCCCTTTCCTATGAGGTGGTACATAGCTAGGGAGTTTATCCATCTGGGCATTAATATGGTCCTTTTGGAGCTTCAATTCCTGAAGCTTTTTTATTGCTTGGAGCCTTCGTTCATATTTTGATTTTTTTCTTTCCACTTCTTGTCCTTCATACTCCAATTGTGCATTTATTTCATCCTAATTCATGAAATCATAGTTTTCTTTAGAGGCTACATCATTACCAAGTCCATTCTGATTCCCTTTAAGTGCTGCCATTTTCTGATCATATTCATGTTGTCTTCTGACCCTTTTAGCTTCCAATCCAGCCATGAATTCCTCATGTTTCTTAGGGTCTAGTTGATAGAATAGATTTCCCTTTTCTTTAGGAGTGTGGGGCTCTCTAGATGGGTTGTTTTCAATTTTCAATGTGTCATAGCGATTATATGTCTCAAGGTGTGCTTTTGATGTTTTGTCTTTATTTGTTAACCACTTGTCATCAGACACCTTTTTTCCCTTATCATTCTTGTGTGCCCATTTACTCTTGTCATTAGGACCATCTTTATACAAAGATCTTCTACCCTGCATGTTGTGAGTTTTTATGATCATATGAACTCTAAGGTCAGTTTTGATGTATACTTTATTTTGTCACTCTTAATGCACTTATATCTTCAGATTCTTCACTCATTTTATAGAGAAGTGAGAAAATTTTATAGCTCTTTGTTCCCAGTGGATTCTTCTGCAAGGTATTGACTCTATGATAAAGGCCTGGATTCAAATTTGACTCTCTAATAGAGTCGCCAAACTATTAGGTCTCAAAAACACAGGTTTGAATCCTATTTGTTCAATCTATCCATAATGGCAATTGGGAGTGGAAAGATATAATCCTAATTTGGTATAAATTGTATAAGTAGTATCAACGTGAAAATTAATATGTTCAGTTAATAGATGTAAGGTTTTGAAAATAGATTTGATAAAATTAAATGGTGAAGTGAGTAAGACCAATGCCATGTTGGGTGAATGGAGTCAAGTGAAGATCTAGAATGAATGGTTGGTATTGGAAATAATTCAAATTTCTTGGCACACTTTATTGGTTTATAACTTGTATAAATGTGTAGGAAAGTAACTAACAAAATCTACTAGAGACATAATGTCAATTCTAATTATCTAATTTTTCTTACTAATCCAAATAATACTTCTAGACCACTATGATTGACCAAAATAAATTTAATTATTTTTAAAGAAACCAAATAATCACATCACACATGTACAATAAATGTGCATTGATAAATTAAATATATACTTCATATATCAACTTAAATAACTAGGAAACATTAAGTTGGAGACAATTAGATAATTGAATAATTTTTACAAACAATTGATGCCAATATGGAGCCACAGAATCAAAGATCTTTCATTGATTTCCTCAAAAATATGCTAGCAACATAGTCTTTTTAATTGTAAACATCATGGAAACTTTATGTTATATATCTATCCTATTAGCCTATCCTAAAATATTATGTCCTTTTAGCCATCAATATTTCAACATAAATATCAATATCACAAAGAGGATACACCTCTTCATAAAAGTCTTTTTCAAAATTAACAACAAATAAACATAAATATTAGGCTCTAGTTAGCCACAAATGAATTTTAGTCATATGATCTAGGTAATCTTATCTTTGATGAGTATCATAATCCTCTACAACATTCCTCATTGCTATCTCCATGATTACCATTTTTTCCAAGTGCTCACAGGTATCGTCTAACGCTAAGTCATTATCCTTGGCTGCTTCCAAAGCTTTTTTCAATATCAACTTGCACTCCTCTATCCATCCATCTTTGTCTTTTTGCTCTCTTCCTTCTTCAAATAGTGTTGGAGCTCCCTTCTTCACAACATCAACAACTTCCTTTATATTTTCTCGAAGTTCATCATGATATTACTTGTTCTTTCTCTAAAGATCCTTAGCAACTGTTATGATTCTATTGTTAGGGGGATCCTTATTTTGAGCTTCTTGGACCTTTTTCTGGATTCGGTCACTTACTCTTTTATGCTCTTGAACTGCAGTATAACTTTGGGAATGAGTTCCCCATAATTTGTTCATCCAAATCATCAAGTTATTGTGCATTTTCTATAGTAATACAGAGAGTGCCTCATATCGTATCCTAGCCATGTGTGCATCCTCTTGCTTTCCTTTTGACTAGGAGCTTTCCCCCTATGTCAATAACTTAGTATCTTTTAGAAATTCAGTTTCTCTCACTACTCTTTCATTACTGCTCTTGTACATATCCCTCTGTTTTATCAACATTTGAATTTTTGCTTTATTCAACTTGGCTATGTTGATGCCAATGTTAGTTGTGGCTATAGGATCAACTTCACCCACCTTTAGTGTCATCACATGTCCAAATGCATTTTATCTATCTATGATCACAAAATTCTTATGTGGAGGGTACAAAGCCCAAATCATGAGAGAGTTCTCATCTAGATTATATTTGGATCTTGTGTATACTTATGTAACTCCTTTAGGGCTGAGCTTGTGAGTAGTATTGTTACTATGCAAGAAACTGTCAAAGAAAAGAGCTTAATTTAAATCCAAGCTAGGAAAAATGATCACACCAGATTGTTCTAACAATTATCTTCCTGTTTCTAGGGTCATATTTTTTTATCTCATTATCTACATCCAGTTTCAAAGCATTAAACAATTTAGTCTCATTGCTAGGTGTGATACTTGTCATTGAGTCCCTTACTTATTTTCACTTTCTCTTGCATATGAATGACCTGAATTTAGATGAATTTATAAATTCATTATCAGAAACAAATGATCTATAGGAAAGCTGTCTGGTATCTGCATTGGAGTTTTCATTAATTTCATGTTCTCTACTAGAGGGTTGATATTTTTCAATTCTGATTTCAGAGATCTTGTCACTATGACCTTGATTTTTATTTTCATCAGTGGTTTCATCACTCCTAGAGGATAACATTTATTCCTCCATTATCTCTTTTAGTTGTTGCTCAATTTTCCTATTATATTCATCAATGGCTACTTCAGCCTCCATTTCCTTCATGTTTCTAATTATATAATCTTGTGGGTAACGTATATGTACATACCCACACAAATTTACCTTATTTCTTGTAGTGTCAATGTACCCTTGGATATCAAATATTTTTCGTGGTGTGGCCCTTTTCAAATTGAATTGTGATATTTTATCTAAAATTTTATCATATCCTTCCTTTCATAGCACTGTAAAATCCCCAAAACATAAAGTAATTAGCATAAAGATTGTATTCCATAGGCACTTAGATTCATCACACTTGAGTAGTCCATCTGACTAACAATTTCCAAGTATGCAATTCTATTTGGAATTATTTTTGGTAAGAGGATGGGTGTATCCTCAAAACCGTACACTTTGATCATGGTAGCATTAGCATAACAATACCAGCCACCCCAATTATTCTCAAAAGTTATGGGTCCACAAAAATATTTGGGTCTCATAAATATTTTGATCTCATCAGTTAAGGAATACTCACAAGGGTGATTGAAACATCTATATAATGTTTTCACAAAATTCTCCTTGAAAAGAACATAGCTAGAATTCACAAACCTATTGTCCCAAATAGCAGTCCACAATTGCACAAGCAAAGGTTGGTCCTCCTTATCATATTGTGTAATTTTCAATTCTTCAAGCCACATCATCACCTCCTAACCGTAATACAATATCAAGTGCATAAGAATGGAATAATGTCTAAAATGTACTATGGGTGATTTATTTTTTATAGCCAACAACCCTAATAATCAAATGGTCTAGCATTATGGCACTGAATATCTGCTGCAATCACCATTGGTACAATTGACATGAATTCATGAGCCTCATTCCCTAATACTTGACATACTAAGAGGTATGTGTACTTCAAGTAAGGCTCAAATATATCAATATGAAAAGGAGGACCATCATCATCTTCAAGAGGGACAAGGTTCCCATCTTTCTTGGGTTTATGCAATGGTAATATCCACCTTTCGTAAGTTGTTTCCATTCTCAAGTATTCCCTTTCCAAGTCTTCATACATGATTGGCTCATCACACAGGCCAGTTAGGTTGACAACTTCTGAAATTATAGCCTTAGACACATATGAATAGTTTTCCTTGTAAATCACAGATAGCTTTCAAGTTAGGGTTTTAATGTTTAGCCAATAGTTTCATTAGTTCAACATTCACAAAATTTTTTGGAAAAGTCAATTTCCCCAAATCGAGGTTCCATGGATTACACACTAGCTCAAACCTATTTGTTCGATAGTAATAGAACATAAACAATTCATATCCCCTGATAGACGTCCAGGCATCCCCTATATATTTATATTTTCCATCAATTTTTTCTACATCAGCCTTTAATTGTGTGAACTTCCTATCCCTCAGCCCAGTGCCTGCAATAGATAAATGAGGTCTTGATTGAACTTCCTCTCCATTGATTTTGTGTCATCACTCATTTTAGTCCTTTGTTTTTTTCTTTTACATTGACTACCCTCACCCTGTTGCTTTCTACCTTTTATTTTTCTAGAACTAGGTCCCTCCATGTTTCAATCCTTTGAACTACAATTTCCTAATTGTAGAGCAGTTTGTGGACTTACTTGTGATTTTTCAACTATACTATGCTCCCTGAAGTCTGCTCAACCTACCATGCTTGCTTGCTGCAATTCCTAATAATTCCTTTTGTTTTCAATTTCTATTTAATCATGAATGTCATATGGAGTTCATTCATGTGGCAATTAATTTCAGCCTCTACAATTGAATGCAACGGTCTTTTTGAAATTAGAATTGTTAGAGCGATGAAAAATATTTCATCACTAAGACCCTTTCACCTTAGGCCAAATTTTGTTTTTGATTTGGCACCATCTCTATTTATACACTTTCGATCAATCGCTAATACATAAATGAATGTCTCTTCGATTGGAAATATCCTTTTAGTTCCTTCTCTAGATTGGTAGGACTATTTGACATTTTCACCGACTCCATGCAACAATCCTTTCTATTTTCCTTTAGCTTATATCACTTCAGATAGAAAATTTGAAAGTTCCACCGATGTGTAGATGGTCTAGTTCTCTCATCACCCTATATTTTATCGAATAGTATAATTCATTCATTTACCACCATTGAGCTAACAAAGCCCTTCACCAAAAGAATGAGATGCTTTGCCAATGTGATTTAGTCTCCCTAATGTGATTCCTTTTACCCCTTTATCAACTAGGGAGGGTCAGCGAGACTTACCCGAGAACTATCTTATCGGTGAGACTCTCCTTATTAGAGAGACTTGATAGTTTCAATTTGATCCTTTATGTCTCCTCAATATGCCTCTTGCTCTTGCTTCGTTCATTCGGCTGAATTGGTGAGACCTTCCCCGATACTTACACCCTGAGCCTAACTTATGAGATCGGTGAGATCCAATAATTTCGAGTGGAAAATGTATGTCTCCCTGATATAGTAATCCCTTGATTTTATCGGGAGGGGTATGTGTGTCTCTCATCGATGGGATTTCTATCGGTGTGACTTTTGATCTTGGTATGTCTTCAAAGGATTTTCTCTGAATATTTTGATTACACCAATGAATTCACATCGGTAGGATGATAGGCTCTTTCCTACTGATCATGCAACTTTGTTATCATATGAACCTTTAGATCACTGTGACCTAATTCATGTCTCACCGATTTGTAGGAAATGTTCAAATGAGGGATTTGTGATTAATTGATTGGGAATATATGTGTATGATTCCTCCAATAAGGGGAAATTATTCATGATAGGAGAAGCAACTCTGCTATATTTTGGCTATGCATGACATGATAATGGTGTTGAATGATGAAATGACAAATGGAAATGAAGAAATACAAATAAAGTTTGAGAAGGAACTCAGAGGCACATAGCTCAATTACCTTTTGTGACCAGGAGAAAATCTATATGCATGAGGCCATATTCATGGGACTGTGGAATGGATTTTTTCATACTAATATCTATGATTTTTATTTATCACAACATTGATAAGAAGAAAATTCTTGTGGGGGCCGGGAGAAAAGCAATTGGGGGCTGGTAAAATGTGAGAAAATTTATGGCCCCAACGTGAAGGAATCTCCACCGTTGCCTGCCAACCCTCTGGAAATGGAGAGTGGCATCACAGAAAGGTAGTGGGCTTAGCAGGCTATTGCACATAAAGGGTGGGCCCAGGAAATATTTTTATAGGGTTATTTATAAAGTTTTTATTATCGATGAAGAATTCAATGGTTCCACATTTGAAAAGAAAAAAAAATATACAAAAGTGAAAGAGAACGGGTTAATGGTAATGTAGCCCGTTAGAATTATTTAAAATCCCCACCATTAAAAATGAGGCTTTAACCATGAAATGAATAAAATGTAAAAGGGTGAATATTGTAAAAGCGTGGGTTAAAAGGCTAAGTTCACAGTTAATAAAATTAAATCCTTCATATTAAAAAGCAATATTTCTCTACTAGAGATAAAATGAAGCATGGTGGAAAGTAAAAATTAAAAGGCTCCATCAAAAATTAGAAATTATTCTTTTATGGAAAGTAATTAAAGGTGAAATTCATGGAAAAAATGAAACAAATTCAGTTGCAGGTAAAACAAGGTGAAATGTGAAGTTTTTTCATGAGAAAAATATTTTTTTTCAGCTACTGAAAAGAAAATGAAGAGTAAAAGATTTTACAGAGGAACAAAACATTTGTATCCTCGGTAAAATGGAGTGAGGTTTTTCACGGTAAAGGGGTAATTTCATGTTGCTCAATAAGTGCAAGTGTAATATAGATGTATAAAATAAAACAAGGTGGGCATTCAATAATGGAGATCAAGCTTCCAGATGTCAACTACAGATAGATTTTAGGGCTGCTTCTTCTTCCTTATATTCTCTCTTCTTTCTCATTTGTAGGGGTTCCAATTTTTGAAGTTCTGTAAGGTAGACATAAGCTCTATATAAAAAAAAATATTAGGGTGAGGTATATGACTATTAGTCATTGGTTTGATGTTTTTGTGTTTTGAACTATTCTTCATGAATATTTTATTTAGTGACTGTCTCCATAGATGAGATGTGATATTCTTTAAATTCAATAATCAAGGGTTATTTGAGTTTTCATGCACATTTTTTGGATTTGTTATTGCCTTTTGTTCAAAGAGCAATGTAATTGCTTTAATGAGTGTAATGGGAGTACTGTTTTTCTAGGTGGATTTCTAAGAATTGTCACTTGATAAAGTTTCAGTGGTCTTGTTATCATAAGCTGATAACATTTTTAATATCTTCAAAAAAAAATTAACATGGTAAGATGAAATGCTTGCTATATGAATTTGTGCCCCTCTTCTTGGTATTGGTTGATCCTTGTGCATCTTCTATTTTCAGTTTGGTCCCAAACCTCTAAATCTAAAAACCCTTCTACTTTGATGTTCTCTTTTTCTTTCATGTTTAATTTATCTCAGTTCCTTGCATCTTCATGGTATTTGAAAGAGTATAGAGGATGAATTTTAGATAATTTCATCTATTAACCCTCTATGTGTTTGAGATGAAGATATCTAAGTTATGTGTTCTCAACAATGTTAAATGCAAGTGGGATTATGCTTAAATCTAGTGGAATATAAAATACCCATCACTCATATATTTGAGAACTATCGAATTTCATAGTTTTGTGGTTTTTTTCTTGGTATAAGTTTATCGTACATTGAAGCCTACAATTAGGAACACCCTCCTGAGTCCTATGGATCTCAAAGTGCAAAAGGATTTCATAGCCTTGTTCATTGGCTTTTCTTGTCTTTAATCTATTGGTAGTGCAGATTCCTTATCCTAAATTTGTAATCCTCTAGTTTAGGCATTATGTTTCTCCTTAGGGTTGAAGGTTGCAAGAAAAATAACCCAACAGACTATACTTCTAATAATGTAGTGTCAAAATTTTCCTACTACCTTAACCAAAGCAAAATACTTTTTTACAGTGTCCATGTATCTTAGCTTTGCATCTTTAAAGAGAGCACTCATGAAATTAATTGGCTTTTCTTTATTATTATTTCCCCTTTGTGTTAATGCATCTACACATTTATGACTAGAAGAAAAAGAGTAAATATAAAATAGTTTAATATAATTTTGACTTACTAGAACCGGTGCTTCCGCAATTTTAGCTTTCATGTTTTCAAAGGTGATATTATCCTCATTTATCCACTCTATTTTTTCATCTTTCTTCAACATATTATATCATTGAGTGGTTTCAATATCTCAGTAAACTCGGTGATAAACTTCCAAACAAAATGTATCTTGCCAAAATATGAATTTAATTATTTCTTACTTCTTAAGGGTTGTAGCTTGAGTAAGGAACTTACTCTATCTTGGTCTATTGAAATACCTCTTTCATAAATAATGTGTCATAACTATTTTCCTTCAATAACCCCAAAAAAAGATTTCTTACAATTCATTGAAACTCCATAATTTTTACACTTTTGTAATATTGCCCTGACATCATGAACATGATCCCCTCTATTCTTAGAAATATCATGAGGTTTTCCATGTATATAATAATGCACTTGGATACCAAATCTCAAAAGGCATAATCCATAGCTCTTTAGAATGTATCTCTCAAATTTATTAATCCAAAATGGCATCCTTCTATAAGGGAAAGTTACCCACTTCATAGTGAAAGTGATCTTTATCTGATCTTCCCTTGCGACCATTATGTAGTTATACCCAGAGAATCCATCCAAGAAGGAAATCATCTGTGAACCATTAAAAATTTGTATAACTTCATTCAACAAAGGTAGGGGATAATTGTATTTTTTAGATGCCTTATTAAGATTTCAAAAATATACACACATTTATATGTCTCCATTCTTCTTTCTAATTGGCACTAAATTTTCCACCCAATTAGAATGTTTGATGGGAAAAATTATCTAGGTTGAGAGCATATTTTGTACTTCCTCTTGAATAAAAGGTTGCAGAAGTGCATTTATAGGCCTTTGTTTCTACCAAAAAGGTTTTGTGTCAGGCTTTAACAAAATTGTATGAGTAATGATGGAAATGTCAGAAGTCTTCAAATATTTGTATGTCCATGCTATAACTTTCCAATAATTCCTTAGTGCCTAAGAAATATTTCTTCATTCTTCCTTAGTACATACCTTCCCTATAAACACATTCTTTAGATCTTCTTTAGTATTTAGATTATATAATTCAAACTTTCCTCTGTCAGTTTTAAGGTCTTTCTGCCAAACTATTTAGTCCACATCAAATTATCTTTCCATCTAAATTATTCCTTTCAAAATATTTTTATCCTTCACTAGAGCTAATTTTTAATCTTGAATTTCACCATCCACATGATCCATTTATCCAATTATTTGTGCCTTAAAGATACTAGTATTAGTGATAAATTCCAATATATAGTGATCATCTTCAAACACCTGCAAATTATCAATATTATCAAGAACTGGGGGAAATTGCACTAGCTCAACAGTAAACCTTGTTAGATTGGAAGTATCTAACGATTCCATAGCACTAGTAGTAGTAGCTAGAGCATATGCTCTCTGATAAAATCTATGGGATGTGAGTGATGTTAAAGACATCAAAATCTTCTATCAAGTCCCACACTCGGTTTTGATAGCTAGACAAGAACTTATACAAACAAATATATTATTTTTAGACTTGTTTGAGAACCAATTTCAAGTCATCGAAAACCTTAAGAATATTAAATTTCTTCTTAATTATGAGAATCAAACCATGGATGAGAGCTTCATATTCTACCACATTGTTAATACATTGAAATTGTAATCTATATGCAACAAGAAAATACCTACCTTGGGGATTGATGATCTCAACCCCAACTCTGATTACTTGTTTCAATTTTGACCTGTCAAACCTAAGGTCCAAAGTTTGATCCTCAGTATTTTTAAGCTTAGTGTTCTTAAGAATAAAAAAATTGATATTTTTGGTTTGGCTTACCTGCATTTTATCTTCAAGTGTTTCTAGAACAAACCTGTTAAGAGTTGTGTTGTCTTGACAATGTTGACTTCCATTTTTGTGTATGATCTCTAAGCATGTCATGTAACTATCTTTCGAATGTGTAGAGTTGTATAACCTACACCAACCTTGCAACAAAAACCTTTTTAATGAGTCTTTATTTTTCTTGCTCTTTCAAACTTCTTTATCAATTCTCTTCCATAATTTGTTTAAATGGTTGTCTTCCCCTTCAGAAGAATCATAATCTGATTCGACTAACATATCTATCTCAGGAGTTATCTAGTTATGATTTTCAGCATTACACATGAAAAATTCCTCTATATTAACTCCAAAACTTCTAATTCCATATACTCCTGGTTCTACATCTATATATAGAACTTCATTTTTCTAATTATAATTGTTGATCATGTGTTTCATGAACAAACCTCTCTCAACCCTAGTCTGATTAGGGACTCCTTTCCAAGGTAACCACATATGTGACAAATAAATGGCCATATATCCATTCAAAGTCTTTGAATAGTATCTACTCAATAGCATCCCACAAGTATCCAGTATCTTCACTGCCTAGATATCAATATAATACTGAATCCTTGGGTTGGACGCTAATTGCATATGAATGTTAGTTAATTCCCCAACTACATTTACCTTAGTTTTGTTGACTTGAGTAACTTTCTTCATGGAATTCATTGGGGTTAATCCTAGATTTTGACATATGGACAAAGGCATGATGTTGGTAGACGCTCCATAATCTACCAAGCAATTATGGAGATTTTAACCAAATATTCTTAGTGTCAACAAAAATGACAGGGATTCCATCTTTCCTTTATAAAAGTCTACTTGTGCATCTTACTTGGGGACTATGCTTTTGTCTTTTTCCTTAATAAAGTTATCCTTCGCTTGGGTCTCTTTAATAAGAATTCTTTATTTGGGAATATTTTCTAAGGTATTCAAGAAAGCTTTCTTGATCATAGGAGTTTTGAGAAATTTATATGAAAAGAGGATGATTTTTACCTTTTTGACTTATTTCACCAAATAGTTAGTCAAATTATTTTGATTAACAGATTCTATTTTTCCACTCCATGAAATAATCAATGAGTTATATTGGGAGGTTAACTTAGGTAACCATGGAATGCTAAAGTTATTAGGTAGGATTGGCATGGTCAAAGGCCCTTTGAATCTACTTCCACCATTGGTATTACTTCTCAGGTTGTAGCTGTGTCCTTTATGATATTTTTGGAAAGCATGAATTTCATTAGCTTCATCCTGAGCTTAATTTTCATCTTAACAATGAAACATATAGGTTTCTAAAGTCATGGTTGAACTATGTTCTTATTTCTCATAAGTATGAATGGTTGCAACAATGGTTGACTCAAAGAATTCATAACTTTCAAGAACTAAAGCAGATTCATATCCCACCAAAACTATCTTGTTCCCTTGGGGCAGTTGGGAGTCAACTAATCACTATAATGCGTAGCGGCCAAAAAAATTTATAACGTAGTCTTAAAATATGGACAATCAACTTCTAAATGAGCATTTGTATTGTGAATTTGGCATTAGTTGTTCATAGTGAGGTAAGCTAAATTCACCTTTGACATAGATCTATCATCGAAGGGATTAGCATTATCTAAAGGTGTACCACTAGTAAACTTCATCACTTAAGGTGTAAGGGAACAACTTACATACAACAACTTCATGTTATGTCCTTTTTCTAAAACATGTATCCTTAAAGATATTGGTATTCTCTTTCACATATTTGTGAAGATAATACTTAGGACATAATTTGTCTAGATTATTTGGAAGATCATTATACATAGCGAATTGAATCGGTGAATCTATGTTAAACAAAGTCACTGCTGAGGGTGGGGGTGGTATAATAACTATAATTCTTTACCCTTGGGGCCTAGATGAAATATTACAACTAAGTTTTTCTAATGTCACATGAGGATCACTAGACCGGTACCTAGTGACTTTATGAGACTCTAGCTTCCTTTCTAACAAAACTAAATAGTTTCCCTCCCTTTTAGTGCCACTTCTATTGACACAGATGTTACTCGCACACCAAAAAATAGATAAATTCTCATAGAAACATGTGGGGACTTCTCTTTCTTGAAAGACTCCATCGGGAAAACCTAAATCTAAGGCTAACTCAACTTAATCCCAAGGCTTTTTTATTTTAGTTCTTGACACACTAAAAACACTTTAGGTTCGTTGTGATAATTTTGTTATACACAAGGGGTAAATGGTCCTTAAGGTATCATCTGGTATCATAGGGATATGAAAATAATATTGGTCTTATCATTCAATAAGTTCATGAAATCAAAATATTTGCAAAAATATTTCATGAAATTCAAATAACTTGCATTTATCTAAGTAGATTTAGCATTAAACATTCAACAATTTCATGGAATCAAAATATTTGCAATATTTTGGATCTTAGGGCGTATTTAGTCATACGAGACCTTATTTTTTCCTTCTTCTCCTTGGAAATTTCTACCCTAGTCAAGATAACCTCTAAACTCCACTTGGGGACTTCTATTTCACATCTTTGTGAAGGTAGTACTTAGGACACAAGTTTTCTAGATTATTTGGAAGATCATTATACACAAAAAATTGAATCAGTGAATCTACATTAAAGAAAGTCATCACTAAGGGTGGGGGTGGTATAACAATATTCAAATTTTGTGGTGTTGCACTTGCAATTCTTGACCCTTGGGGCCTAGATGACATATGACCATTAAGTTCGACATATGTCACATGAGGGTCACTAGACCAGGACCTAGTGACTCTATGAGACTCCAACTTCCTTTCTAACAAAACTAAATAGTTTTCCTCTCTTTTAGTGCCACTCCTATTGATGCAAATTTTAGTCACACACCAACAGACAGATAATTTATCATGAAAACATCACATGAACCTCTCTTTCTTTAAAGAATCTATCAAGAAAACCTAAATCTAAAGCTAACTCAACTTAATTCTAAGGCTCATTTATGTTAGGTCTTGATGCACTAGGTTAACTCTGGGTTCATTGTGATAATATTGATACACGAGGGGTAAATGGTCCTTAATGTATTTTCTAGTATCATAGGGATATTAAAATAATCTTGGTCCAATCATTCAATAACGTCATGAAATCAAAAGACTTGCAACAATATTTCATGAAATTAAAATAACTTTCATTTATCCAAGTAGATTTAGCATTAAGCATTCAAAAATTTCATGGAATCACAAGATTTACAATAAAAATTCATGCATTCATCACTTTTCTGAAACATTTTCTAAAATTTAAACATCTATTCTAAAACAAAGCATATAAAATTACTGAAAAAGTAAGATTTCTCCTAGGTATTATCCACACATGCCTCAAGAAATAACCAAACTAGAGAAAACCATTTTATATGTCACCATATTTCTCCACAACTAGGCACAAAATTATGCAAGATTTTAAAGAAAAGGGGGATTATTTTCCATCAGATAGTGTCATTGTGCACCCTTAAACAACACAACACACAGTCTTGTTTGATAGGAACAAACAATTAGCTGCATAAGATTTCATATCAAGAAGTAGCTTTGAAATTAGCTCCGATAATAGTTAACTTCTAATGAAACACAATTCTTTAATTTAGAATGAAACATAAAATAGGAAAAAGAAATAAACTTGAAAAAAATTTGGTTCTTCGACATCCACAAATTTTGACCTTAAAAATTAAATAAATTAGTAAATTTCCTTTGTATTGAAACAATGCCCTAACGAGTTTAAAATTAGTCCCATCAAAGAGAATCTAAGAAAAAAATTAAAATATTGCACATGGCAAGTGCCAGTTGTCATCATAACATTCTAGTAAAATTCAAAATACTTTGACTTCTTCATCAACAACAATCTTCAATTTCAACCTTCGTTTCATAAATATTTTGCATGAAAACATGATTATCGATACTCTTCAAAATCTTTGAGACAAGCCACCTTCATCGGGACTAGGAACAACCTACAAATTTCACTTTAAATTTCTATATAAACATGCACAAATTTTGGCATCCGGTATACGACTATCTATTCTTCTTCATTGAACTCTAGGTCCAAAGACTCATCTTCACCTTTCCTCTATTGATATTCCTTAGAATTGACCAACACTTGATGCATACATTCCTTTGGAACTCCTTGAATCACTTTCCAACTATACTTAAGCCTAGCATAATCTTCTAATATTTGAATGATGTTTTCATTTCTCTGCCTCATTTCTACTTTATATTTAACCATAGAATTCTTGGACTTTATAATCTCATCTATAACCTCCCAACTTAATGAGCAAACAGGATCCTTATTCACCCTTTCAAGCCATACCTTGAAAGATTTTACCTCTTTATCAATCTTTCCTAAAGTCTAGGGATCATAAATTTGTTGAGATAACATTTCAATAAAGCTCTCATCTCTATCAATCACGTTCTTGCATCTCTCAGCAAGCTTTTCAAATCCTTCTACACATTGCAGCAAAGTGACAGTTTCCCAATTCACTTTTTTTCTCCACTTTTCAAATATCGGGACTTCTTTTTCAGTGGTTATCTTTTCATTTAGTAAATCTTGGATATCCATCTGAAGAAGAGATTTTAGCTTTTTCCTTTCTACATGAATTTTTTCTTGGAAAAATTGACATTCTCCTTTCAGTATTTTAGACTTTTCGCACAAACAGTATGCCTCCTTAATTAACTCTTCTCATTTCCTCACTAGGTACTCCATCCATTCTTCAAATATGCTTACCTTATGGTGAAGCACTGCAATGGCATCCACTTGCTCCTTAGACATAAGTACTAGATTTTGGGGTAGTTTAGTTTGTGTTTGATCTAATTGGGCTAGAGACTTGATAAACCTTCTAGGCAGGAAATCCATTCCTTTAGCTCTCTTTTCTTTTGTTTCATCCTCTTTACTCTAATGATATTTGTCTCTAAATTTACTTTCATTTCTTCTAATTCTTTTCCCCATGATGAATTTTTGACATTAATTGTTGGTATCCTATAATCCCTAGGTGTTATTTCATACTTTTTCTTATCTCTTATCAGAGTAGCTATTTGGAGAGTTATTTCTCCATTATTCATAGAATATCTTGTCTTTGCTCTACCTCTAGGTTTAGAGGTTTCTACTTCTTGTACCAAAATTCTAAGATCTAGAGGCACTAGTTCAACCTCTAATGACAAAGCCATTTTCTTAATAAGCCAATCATGTGCTTCATTTTGTCTTGCCTATTCAATATTTCTTCATTCATGATGATCTACATGTTCATGAACTTATCCTCTTGAACTATCAAAATTATTTGCCACACGCCCTATAACTTGAACACTTTTTTTCCTCATTGGAATGGATTCTAGATCATCTTGGTTTATCACTATCTCTTCCTTTTCAAGACTCATATTGTCCTATCTTAACATGTGTTCAACATTGGTCCTTGGGGGATCATTTTCATGTTGTCCTAAAACATCAAGATTCTCCTCATTTCTTAATTCATCACCCAAGGTCTGTGAGGGCTCTACAGTCTATGGTTGCTCAACATTATCTTTATTTCTTCCTTGCCAAAGCTGATCATCAACTGTATCTTCATTAAAAATATTATCAATGGGATTCTAACCTCTACTATCCCCTATTCCTCTTTCATCAATTTTTTGAGGGTTTCCTACCTCTGGGGCGAGTGATCCTCTTATAAAATCTTCCTCTTCTTTATCCATAAGATTTGACCCTGTATCTAGCACTTCTTCCACTATTGGTTACAACATGTAATTTTATTTAGATTTTTTTCTTCAAATATTTTCATCATGGTAGTCAGCTTCTCCCACTACTTTCTAACTTCTTCATTTGGCTCAAGGCTTTCATCTTGAATTGCAAGAGTCCTTCCTATTGTTTGTCCCATTACTACAATATTTATTGAAGGTGGAGAGGAAAATATATATACCACCTTTGGAGATGTAGACCTTGTATTAACATGTGTACGTGTCTTAATTCCCACCTCTTCACTAGTCATAGGATGATCTCTTGGCTTTACTATGGAAAAAAATGTCACCTTAGGCTTCACTATTACATTAGTCAAAATTTCCTTAGTATATTTACATTGGCTAGCTAGCATCATTAGAATTATCTTACTTGAAGTTTTAGGAGTTATTTCCACCATGTCTAGCTTCCTCTGCCTTTCCATCCTTTCTTTTCCTTTTAGCAGCCTCTACATACCTTGATCCATCTTCTATATGTTGCTTTCTCTTCACATTAGGCGAGTATGTGAGCGTTACCCCAACTTATTTCAATTCTTAGAAATATTCCTAATGGTTATTATTTCCTTCTTTGTATAATTTGGTTATGGAATAGGTTCATCAAAAATCCTTTTTGTATCATAAATTGCATTTTATGCCTCTCTGTCATCTATATCTAATTGCTCTAGAATATCAAGGAGTTTAAGAATCCTTGTTACTTTTAATTGAAACCTCTTGTATGATCACTTCCTTACCTCATGCTCATCATCAAAATAATGCCAAAAATATTCTAAATCATAAACATGAGCATACTTACTTCCTATTTTCATAGAAAGGTTTCCCTCTAGATCATAATTCTTTCACCGGAGTGTAAAGAACTCCAGCTTATAAAGCTTCAACTCTTCCTCATACATATCAACACTTTTGGCTGCAACACATTTTTAATTCCTGATTGTGATGGGGAATTTGATGGAACATTTCATTTGTGCTTACACGAAAAATTCAAGATAAGTTTGCATTTGTCTCACCAATTCTCACAACATTTTTTCCATTGCATACTTAAGTAGCATAAAGGGGCATCCTTTGAATTCTTTCACCCTAATGTAGGTAAAAGTAGGAATTTGATTGTACCAACCCCCAACCAACCAGATAACACTTTGTTCTTCTAGGGATAATCTTTAGGCTTTATCTCCTTCCTTTATTCTTACTAGCCTCATAGAAAACACATCATTAACCCTCTAGTAATTCTCTGGATATTGGTGGATAGTGATCTAGGGAACATGAGAATAAATCAAATTATTCCTTGGTTCTCTTCCTAGGGTATGAACTTTGTTCAATCCTTGTATATTTTCCATTAGGGTGTAGCAGTACACAACATAAGAGGACATGGAAAACCATAGGGTGCTCAAGAATTCCATTAACTATTCATGTAACCTATCCTGATGAAACTCCACCAATGAATTTTTGTAGGGCCTTGAATTTTTAGCGCTATAAGCCCAAACATCCAAGGTTCAAATTTTTGGGCATCCTTGAGTCCAACTATTCTACTTAAAATGGTTATGATGTCATGTACATCCTAAATAAACACAAACCTAGAGATTTGTCTCATTCTCTTGGTAATATCCTCCTAGCACCATGTTCCATTCATAGATTTCTTCCCCTATTCTTCTGCTTTCAATTATGTCGTGTCTAGGACTTGCATATTCAATGGATTAATTTGGCTAAATGTGGGGAGCCCAAATGTGTATAAAATCCCTTTTATAGAGATTTTTTGCATAAATTCTCAATTCTTTATACCAATTCATACATTCCATTACTATTTCAAGGGCTTCAAAACCCTCCTTGCAAATATAGTCCACTTGCAATGATGTTCTTTGTGCACTGAGAGGAAATATCTCATCATATATATGCAATGAATTTAGTTTCATTAAACCATCTTGGATGAGTGTCTGTAACTATCGCACCAATTGATATGGCCTATGAAATATGGGACTCAAATTCCTCATCTATCACCCTCCTTCTCGAAGTTCTCATAATTTTTAGTGTTTCCTACATTATTAGAAGATATGTGCCTTGTGTGTGAGTCAACGTTAAATCTATCCATCCATTTTAAATAATTCATAAAACTTATAGTCTTCCATTAGGTTAAATTCCTTTCAAAATAATCAACATTTCAATGACCTAATTAGTGGTAATTCCATTTAACCTGAGCCCTGCATGCATAGAATAATTAACATAATTTCAGTTATTCAAAGCATACCTGGCTTTTTTGATATGATTTTCTAAACGTGACCTGAAATCCATTGATAGTTATGTTCTTTAGTTTCTCGAGGCTTACCTTTCTTTGTGTGCCACAATCTTGATTTTAAATCTTTAATTTCCTTATGGGTGAGTAATCTTGCACAAGGTAGAGTGTTACAAAAGCAACTTCATGCTCGAGGTGGTGGCAAGTTCATGTATTATTCACCACCTTCATTAATTTATTTTTTCAATGCATTAATTACCTTGAATAAGGTGCAATAATGGAAGAGTTGGGTTCAAATCACGAGCTCTTTTATTTTTGCATAGGGCCCACCATTAGAGAAGAAAACAACATAGGAAGTTGGTTTGGCACACCTAAATGTCACTTCAACTCTTATGAGGTAAATTCTTTAGGAGAAATGCCTCCCTTGGATAATTAACTATGAACCCCAGTCATATACCTACAAAAATAAAAGAAAACACATTAGTAAGTTCATATGCAAGATAAAACAAGGATTCCCCATGAAATCCATCTACAATGCTTAAAATAGGAAAAATGAAGAACAAGACACAAAAAGAAATGAAATCCTAATTAAGAAAGTAAACTCTTGATCCCATGAGGGAATTGGTGCCAATTGATGTGTTAAAATTGGCACTTTCCCAACTCCTTTGTAGGCTTTGTGATTTGATGGAGATTGATCCACTTTGTTGATGAAGAACAAGATGAGTTCTTGAGAAAACCTGCAATAACCTAGCTATGGTGATGACAATGGATAAAATTACCTCTCAATGTGAGCAGAGTAACTTTTCATTCAAATTGTGGATGATAATGCAATAGAGGGTGCCTCTATTTATAGATTTCAAATTGGAAGAATGAGAAAGATTTGAGCAATGTGGGATCATTCAACATCCAATGGCCAAGTGCCACTTGTCAAGATGTGAATGGTTGAAGGTTGTGCAAGTTTTGATCAAAGTGCCAATAAATGACATTAGGTGGAATTTCAAATTAGTGAAATGACTTGTTGCAGACGCAATAAAATGGAGATATGGCCACTTGGCTCAAGAAAAAAAGACTTGTAAGGTGAAATAAATGCCTTTTTGGAAGGACCAAGTCCAATTTGAATTTGCATTCAAATTTCAGAGAATATTCCTCTTTTATGCCATGTTGAGAGAAAATAGGAAATTAAATAAATCAAATTAATTGATTAATTGTGCAACTTGCATTCTCTAGAGGATTTTAGTGATTGAGATTAAATTAATCAAGATTTGATAAATGTAATGAGAGATTAGATGATTTGACAATTTTGACTCAAATTTATGAGTTGATTTAAATCAGAATTGAGAGGAAAGGATTAATTAAATAAATGTTTTTGATTTATTTAACTAAAGGGGATAATGTTAGGCTAAATCAAATAAGGTTTAATTTATTCAATTTAATGAGAAGAATTTAGGTGTCTAATTTACATAAAATGAATTATTTAAATGAATTGAGGTAGATGGTTAATTAAATTAAATTGTTTATTTAATCAATAGAGGAGAAAGACCTAATTAAATAAAAAATGATTTATCTAATTAAGAGATGAAAGGTGATGATAAGTTGAGAGTGTGATTCAGGGATAAATGACGTTAGTAATCAGGATCAAGTGCGTTGGATCGAATTGTACATTTTCCATGTCTTCATTTTGCCCCTCTTTGAAGCAATGCACTTGTTGCATTGGTTCAAAGAATAAACTATTGTGATCAAAGTTCAAAAAAATTAGCATTTTTTTAATGCCCCATTGTTGCCCCAATGGAAGGATTATGCTGGCATATTGCCCCCTCGAGAGATCAGATGATTTTTATTTTATTTTTGGATGATCTCATGAAAAAAGAGGACAAGGTGTCTAACAGGTCAAAAAATCCCCCAAGATGCCTACAAACATGTTAAAATGCCAAAAAAGATACAACATGGCCTTCGGTTGGACAAAAGTGGGATCAGGGGACCCAAACGCTAGTTGGATGGCCAAATTAGGTCAAAAAACCCTAATTTGCAGGCTTAAATAGACCTTGAGGGGTCACTTTCAATACATTTGCATACTTAGCCTTTAGAATTTTCTGCACTTTGAGCTCTGAGTTCTGGTCGAGATGGCACAACAATAGCTTCCCAGGCATGTGTCGGAGAGAGTATGAGTGCACAAGCGGCCAACTGACACATGACCTATGGTATGTACCCCCATCCTAGCTTTCAATTTTATCATTTTTCATGCATTAAATAGGGTTTAAGTCAGCTTTAGGTCAAGCAACACTATATAGCGTCACTAAAAATTCTCAATCGACACTGTGAGGTTCCAAATTATGGCACATATGAGAATAGCATCATCACAAGCCAGTTAGGGGATTAGGTTTTCTTGTCAAAATCAACTACATATGAAAATTCATCTACGCAACACAGTTTCAAACTAGGGTTTTTGGCACAAAGTTAGCCGCATATGCAAATTGGACCACACGGCACACTTTGGAGTTTAAAATTTGGAAAACTCCACCATGGTGGTGCAGTTTGGAACTTTTCAAATTGGGCCGCATTTGCAAATAGTGCCGCTTTTTCTATTTCAAATGTGAAAAGCCGACTCGAGAGGAAATTTTTTTTACAAGAATTGAGGCGATGATTTCTCTTGTGCAAGAGGACCTTGAGATACTTCATTTGAGAGAGCACAGATGGCCAGTTCTCAGGAGATTATAGGGTATGCACATATTCCTCAAGGAGCAACTTGGTATGCTCAGCCTTTGGTTCGTTGCCTATGTTCCTCTTGTTTGGACGCACTTGAGGATGATGATAGCTTTGGCCGAGCGGTGGCACAATGAGACCTCCTCATTTCATCTTCCTACCGGTGAGGCCACCATCACACTTGAGGATTTTTGATGCATCCTTCAACTACCCATCCATGAAGCCAAAGTGATTTATGATCCAGATGCTGGTAGGGATGGCTACTATGATGTGATGGGTCTTGATGTGATCCATTTCTCTAATGGACATATTGACTTGGAGAGATATTGGGTACAATTCCCACTTATAGGTTGATCATTGCAGCCATCATTTCAAGTCTCATGGCACCAGATCGGTGGGTTCATTACTTCAGTCTAGGCTAGGGACTGGCATGGGAGCAGATGGTCGTCTGCAGGGAGTGCTTTGCCTAGGGGCTAGTGATGTTGGCCTTCCTTATATAGAGATTTGCATGAGTTTGTGTATCTTGATAGCAAGTCCCTCAAGGCCAGAGTTACTTTGTTACACATTTGGGCATGTGAGCAGATTCTAGTGTTGCATCCAAATGTCACACCAATTGTCCTTGACATTGATGAACCCATTGTTTGGTGATATGGTGGGGCACATATCCATTTTACTTACACTAGGATAGGTGGGATCACTCACTGGCGATGGGTTCTCGATGAGATGAGGGAATTTTTCTGGAGGCCTTGGATGGGCATAGGCCCATGGTACGATGACAGAAAGAAACTATTTTTCTCTCGAAAAGACAGATGGATGTAGGGTCAGGAGCATACCATTATAGAGCAGTATCTCCCAGACAGGGTGGCCTATCAGTTTGGTGAGGTTTAGGATAGAGAAGATGATCAGTACATGGCGATCTTCACTCATACCATGAGAGAGACAGCATGGGGCTAGCCCATCCTGATAGTCGAGGCAGTGTCCTCATTCAGAAAACTAGTGCCTCGATCGTGGTCATATGATCAAGGGCCAATAGATGCGGGAGTGACCCAGGTGTACAGAGCTCAGTTTAGGCCTCCTTTGAGATTGATAATTCCCAATGCGACACTTCAACAGTGGAGGCCTAGAGGAAGATCAGCTAGTAGGGGTAGAGGGTAGGGGGTAGAGGCAACAAAGATGGGGATGGGGATGGAGGAGGAGGTGGACCACCTCTGCATTAGACACTCCCTAGAGATCAAGCACAACAGGCACCTCCATGGGTAGAGGAATAGGATGAAAAAAACAGAGATGGGGACAAATTAGTCCTATAGTAGCAACCACCAGGGTAGCCAGATCACTGAGATGCACTGATCCAATAGTTGCAAGATCAGGTTCAGGTATTGACTGCAGAGAGGGATCAGACTCAACAAAAAATTTTGACAGTCACTACTGAGAGGGACCAGGCTCGATCCAAGAGGGGATAGGAGGTTGGTCAGTGGAGGCAGCTAGAGAGTATGACCTCATCATCCCAGGGTCATTTAGTTTCCTTACAGGCATATAAAGAGGTAGTGAAAGAGGCCGAGTATTATCGGAAAAATTACAGACAGGTAGTGCCAGCAGCAAGCCAAGTGCCAAACTTCTCTTAGCAGATAGGGATGAGGTCACCAGAGAACCATTGTGAGAGGAAGGTGGGAGAGGGTAGTAGTGAGTAGGGCTAGCCCTTTGATCATAGGCAGTTTCCATTTTTGATTCATGGGCTCTGATTATTGCCCCTATTGTATCATATATTTTGATGTACACTTGATCTGATTTTGTACCATGATAGTATATTTTTGATGATATATATGAGATGGTTGGGTTTATGATATGTCCTATGATGTATGGATCCATTTTAATTTTCTATGTAATGTTATGAGATGCTTCTATTTTATGCTCATGCGGTATGATGCATGCTTCTATATGATGGGTGATTATTATGGATGTATTTCTTTTTGTATTTTTTCCTATGTATTTTGGTGGTTTCATGGATGCAATGTATACTGATGATATATTGATATGCAAATGATAAATGATATACAAATGATAATGGATTCTAATGATTTTATTATGTCCCTAATGATTCATGTATGATGTGTAATGAATGTAATGCATTTATTTCTTAAGATGCTTAGAATAAAAAATCTATATTATTCCTCATAACTTAAGATGATAATAATGTGGTATGATCTATATGATATGATATGCACTTATGTTGATGATTTGGTGGATGCAAGCTGTGTGCATTGGTGGCGTTCTAATTAACTATCATGATACAATGTTAGTATGGAAAGAAGATCGAGGAACAAGAGATTCAACACGTCATTAGAACGATGGTGATTTTCTTACCAGGAGTCAGGATTTTCAAAGGGCTAATTACGTTATGTTTGATAACACACATAGGTACGATGCCTCAAGGTATAAATAACTAGGATGACATTGTACCTAGTGTGATGGAATTTGACTCTACAATCAGATAAGAGTGTTTCTATTCACACCTAGCATACAAAACCTTATTCAAGATGTAGTTTATACATTGCCAACATCTCAGACCAAACATAGAAAAGAAAGTCTTCCTATGTGGTCAACAAGATATCTGAAACATCCTCACCACAAACCGAACAAAGTATGCATGACCAACTTATTTTACAAGAGTAATCCAACAAGCACAACAGATAAAAAAGATAATGATCATTGCGCCATTCCTTTCTCTCTAAGCCTGTCTTGTTTAGGCATCATCAAGAGGTCCTTGAAATGAGTGCAAAGTAAGATAAGTCCCAAAAGGACCAAGATAAAGTAGAAAAACAAGCTAATGTTCTTCATATTGCTAGCCAAGGCTAAACTACTATGAGATACCTAATGCTTATGTCCATCATGGGAAGGATACATCCTAGGACATGTTGTGATCAGGGTTTTGGTGAGACTGATTGGGTGATAAGCTATTGATACTCCGAGTTGATCAACTTGCTTCCTTACTGACCTAGACTTGAGACTTCTGACAATTAGAGTGTTCACTTTGGAACCTGCTAGACTTGCTTCTGACTGACTCATCAAAGGATGAAGGTGATGATTAATTTATTATGAACAATGATTATTGTAGGTGAAAGCAAGATGAGATGGATGAACCATTTTGGGTTTTTCAAATGTTTTGAGGTTGTTTTGATTTTAGGATTTTGAGATTTTTTTGGTATTTTCAAGATTTACGATGAAGATACTAACTTAAAGACCTATCCTAGGGGTCTCTAGAGATGATCCATAGATTAGCCTTGCCTATGTTATATATGTAGAGACCACATAGTTCGACTGACGATAGACTTGACTAAATGATGAGATGGATGCATAAATGGATTGCCAGATTATTGCGATAGATGCCTAAAGGACTAAACTAGGGTGTCTTAGGGGATGATCAAAGACCAACCTTTCCTACGTTAAATCTTAGAGACGATGTAGTTCAGATTGGGTGAAAGACTGACAAGACCCAATGAAGAATTTTGAGATTTTTCTAATGTTTTTGGATTTTTGGTAAAGATGTGAACAGATGTGATGGAATGTAATGGATAAGTGAGTGCACAAAATAGGCCATGAAGATCCTAGTGGATAGAGAGTGCTTTATTTATGCTTAGCACTTTATTTCTATGTTTTCACCAAGGTACTTGTCCAAAGAGCCACCAAAGTGGATTTCACTAGAGGATGATTTTTTTCTTTACTGTTTTAAATCCTTTTTTTGATTTTTTTTTATTTTTGTATTTTTTGATTGTTTTGTTGTCACCAAGACACCTATTTGCCATTTTTTCACCAGGGTGACCATTTTTTGAGGACATTTTTATGATTTTTTCATATTTTTGGTTCTATACCTTGCAATATTTTAGGCATAAATTTTTTTGAGATGGGAGTTGTTCAGGGGTTCCTACAGAGGCTCGCCTTCTGGTGTTGATAGCTGATAAGCTCCAGATTTATAGTTGGATATGATGATGAAAGGTCCCAACCAATTGGGCTCAAATTTTCCTTTGCTTTTTGGATTCAACACATTCTTTTGGTTCTCTTTTAGCACAAGTTTTCTAACTTGGAAGGTTTTCCTCTTGATCTTCTTCTTATAGCTACATTTCAAGTGATTCTGATAGACCTGTAGATGGTTGAGGGCATTCATGCACCATTCATCTAATAACTCCAGCTCATGTAGTCATGAGACCCTATATTCTTCATCTGTGATGAGGTTTTGCAATGATATTCTCAGTGATGGGAGCTTGATCTCGATTGGGAGGATGGCTTATGATCCATAGACCAGGAAGAATGGGGTGGTGTTGGCATGCAGATGCTAGTGTGGTAGGGCCATAAGGTGGGATTTAGTTGTAGATGCCAATCACGACCATAGTCATTGAGTGTCTTTATAAGGATTTTTAGAATGGGTTTTTTGGTAGATTTTGCTTGGCCATTGCCTTGGGGATAGTATGGAGTGGAAAATCGATGTTGGATTTTGAATTTGTTACATAAGTCCCGAACATATTGATTCTTGAAAGGTGTCCCATTATCCGAGATAATGGATTGGGGGACACTGTATCAAAAAATGAGATAGTTTAGGATGAACTTGGAAATCTGCTTTCTAGTTATGTAGGTCACGGGGATTGCTTCGACCCATTTTGTGAA
Source organism: Sequoiadendron giganteum (assembly GCA_007115665.2). NCBI lineage: Eukaryota > Viridiplantae > Streptophyta > Pinopsida > Cupressales > Cupressaceae > Sequoiadendron > Sequoiadendron giganteum. The sequence continues at coordinate 591,489,518 of CM021106.1, read as the reverse complement.
GTACTTTGTGGCGCTGATGATGAATTTGTACCTGTTGGATGAGGTGGGTTTGATTTTTCCTATGAGATTGAGCCCCCATTATGAAAAGGGCCACGGCGTAATAATAGGATGAAGTTCTTGAGTTGGTGCATGAATAAGGTCTCCATGTTGCTTGCACTGTAAACACTTTCTAACAAAGTCATGTGCCTCTCTTTCCATTTTTGGCCAGTAGTACCCAATTCTCAACAACTTCTTGGCCAAGGTCATACCACTTGAGTGCAAACTTCAAGTGCCATTATGAACCTTAGTAGAGTAGTTAGGGCTTCCTCGGGATTTAAGCTACATAATAGAGTTTCCTCAATGCTCCTATGATAGAGAGTTTCTCCTAGGATGACAAAATGTAAGGACCTTTTGACAAAGGCTCGTTTAAGGTTTGGGGTTATTTCAGTTGGGAGGACTCCTATTCTCAAGTAGGTATAGATGTCGTGATAGCAAGGATCGCTGGGACCAATGAGTTCACACACATATTCTGAATCTGGTACATCGAATGTGGGTACGAGAATCTTCTCTACCAAGAATTCATGTTTTGAGATATTGCGAGGGATATCTAGTAAGGATCCAATTGTTGTCATGGCGTCAGCTTCTCTATTGTTAGCCCTTGGTATCTTCTCAAAGGTGATTTCAGTGAATGATTCTTTGAGACTCTCTACCAACTTTTTGTATGGTTTCATCTTATCATCCCTCATTTCGTACTCACTATTTACTTGGTTGATAATAAGCTGTGAATCCCCATAAAACTTTAGTGACATGATTGTCCACTATGCTACAATATTGAGACCTATGGTTAAAGCCTTGTATTCTGCAATGTTGTTAGTGTAAGGGAATGCTAATTTGTAGGATCTAGGTATACAATCCCCTTGTGGACTAATGAAGAATACATCGGCTCCTGATCCATGTTCTGTGTGTGAGCCATCGAAGTAGAGTTTCCATTGATCAGCTATGTTGAGATTAAAGATGGATTCGTCTGGGAACTCTGATATGAGTGGATTCTCTGAATAGATTGGAGCTTATGCAACTTGGTCTACAATATCTTACCCCTTGATAGCCTTGTGCTCTACATATTCAATATCATGTTCTATTAATATCATGACCCACTTGGTTGTTCGTCTTGTGAGAGTGGCCTTAGAGAGAAGGTACTTTAGTGGATCTATCTTTGCGATTAGCTTGATCTGATGAGCCAACATGTAGTGTCTAAACTTTTGGGCCAAAAACACAACTTCTAGGCAAGCTTTTTCTATTGGTGTGTAGTTGAGCTCATGCCCTACCATTGTAATACTGATGTAGTATATCGCTCTCTCTCTTCCATTTTCATCATGTTGGGCTAACAGAGCACTGAGAGCTGCCATGGTTGCTAAAAAATATAGAATCGGTGATTTTCCTAGGGTAGGTGGCATTAGCACTAGTGGTGTGAGTAGATATTCTTTAATTCTACCAAATGCCTGATCACACTTTTTATCCCACTTGTATGGTACTCCCTTGTGGAGTAGACGTGAATATGCAATTTTTTTATCCACTAGTTGTGCTATGAATCTTCAGATGGATTGGAGTCTGCCTTGCAGGCCTCTGAGCTATTTTAGTATTCTTGGTGCTTCCATGTTGAGGATTTCTTTGACCTTGGTGAGATCCACCTCTATTCCTCTCATCGATACTATGTATCCCAGAAGTTTACTTGATTACACCCCAAAGACACATTTCTTGGGCTTAAGTCTGACCTTGTACTGCTCCAGTCTATCGAAAATAGCACTTCAAGCTGCTATGTGATCTTGTCCTTTCTTTGATTTTTCCAATATATCATCCATGTAATCTTTGATAGTTTTGTGTATCATGTCATGAAAGATTAGTGTCATGGCCCTTTGATATGTCACCCCTCCATTTTTAGCCCAAATGGCATCATGTTCCAGCAGTAGGTGCCCCATGGACATGTAAATGCCATCTTATGCTAGTCCTCCTTTATGATCATTATCTAGTTTTACCCCGAGAATCCATCCATCAGTGATAGCATCTCATGTTTGTCAGTCATGTCCACTATCATATCAATGTTAGGTAGTGGAAAATCATCCTTGGGACATGCTTTGTTAAGGTCTCTAAAGTCAGTGAAGATATGGATGCCCCCATTTTGGTTTTGAAACTGGTACAAGATTGGATACCCATTATGGATAATCAATTGGGTCTATAAAGCCAACATCCAAGATTTTTTGTAATTCCACCTTGACTAGAAAGGTTATCTGAGGGTGCATTTTTCTTAGTTTTTTTCTTACTGGCTTTGCTCTAGGGTAAATAGCCAAATGATGAACCACAAATTCCGGATTGAGACTCAACATGTCAGCATATGTCCATGCAAAGTTCACCTTTCTTTCTTTTATAAATTATTCCAATAGTTCTTGTTCTTCTGTTAGAAGTGATTTGTGGTGTTGCTTTCGTTCCTAGATTGACAAGATTCCACTGTTCTGCCAAGACTATTGATTTCTCCTCATGAAATGCAGTAGGAGGGAGATTGAATCCTTCATCCTCTAGCACCTTAGAGAGGTTTTCACAATTGGATGCGTCCTTTATTGTTACTATTCTTTGGTTAAAGAGTGCCATAATGTTGTTTTCACTCAATGACCATGAGCTTATTCTCATTCTTTTTCTTTTGCGACTAAAGGACTCAATCGTCTCCCCATAATAGGCATGGGCATCTAGTGTGATGTATAACCCAGCCTTGTGGTCTCCACATGGAACTGTATCCCTTAGTCCCATGAATTCTGAGAGTTCCTCATCATTTTTGAATGTGTCTAGAACTGGTGGTCCTTGTTGGTCATAGTTGATGAGCTATGGGTAAACTAGGTTTACTTCATAAGTTTGTTAGTTCAACTTAATGGGTGAGGCACTAATCATCAATAACAAGGAATCCTCAAAAAGGAAGGGAAGGCCAATTATGGTATCCTCATCATCACTACTGGTGCATAAATTAGTTATGTCAAAAGTGAAATTATCTAGGGGCAGATCTATGGATATGGGTAGTCAAAGGGTAGCTGTCGATAATTGAGGAGGAGACATTACTACTCTACTAGGGGTACCTCTTCCATGTATGGTGATACTTGGAGGGGTATATCCCAGACGAGGGTTTCTCATTCTTCTTTCTACAATGATGGGCTCCAGTCTTCCATCACTATTTCTTCCAAGGATTCCATTCATGTTGTAGCCCATACCAAGCATCATTTGCAATCCTCTGTTGGCTTCATCGATGGGTAGAGTGGGTGTGGGTCTTTCATCATAGTATAGCATGCTTGAAATGTCTTCCTCATCCAAATTTTCTTGACTTAGGTCCCCCTAATGGAAAAATCCAGAAGGATCTACCTTAAAAGTGTGGACAAGTGTTTCAACTGATTGAGGTTGCCCATGTGACTTAGGAGATTGTGGTAACTCTCCTACAAAAAATGCATTTTTCTTCATTCTGTAAGATCCACACCCGTTATCCTGGATCATGAGCTTGATATCGGATATGTCAAGGATGGAGGGTGTCTCTATCGCAGAAGTGGAGGCAAGGTTAGATGAATCTATATAAGGAGTGGATGGGCCTTCATCATTTTTTGGTACTTGGGGAGTTTTATAAAACTTGGCTTCCAAGTTTTTGCAATAGACAAATGGCTCTGGATCACCATGTATTGTGACCTCCTCATTCTGGTATTGGAATTTGACACATTGATGGAATGTTGAGGTGATCATCATTTTGTGGATCCATGGGCATCCTAGGAGAATTTTGTAGGGCAGGTCGAGGTCAAGGACCTGACATGTGGTTTCCATCATAGTTGGCCCCACTTGGATTGGGATTCTGATAGAGCCTTGAGACACTCTTTCTTTTTCATCATATGCCCTTATGGTGATGCCTTTGTTCTTATCAATGGAGTCCTATGAGAATCCCAAGTTCTACACCTCCATCCACCAGGACCCTTTTGAATTTCTTCTTGTGAACCAACACTTGAAGGTGAAGTGCACGATTGTGAGATGGATGGGCGGGGAAATCTTGGTCGAAGAAGGTGAGGAGGTTTGGAGTAATGATGTTACCAACCATAGCCTAAAATTGTTCCGTATCAAGGGTAGTAGAGACAATGGATGCAACTAATGCTTCATCATGGATTTTCCTATGGGCAGCGGAAATTTTCAACAATTCCATGATCAAGATTTGGGAGGGGGTTCTTTTTAGCTGGTCAATGACACTATACCATAGCGAATGGCTTTTGGATTTGAAATGGGGGTCCTAGATGGTTGTGATTCCCCTACAATTGTAACCCTGTTGCTGTCTGTGGTAACTCCATAATCAATGTTGGCTCCTTTGACACTAATGATAGTGACCATCTCATCCACGCATGCGACAATGTCTTCGTATACCAGGTTTGCACTAGCATACTTTTGCTTCCCTTTGTTATTCCCTTAGTTATTTCCTTGATTATGATTTGGCATTAGATTTGTGTATATTTTAAGGTCATGATTTCCAGCTGGTTGTTTGAAATTTATGACCTTGTCCTCAATGAGGTTCTAGATGATGTTTTTCAACCTTTTGCAATTTGTGGTTGTGTTCTCTTTGATTTTGTGAAAATTAAAGAGGAGATTTTCATTGTACCATGGTGATTTTGTCATGGGTTCCGTATATTGCTCAGAGTTGGAGATTTTGATAAGGTTTTCCTTGACCAACTTCTTCATTATGGAATCAATTGGCTCCCCAAGGGCTATGAATTTTTTGCTTGGGAGGATACTTGTTTCAGGGAGGTGTTCCTCCTTAATTGTTCAGATTATTGATTTGGTTGTTAGGAAGTGGTTGTGGTTGTCCCACCATATTAGTTTGCACATTATTGCGATTGTGATTCTATGGCTAGTGATGGGTTTGAATATTCTATTTAGGAGCATTGATGACCACCTTAGCATTGACTGCTCCATCGTTTGTGATATTTTTGTTCCTTGACCATGTTCAAGGTTTATCATTATAATTGGTGGATAGGTAGTTATCCTATTGTGTAGGAAATGTCAATGTGCCTCCCCGTGTAGTAAGGGCTCTTTCGATATTGAGTGCCTTTGGGATCAATTGATCATATGTTGTGATGCATTGCATTTTTAGGTAGAACACCAAGTTTCCATCTAGATTGGATATGATTGTGCAAACTTGTTGTTCTTTTGGCATGGTCCACTTGCTCTGATTGGCCTTGGATTGCCATCTTTGGAAATGGATGCAAATAACTCTCCTTTTCTTTGTTTGAGCATTGATAGTTCCTCCAAATTAACATATGCATCCATGTTCAATGCATAGTTATTAAGAAATGCTTCCACGATTTCCTAGAATTTTTTGATGCCTATGGATAGGTGAGAGAATCATTCCATGGAAAAACCATTCAGACTTCGAGGGAAAAGTCACACTAGATATGTGTCATCGTATGCAACCTCCATGCAATGTACTTGAAATTCCATGACATGATTTTTAGGGTTTCACATCCCATTATATTTATCAAATTTGGGGATCTCAAATCCCTTTGGGAATGGTACCATTGTAAGACCTCTATCAAATGGATAGGGGCTCAAGTTTCTTGGAATTTTGGTTGTTTTTCCTGATCGGAGGTCTAACACTTGCTGCGAGAGCAATTTGATTTGTGCTTCAACATCATTTTGTGGATCAGGAGGTGGGATGAATGTCTTTCGAGGCATTTGATTGATGAGAGGAGTATTTGTAGGGGCTTGATGCAATCTCTACTATGCATTTAAGGCCTGCTGATATGAGTGCATTTGTGCCAACAACGCTTGTTGTTTATCTTTATGTTGTTGTTCCAATGAAGCTTTTTGTTTGTCCAATTTTTGTTGTTCCCATAAATATTTTTGTTGATCTAGCTATTGTTGTACCAACAAATCTTGTTGTTGGTCTAGCTGTTGTTGCACCAACAAAGCTTGTTGCTTAGCTTGTTTTTGTGCCTTAAAATATTGTAGGAATTGTTGGTATGCTTGTTGATGAATTGCTTGTAGTTGTGCATGGAATTTTTCTTGTGCCTGTTGATCTTGGTTCTAGGCTTAAGCTTGAGCCTGTGCTTGTTGGGCTGCTTATGCGGCTTGTTGGGCTTGTGCCACTTTTTGGGAAGCTAGTTCCACTTGCGCTTGCTAAGAATCCTGTTGTGTAGCTTGTTGCTTTTGTTGAAGTACCCTTTGATGGGTGGCCTTTTGGACTACCTAAATCATGGTGATGAATTAATTCATCACTTTAGCTTTTGGTGGGATTGGTGGTGGATTGGGGATGGTATTGATTTTGTGGTAAGCAAAAGGGTTGTGTTGGTGATTGAGATGCTTGGTGCTTGGGAAACCAAGCTTTGAGAGATTTGGGGACCAGTGGATGTGTTGACCATTGTGGTGGCTTGAATGGTTGTCATCTATTGTTGCGATACCACTAGTAAAAGAAGGGGACTTGATATGATGTTATGATTGCTTTGGTCTAAAAAATTGGTGGTGGGTATAGGTGAAGACCCAACCTAAGAGGTGATATGGATGTGAGTGGTAATGGACAGAAATATGGTATGTTCCCTTAAAAAAGTGATGATGAGGAGGGGTCAAAGATTCCCCCTATTATGAATAACCCACCTTCTCCTTGCAAAATCATGGGGAGAGAAGTTTGTATGTTTAGCGGATAGGTTGGTGTTGCATGAAATGAGGATGAGTCTATTTGGTTATGAAGAATGAGTGGAACATATGGGTGTAATGGATTTACCGGGACAAAGTTATCTAGTGTGATGTTGATATTTACCTCTTTGTTTTTTACAAGGAGATGCTTTTGTAATTCATGAAACATGGAGCTTCCCTTGTTAACAACTGGTGGGGTTGATGCAATTGTTGATGTGGTTTGGGGAATTTCCTGAGTGATTCTTTGAATTGACATTGGGTGTATTCTTGGAAAATCCCTTTCTATATTGGTACTTACGTCAAGGTCAGAAGGGAGTTGGGCCCCTCCTTCCATTAACGCATGTATATATAGAGAGGGGTTAATTTTTAACATGGCATTGAAAATTATATGATTCTCTAGATTTTGAATCATTTCAGTTATTTCCTTTTACGTCATTCCCAGGCCATCGTGAATGATGTCCTCTTCATAGCCTTCCTCTTTAGGATTTTGTGATGGTAGAGAGGAGTTTTTTGGGGGATTTCTTGATCCCGCAAGGTTTACTTTAGAAGTTGCTTGACTTAGGTCACTTGAATTTGATGTTTCCTTCATGATTTCCATGTTCCTCTTGTGTTGTGATCTTGTTTGGACCATAAAATAGAGATCATTTGATCTTGATCTTTAGGCACAAAAGGGAGAAGAAATAGAAGAGTCCAAGGATAAAAGGGTGATGATGGGGGTGATATAAATGGATGATGCATATGAGTGAAACTCTTGAATAAATTTTAGGGGGAGATGCTAAAATTTTTAGGGCTTGAATTGATTTGATTTCAATAGTTTGACTAGGTGTGTTAAGCCAAACAAGATGATGGTGAACTTGTAAACCCTAGGAAGTTGTGTTATCCTAGAGAATACCTGTACAAGAGAAATAATTGGCTAACTGTGTTAATCCAATCAAAGTGATCATGAACTAGTAGACCTTAGGAAGTTGTGTTATCCTAGATGTAATTTTTTTCAAGAGGATTGATAATTTGAATAGGTCCATTAAGTTAAACAAGGTGATGTTGATTTTTCCTTTAAGTTTAGCATGAATGATGTTTGAAAGTTCTAAAGAGTTTGTTAGTGAGATGAGATTTTATTTTGATGATGGAGGGGTGGATGAGAGTGATGATTTTGATCGTAGACTTTACCTAGACAAGACTCTTTCTTACAAGACCTTGGTATTGAAGAACATTCCATAGTTCTTATGTGAGAAAAGAAAACCTTTCAAAAAGCTCAAGATTTTGTTGATAATAGAACTCATACAAAATTGGGTTGTTCTTTGAAGCTTTATTGTAGAAATTGTATACCAATCTTTCTCTAACTTCAAAAATCCTTCAAGACACTCCTCACGAGCTTTTAGACTAAGCTTATTGAACTTTGGTTTTTGGATTTTGATTTTATGGGAAATCATTTGAGAGAACAAAAGTGAGCTCCGATTGTCCTTATCAAGGTTTCAAGATCACAGTTTCCTAGGTTGATTTTAGTGAAATAGATAATGATTAAACCTAGGTACTTAGAAACATCTAAGGGTAGAATCCATAGGGCAAGCAAGAGCACTTTATGTTTGTCAAAGGATATTTGTTTCCTCCAAAGGGTTTGAAACTTTGAAGCTCTTTGTGAATGTGTTTTTTCAAATTTTTTGAGGACCAAGCACTGTATTTTTTTTATTCCAAGCACATGTACAACCCTAGGCTAAAAAAACAATATTTGTTTGGTTTCCGCTTGGATGAATCCAATTGTACATATTTAGTGTAGGTGATTAGATGCTTGAACACACAGGCTCCCCCTTATAATGCACTCACTTCTTGGGTTAGCCAAGCATCAGTACCCATTAATCTCCCATGACATACTTTTCATCTCTACGACAAAACCGCATGTATACATGGGGCGGCTTCAAAGGACATGACCTTTTGCACCAACAAATAGATAGGATTTTGGCCTTTGCTAAACAAGGGGTTTTAATGTAGGCATTTCATTCATGGTGGACTATCCAGTATGGCGAGAGACCATTGCTACCCTTCTCGTCAGAATAATTCTCGTGATATTGGCCTTTGTTCGAATACCCTCACTTATATCCTAGGTGGAAGTCGCTTGGTTTTAGCATGTTCCCAATTGGGTTATTCCCTTGGGTGATTACTTTTTCCCACAAGGTAGGTCTGCTAAGATAAACAAAAGAAATCTAGCATATCCCATACTTCAATCAACCTTCATTGAAAAAAAAAAGGGAGAACACTCGCAATATACCATGCTTACACTTGCATGATTGGTTCAATTTTAATTCCAAAATGAAATGTGGAGGCAATTATTTTACTCAACTTAAGATCACCAAAAGAGCTTTTGATTCTCAAGATTGTCATGAGGTGCGAGAGAAGCACATACATCCTTTTGATGATATTATTTTGAATAAATAATTACAAAACAAAACAACACTTGTCTATTTGAAGTCCACAAAGCAGAATTGAATTCTTTTTAAAGCACCAAATCAACTATGGAATTTGTCTTGTTCAAATTTTAAACCTCGACCAAATCTAGTAAAATTGTTTATAAGGTTCTTTTTAAGCCTTTGTTTGCAAAATTTTGAAAGGAAATTTGTGTTGTTCTTTTTAGTGCACAAAAATAAATTTAGTGTGTCCTAAGAGTATGAAAGATAAAAAATTTCTTAAAAGAAGATTAAGAATCCCCTAAAAGTGTTAAACAACACTATAGTGTTCAAAAACACTTTGTATAGTATGAGATTGATGTCACAATAGAACCTTCCATTTTGCTTCCTTCCTTAATCTTACCTATGCAAAGATCAAAACCAGAAGATGTAGAGACAATAAATAAGTTAAATGATCAAAAATTTATAAATAAAAAAGCACATGTGAAAAAAAATCAAATTTAAAATTTTCACTATTAGCCAGCGGCGCAGTCAGCAAATGCGATGAAGTTTGGAAATCATGTGGCGCAATATAGCGCCACACCTCGACTGAGTGTGGCACTGTGCAGAAAACAAAGAGAGAAAATGTGGCGTAGTTGGAGCATGCGGCGCAGTTTTGGATTAAGAAATCTACAGTGAGGTTTAAAATTTTGAAATTCCTGAGCGAGAAAAAAAAGTGTGGTGAAGTTTGAGCTTAGGGTAGTGCAATATAGCACCGCATCTCTGAAAGTGATGCAATATGGCACCGCAAGACTATATGCAATGCAGTTTCCTATAAGCAAACAAAAATATCAAAAAATCACAGAATTTTGGAAAAATGTGATGAATTTCTCCAAGTCAGCCCTCCTTCTAGCACCAAACTATGAACCCCAATCCTATACCTACACAAATACACGAAGCAAACAAATTAATAAGCTCATATGCAAGATAAAACAAGGATTCCCCATGAAATCCATCTACAATGCTTAAAATAGGAAAAATGAAGAACGAGACATAAAAATAAATGAAATCCTAATTAAGCAAGCAAACTCTTGATCCCATGGGGGAATTGGTGCCAATTGATGTGTCGAAATTGGCCCTTTCCCAACTCTTTTGTAATATTTTTTATTTGATGGAGATTGATCCACTTTGTTGATGAAGATTGATCCACTTTATTGATGGAGATTGATCTACTTTGTTGATGAAGATTGATCCACTTTGTTGATGGAGATTGATCCACTTTGTTGAGAAAACCTGCAATAACCTAGCTATGGTCATGGCAATGGATAAAATTAGTTGTCAATGTGAGGAGAGTAACTTTGCATTCAAATTGTGGATGATAATGCAATCGAGGAGGCCTCTATTTATAGATTTCAAATTGGAATAATGAGAAATATTTGAGCAATGTCGGATCATTCAACATCCAATGGCCAAGTGCCACTTGTTAATATGTGAATGGTTGAAGGTTGTGCAAGTTTTGATCAAACTGCCAATAAATGACATTAAGTGGAATTTAAAATTAGTGAAATGACTTGTTGGAGAGGGAAGAAAATGGACTTATGGCCACTTGGCTCAAGGAAAAAAGACTTGTAAGGTGAAATAAATGCCTTGTTGGAAGGACCAAGTCCAATTTGAATTCGAATTCAAATTTAAGGGAATATTCCCCTTTTATGCCATGTTGAGAGAAAATAGGAAATTAAATAAATCAAAGTAATTGATTTATTTTGCAAGTTGCATTCTTTAAAGGATTTTAGTGATTGAGATTAAATTAATCAAGATTTGATCAATTTAATAAGAGATTAGATGATTTGACAAATTTGACTCAAATTTATGAGTTGATTTAAATTAGATTTGAGAGGAAAGGATTAATTACATAAATGTTTTTGATTTATTTAACTAAAGGGGATAATGTTAGGTTAAATCAAATAAGGTTTAATTTATTCAATTTAATGAGAAAACTTTAGGGGTCTAATATATAAAAAAAAATATTCAAATGAACTGAGATAGAGGGTTAATTAAATTAAATTGATTAATTTAATCAATAGAGGAGAAAGACCTAATTAGATAAATAATGATTTATCAAATTAAGAGATAGAAGGTGATGATAAGTTGAGAGTGTGATTCAGGGAGAAATGACATTAGTAATCAAGATCAAGTGTGTTGGATCAAATTATACATTTTCCATGTCTACATTAACAATTCAGAATAAAATGAGGCTTGAATCATTTGACACTAGACCTTGAAAATATTACTAGGAGCCTAGACTTTTACCCACCAAATTCATGAGAATTGGGTGCAAGTTAGACCAAATTGGTTAGAAACATATTTGTAACAAAAATTCCAATCTCTAGTTCTAAAGAAGAGAAAAGCCACTACTGTGCTAACTAGAAAAGAGGGGAAAGACACACACCATGACAATTGTTTGGGTGACGACCTACTGGGCATGACTATTAGCCATACAAAAAGAAAAACTTGCCAAATATACATCCCTAGAGAAAGAAAATTGACTCTCGACACTTGGGGGTTCAGTAATTTGATGTGATCATGGAAAATATTTTGTGACATTCCAAGTTTGGTAAAGCAAGAACATATGCGGGCCAGGGCAAGCTGGATTAAAACCCACCATTTTACCATTTCCTCCAAAATTAGCACACCAAAGCAAGTAAAAGCAAAGGAAGGGAAAGAAAAGAAGTAGAAAAAGGGGGTCCATATTTTTCTAAAGAGGAAAATGGGGTGTGTTGTGAGACCACACAACAAGTTCCTCATCACTATCATATTCTTCTATGATCATGTCATTGGAATTTGGAAGTTGATTTTGACTATCGATTATGTTTTGGTGTTTAAGGAGTACTTCATCATGACTTGGTGGTTGGTCTTATATTGCCTTAAATAAGGGTTCCTTTTGAGGAGTTGTAAGGTCGCTTGGTTTATAACCCCATGGATTGATTACTTTATTAGTGATGTTGGTTTTTGGTGTACTTTAGCTACTTTTTTTGGCTTTCATTTTTTTTTGTGTTGAGATCTTGTGGTTGTCCTAAAACATTCCAAGACCTTGGGGAATTTTTTTGATCACTAACTATGGAATAAAATGGTGTTTGGTTTTTGGGATTTTTTGTTTAAAAGGTATTTTATATGCTAGGATTTTCTATTACCATGCAGGAGGTGGTAATACTAGCCTTCTGGGGGGAAGATCAACTTTTCATTCTTCTTTGTCTAGGATGTTAGTTGTGTTTCTCCACTGAGAAGGTGTTTCCTTTTTCTCAAACACAAAACTTCTCAAACTATTGATAATGTTTGATTGTTTACCTTCAAATTGCATGAGATGTGGTTGTATAATAGGTGACATTAGATTTGGTTGTTAAATGGGAGCAGTAGGATGCCAAATGGTCATAAAGTGAGTGATGTTTGGTGGATGTTTTTGAGTATAATGCTAATTTTGGGACTCAAACTATAGAAACTTGGACTAATATTTTTCCATATTTTTTAGAGGATATGTTTGAAGATCTACTTGAACTAGCCTTGAGGTGCAAGAAAATGTTCATATGTTAGAAATCAAGAGCAAAGGAATAATCCAAGTTGTGTTTTGATTTTGAATCCTAAAAATATGTTGATCGGTTTATTTTTTGGAATGATGTAGATATGAGGTGTTTTGGAGGTCTGACTATTATGTTCTCACAAGATAAAAGATTAACTAGCTTTTTATCAATCTCTGATTTGCACCAGAAAACAAGGAAATAGTGGCAATCTTTAGAACAATAGATTTTAAAGTTTAGGAAAATTGCGGTCAAACTTAGAGAAATAATGGTCTCTATTTCAAGTTGTGACTTGTAACAAAGAAATAAATAGTAGTAATTCTAACAAAAGCAACCCTATTTAGGTCAATAATAGTTAAATTTTTAGCATAACTACGATAGGTTTTATCTTAAGTGGCCTCTTTTGCAATTTTTCTGGCTAGTGAAATAGTGAAGGAAATAGTGGCAAGTTTGTCAAAAGCGGAAATATTTAGGTCAACTATGACTGAAAAGTAGGTCAACTATGGCAATTTTGAGATCAATAATGACAATGCTCAAGTCAACTGCAGTTATCATTTTCAAATGAGAATTTTTTTTTACAGTGACTGTCATAAAACAAAGAGCAATAGCATCACATTTTAGGTCAACTATGGCAATTTGTAAGTAAATAGTGGAAAAATATCTGCTATAGTGGCTTATGTTTCATTTGTTTCTGATTTTTGTTTTGACAGCTGTTTGGACAAGTTTGCAATTTTTATGTCTTGGTTGTTCTGATTTGTTTTGAGAATTGGAAAGTGATATAACACAACACAAAAATTAAAAAAATTGGCTCTAAATGTCTATAGCTTAAGTAAGTTTCTTTCCACAAATTTCAAAGTTTGTGAGAGTCTAGATACTAAAACCATAGTTCCCAATGTTGAATTTGGTCTAAATGTGACTTCAAATGTAAGCCTAAATATTTGAAAACCTTTAGAGATATTTGTTGAAAATATCTTTCAAGGAGTGAAAATATAGGGCTCTTTCCGAATGTATTCATAGTAAGTCCAAGGGTTTGAAATTTTGATAACCAAGTTCAATGTTTATTTTGTTGTGTTCTTTTTAAATAAAGAAAAGTATTTGATATCCAAAGTAACGAATATTTTTTGAATTTTTGTAGAAAACATTTTTGCAACTTAAAGATAGGCATTTTATTTTAGGTGAGCTTACCTCATGCCCCAAAGGGATTATTTTACACGAAACTTATGGAGAGTGTTATGTCTCAGCCATAAATTAGACTTGGTAAGTAACTTCTCAAAAGTAAATTATGATGCACCACTTTTAAAGAATGTTTTGGATATAAGGGTGGCCTCTACTATAATGGTTCTTAGTCACTACTCATGGGATCTAATGCATAGCTCATGTCCAACAAGCTATTAAAATATTTAACTACTCCTACTAGGGGCTCTATATACCTGAAGGTACCTCCCCATTTTGATCGGCATTACTGACCAAGTAATCTTTGATTTGGTTTTAGTGTTTAGTCATGAGCTGATTTATAAAGTGATCTAAGAGAAAAACCGCTTTGAGTACCCTTGATTTCTCCAACACGAGATGTGTCTCAAAGGTAGACCCTCTAAAGCTGATGCTTGAAAAAAAAAAAAATGAAACCTAAAGTTATTTTCATCACATAAGATCGTCAAAAGACACGAGGGGAGAGGATACACACTTGGTTTTCCAATCATAGAAAACACATCATACAATCCATAACAATTCAATTTTTAATCCAAAATTTGAAGTGTGAAGATATCAATTCATTTTTTATGTGCACCAAATCAAAATAATTTGAGACTTTAATCAAATATAGCAATGTGCAAATAAAAAATGGATTTATTCAATTTTTAAGCACCATTCTTGAGTGTTTCTAATAGCCTCATTTGTCTTAATGTGGTAAACACAAATAAAATCATTCATTTGTCAACAAAATAAAATGCATTGGTAAAAAAAAATGTTCAATTTTATAATCACCTAATGAAATATTGTTTAACTAAGAAATATTTTGAAGATTCAGTTTTAAAAGAACCTATTTGAAGTGTGAAAGTTGTTGGTCTAGTTTTAAAACGCAGAATTAAAAGATTTCTTAAACTAAGAAAAAATTGTAAGTTCAGTTTGAAGAACACCAATTTGAAGTGTGCAAGTTGGAGGTTCAGTTTTACAACACCAAATTGAAAGATTCTTTAAACTAAGAAATCTTTGAAATTTTAGTTTAAAGAACACCAATTTAAAGTGTGCAAGTTGTGAGTTTAGTTTTACAACACCAAATTGAAAGATTCTTTAAACTAAGAAAGCTTGTTAAGAAAAACTAAAATAGCATTTGACTTTTTGTCATCTCTACAATCAAACAACTACTCATTTTTTTAATGTAAAATGTGCCATATTCTTGCAAGGGATACACAAACAATGTTAGCAACTTCCAAAACACCCAAAACAGTCACACGTTAGTGTTAAAAATTAAAAAAACTACTTGCAAATTTAAATAAAAAATAAATAGAGAAATGAAGTAAATGTTTTAGATAGTAGCGGACTCTTCATTTACAGCAATAGTGGTCATCTTAGTCAAAAGTGGTCCAAACATGTGCAATTGTGGACTTGTTTCTAGAAAAAGTGGTTAAAGTATCAAAAGCGGCCCTATTTAGTGGAGTGGCGGTTGGAAAAAGTGTAACCGTGCTAGAAATGAGGAAATGACTATGTGAAAGTCCTATAGCTTTCATGTAAAAATATTCAAATACATTTCAAAAAAAAGTGTTTGCATTCTGGAACCTACAACTTCTCAAATAAAATCACGAAAAGGTTAATGTCAAGGACAGAGGTCCCACTAAGCATGCCAAATGTTGTAAAGGAGGGAATGAAGCATATGAAAAACAAATGAATTAAACTAATTCAAATAATATCAAGAATCCCATACCCATTACTCATGAAATGAACAATATGAAATTAATTAATTCAATGAAGTAATTGTTAGCAAATGAAGAACAAACAATGAATTCAAGAAATTATAAAGTTACCCATCTCATGGCGAAGTGTATATGTATCAATGTTGAATGTCAGATTTTTGTAATTAATTCAAAGCCTCCATTATGCATTACAACAAATTCAATGTGTGTAAAGGTTGAACTAGAATGTGATGATATCTTGTAACGTGCTCAAGATGTAATTGTGTAGTGATTTTCTATGTAAATTCTAGATGATTTATGAGAAGGTAGAAGGTTATTTTATGGATTTTACATTTTGAGATGGACGATCAAGATTCAGCTGAAAAATATCTTGATCAATGGTTCAAAACCATTGAGAGGAATTAGATTGGAATAATCAATGGTTTTATATTTCATAATCGATGTGATTGATGAAATCAAGTTGAGTATTCAATGGAATTGAGGAAATAGATTGAGAGGTTAGTGGGATTGAAGAGTATATGTGTTAGTTGGGAAATATATGGATCAGTTAGCCAATTATAGTGAGTAATTGGTAGTCATGATTTTCTCAATCATAAAAGGGGTGAAGATAATTAATTAATTGAATTATTTAAATATTATTTTTTAGTTGAATGCGCAAGTAATGTGTGACTTTAAAAAATAAAGTTATATTTGTTTTTTGACCTTTTTCGAAGGATGTTTGAATAATTAATTTAATTATTCATGTTTAGAAAGGGGAAAGTCATTTAATTAAACTATTAAGTAATATCAATTTAATTTATTTAGGGGAATATGGTATATTATTGACATAATTAAAAAAATGATTTTATTTAATTAATCAAGAGGAATAAAGATTAGATAAATGATGAAATAGTGAAATAATTAAATAATTCAAGATTATTTAATTAATAGAAGAAAATAGGGTTTTAGATGTAATTGATGTGAAATATAATTATATTAAATGATAATGATGTTGATGATGAAAAATTATCATTTAGGATGTGTGATATGTGTTAGGTCATTTTTATATGTCTACAAAACTATATCTATTTTATCTAATAATTGAAATCCTTTCGGTTGTATGTATACCTCTTCTTCTAGCTCTCCATTCAAGAAAGTATATTTCAAATCCATTTGATAAACTTTGAAATCCTTATGTGTTGCAAAATCCAAAAATATCCTGATAGCTTCTATTCTTGCCACTAGAGAAAATGTTTCCTCAAATTCTATTCCTTCTATTTGTGAGTAGCCTTTACAAACAAAAAATTCTTTTTTTCTTACCATTTCTCCATTCTCATTCAATTTGTTCTAGAATACCCACTTAGTTCCAATCACATTCTTTTTTTCTAGTATTGAGACAAGTTCCCAAGTCTAATTCTTCTCAATTTGCATTAGTTCTTCTTCCATAGACTTGATCCAATACTCATCTGTGCACGCTTCAATAACTATTTTAAGTTCAAATTCAAAAAGTAAACATATATTTACATGTTCCTTAGCAACTGTCCTTCTTTTTAGTACACCTTTTCTCTTAACACCAATGATTTGTTCTTCAGAATGATTCTTCTACACATACTTAGGAGTTTTAGGAATCTTTTCCAAAGATTTTTTCCTCTTCAATCTACACTTATTTTTACTTAGCTTGTTCTTATTCTCTACAAGAAGACTCATCTAGTTCAAATTCATATCCATCTATTACCGTTGAGTTCTTTTGTAGGTCTTCATAAACCTTGAAACATGCACTCTCAAAAATATTTATTAGCCTTGTTGAACAGTCCGGATAACTGAGAGGGGGTGAATGAGTTAATATAAATTTTATTTACTTTACTTAATTTGGATAAAACTTAAATCAAATAGATATTGATGAACATGTAAGCACACAAAAACACCATGCACAAAGAACACTAGAATTTACATGGAAACCCAAGAAGGGAAAAAAAATGGAGAATGCTAATTCTCAATTATAAAACATTGGTTAAGGTGACAACGATTAAGGTGAGTTTTACAAGGGCTCACTACCAAGTTGCTCACTGTATGGTGGGTCACTGCCAGTTAGGCTCACTGCCTAACTATTATAGCCAAAATTACAAATAGGCTCACTACCAAAAGAGAAAGGCTCACTGTCAAAAGAGAGAGGCTCACTACCTACAGAAAATGGATCACTACCAAAAGAGAAAGACTCACTGCTAAAAGAGAGAGGCTCACTACCTATAGAAAATGGCTCATTTCCTAAAGAATGATGAAAGGGAATCCACCATTGAAAATAAATGTCACCCACAATGAAACCAAATAGAATCTCACTGTCTGCTACCTCTGGTCATACAATTTAACACACTTCACAATTTTTGGATATTCAAATTTTGATTCATCATACTTTCCTTCATTGAAAAAAACATATTATACTTATACCATTCCATGCTTCCATAATCTCCCAAGTCGGCCAAACACAATTTCATAATTTCTAAGCTGGCCAAGCACAAATTAACATAGGTCATCAAAAAAACATTCCCATGGTGGAGAGGAATGAAACATGGACCACATAGAACCTCCTCACTCAAATCAACATGCTACATGATATCCAAAACCACATAATACACGTTACAATGCAAACCATGTACTGGAGCACGTTAACCAACTACCTGATCAGTCTGGACCCAAAAGAATGCATCTCATTATTTTACAAGAGGAATGGGACCAAGGGAGATACAATCCAAGATAGATCATTACAACAAGACATCAAGAACCAGGCCAATCCAGATCACTAAAGCACAAAAAATAACATCAGTCACACAACCAAGATATGTTGACATCAATGATAACCATTAATGATAACAAGCAATCAACATCATCTCAACACATTCCAACAATCTCCCCCTTTGTCACTGATGGCAACATTCATCAACAACATACCAAACAACTCAATGATAGCATCAAGGACCATCTCACATTCTTTTCTTCTCCCCCTTTGATAGCAAAGACAAAGGGAAAATATACCCCTGAAAAACTTACTCTTCTCACCCTATGAGGATGCCAGCAAACATTGATCTAGATAAAAATAAGCATATAATACCCTAGACCAATTTACACCCTGGTGCATGTTATTGTAGACTAGGATAGGGCATAACCCCTAACTTATGTTGGAGATACTCAAAAGAATCTTTCTCAATAGTTTTGTGAAAATATCTGCAATCTTCTCTTTTGTAGGTACATATTCAAGTTTTACTTCATTTTCCAACACCTTCTCTCTCAAGAAATGATATATTATGGATATATGTTCATTCTGGAGTGTTGTATCAAATTATTAGAAATATTTATTGCACTGGTATTTTCACACATGATTGAGATCGATTCATCAAATGATATACCAAAATCCTTCAGCGTTTATTTCATCCATAGTATCTGAGTGCAACATGAGGATGTTGTAATGTATTCAACTTTAGCAGTAGATAAAGATATAGAATCTTGTTTCTTACTTGACCAAGCAACCAACTGAGAACCAAGGAAATGAGCTCCTCCACTTGTACTCCTCCTATTATCAACACATCCGACCTAATCAACATTAGTATAGGTTGTCAAAGTAAAATCTGAGTCCTTTGGATAACATAACCCCAAATCTTTTGTACCCTTCAAATATCTAAAGATCCTTTTTACTACAACAACTTGTGATTCATTTGGATCTTTCTAAAATATTGCTACTAAACAAACTGCATACATACTTTTTGGTCTAGTGGTTGTCAAATATAATAATCCTCCAATCATTGATCTATACATTCTTTCATCAACTTTAGGTGATTCATCTTCTTTTGTCAACTTGCATCTAGTAACAATAGGTGTACACACCGATTTAGAATTCTCCAACCAAAACTTCTTGGATAGTTCTTTTGTATACTTGGATTGAGAAATGGAAATTTCTTTTCTATTATGATTTACTTGTAATCCAAGGAATACATTTATCTCACCTATGATAGACATTTTGAATTCCTTCTACATTTCATCTACAAATTTTCTACACATATCATCATTTCCTCCAAAAAATGTCATCAATACTAACCACAATAATCAGCATCTGGTCAAAGTGAGTTATGTAGTATAAATTACTATCAACAAATCCCTTTTGAAATTCTTTTCCAATCAAGTACTTGTCCAATTGATGCAGGATCATCCTTGGTTCTTGAAAATCTTGCATCAACCAAAAATATTTCCTTTCAGTTTTGTTCTTATTTTATTCCTGTTCTGGTTCAAGTTGGTAGATCCGGTGTTTCTTCATTTTTTCTCGCCAGATCGTGCATACCTATGATTTCATTATGGACATGTTCAATTACCTTATTCAAATTTTTCAGCTCATTTGGATCTTTTTCTGGCAAGTTATCACTTCCAGAGTACGTGACAGTTTTTGAGACTGGCCCCAGAATAGTTGGATTGACCGCAAACCTTTCCCATGACTTGTGGATCCTCACAGTGTGATTAGATTTATTCCATGGAGTGTCTTCGAACTTACAATTAGGCCCACACTTAATCTTACACATCTACCATGGATGAATTTCAGATTTGAGGCCAACCTATTCTTGCACACGTTACACTTTTCTTCTCATAGATTGTAGCAATCTTTGGCTGACACGAATGTTTCCTGACTCACAAATATGATATAAAGCTAGTATTGAATCATTAGAAGAGACAAATATTGATGATTAAGAAGGATATGTTGTATATTAGGTCCAATCTATAGGATTTCACTTGCATGTATGTGCACTGTATTTTGAGCATATTGTTATTAGGCTTGTGTGCCGAATCTGTAAGCCCGAATGTGGCTGACTATATGTAATCAATATTTTAGATAATGAAAAATTTTGCACCTGCATTTTCCTCCGTAAATTGTGTTGCTTCTCTTGTGTTACTCTTGTTGTATGGCTCAAAATTTTCTCTTTGAGGACCCTCTTTACCGTGACTGCACCACTAATCTGCCATACCAAGAACTCTTGTTGTATGGCTCAAAATGTTCTCTTTGAGGACCCTCCTTACCATGACTGCACCACTAATCTTCCATACCAGGCTCTAGGTGCCTGCTTCAATCCATATAAATCTTTCTTCAGGCTGCAAATAACATCTAATTCACTTCTGGATTTTAATCCCTTTAGTTGTTCAATGTAGACTTCTTCCTTCAATTCTCTATTCAAGAATGTAGATTTCACATCTAATTGATAAACTTTGAAATTCTTGAAAGCTGCAAAATCTAAGAAAATCCAAGTTGCTTCCATCCAGGAAATAGGGCATATGTTTCTTAAAAATCAATACCTTCAATCTGAGTGTAACCTTTGCAAACCAATCTTTCCTTGTTTCTCATTACCTTTCCATTTTCATCCAGCTTGTTCTAGAACACCCACTTTGTTCCAATCACATTTTTGTTTTCCAATCTAGGCACAAGTTCCCAAGTCTAATTTTTCTCTATTTGATCAAGCTTTTCTTTTATTGCCTTCACCCAATTTTGATCATTGCATTCTTCTTCCACAGTCTTGACTTAGTTTCCAAGAGTAGGCACAAAAGTAATTTATCTTGAGTTGCTTTGCTTCTTGTAGTAATTCCCTTATTCTTATCTCCAATAATATGTTTTTAAGAGTGATTTTTCTTTACATACCTTGGAGTTTTAGTTGCAATTTTCAGAGCCTCCTTTGTCTCTTTTTCTTCTTCTTCTTCTTCTTCTTCCTTGCCCTTCACTCCTATTCGGGTTATCTAATTCATATTCAATATGTTTGTTAGGAATTCTTTGAACATCTTCATGTACTTTCACATTCAGACTTTCAACCATCTTGTTTGGTCTCTTGTTGTAATACCTATACACTTTTCTCTTTGTAGATTAAGCCAAGAATATTCCTCCATCAACTCTGCTACCAAACTTTCCAAGATTCGTCATCTTTCTGAATGTAGCACTTGCTTCAAAAAATATTGAAGTGGTTCATTCTTTCCACTACACCATTCTGCTGAGGTGTTCTAGGGATAGATAGTTGTCTCTTAATGAAATGATTTTCATAGTATTTATTGAACTCGTCAAAAGTAAATTATCCTCCTCTATCAGATCTTAAACACTTGATTCTCTTATCAATTTCATTCTCAACTCTTTCTCTAAAAATCTTGAATTTTTTCAACGCCTCTAATTTTTCTCTCAAAAATGCAACCTAGGTAAATCTTGAATGATCATCTATTAAAATCATGAAATAATTCTCACCTTGTAAGATTCTTGTTATAGTTGGACTATAGAGGTCAGTGTGTACAAGGTCCAATAGTCTGGTAGATAAATCTTCTTTTCTTCAAAAATGTTTTTTCTGGTCTTCTTTCCTTCTTGACATAATTTGTAGATAGTACAGTTTGGTTTGTTCAGTCCTAGCAAATCTCTAACTGCTCTTGATGAAATTATCCTTATCGAATTGTCAAAGTTAACTTCACACATCCTCTAGTGCCAAATCCAGCTATCATTGGACTAAGATACCAAGCATATTTTTGTAGCTCCTTCCAATTGATACATATTCCCACTTGTTCTTTTCCGATCTGCAATAACATTTTTGGATTTCTTTTGAATCTCATAACCATCATCCAAAAATACCACACTATAACCATTTTCACACATATGTCCAACACTTAGAATATTATGATATGATCCTTTCACATAGTAAACATTGCCAGTGTTATTTTTTCCATCAAAGGTAATAGAACCAATTCCAACAATCTATGGTGTTTAATCATCTCCAAATCTAACAAAACCTCCATCATATTTCTCAAGCTTGAAAAACTTACTTTTTTCACCAGTCATGTGATTTGACCATCCACTACCAATCAACCATTCATCTCTATTTCTTTTAACAAAAAATGCAGTCTCAATGTCATCATAAGATTTCAGATAAATATTAGAGATATCAAATCTAGGTTCATCCAAGTTTCAACCAAAAAAAAACAATCCTCATGATCTGATTCATCATTTGAAATTCCAACATTCTCATTGACATTATAGGCCTTCTTATTGATCATTTTGAACTTTTGTCTTGTTCCTTTCTCTAAAAAATTAGTTGCTAAATGACCAATATTTCCACATCTAAAAAATTTAAGAGGTAAAATACCTTTGTACTTGTCGATACCTTTATTTAGTTTCCTTGTGAAATTTATTTCTAACTCTTCAAAAAATTTACTATCTAGATCATCTTCTGCGTTTGTCGATTTGAAAATAGTTTTAGTTTTCTCCTTTTCTTTTCAAAATTTCCTCATCTCAAATGCAGTCAGGGTGCCAAATAGTTGCTCTCTAGTGAATTTATTTAGATCATAAACTTCCTCTATAGATGAGATCTTTTCACTATAGGTCTCTGATAGGGTCATTAAAATATTCTCCATTACATATTCATCTATTAGATTACCTCCTTGATTTTTGACTTCATTTACTATACTGTCAACCCTTTGAAAGTAGCTTGCAATATCCTCACCTTCTTCCAGCCTTAAGTTCTCATATCTACACTTAGTTGTCAACTTCTTTGATAGTTTGACTCTATCATTTCCTTCATAGATTTCTTTCAAATTTTCCCAAACTTTATAAGCAGTGCCCAATGAAATAATTTTTGTTAGCTTGGTCTTAAATAAACCACCAAAGATTGCATACCTTTCCTTTTCATTCTCGTCAAAGGCTAAGATCTCATTTGTAGTAGAAACACATTTTGTCGGCTCAACATATTTTGTCTCAACAAATTTCCAAGTCTTGTAGCCAAGAGAGATTAGGTAACCTATCATCTGCACTTTCTAGAAACTATAGTCCGATCCATCAAGCACAAGAATTGTCAATTTGTGTGCCATCAGATCTACCCGAAGTGGTTAACCTCCTCTTCAAGGAACAAAATATTTGATATCAATTGTTGAATAGTTTGGATAACTGAGAGGGGGTGAATTAGTTATTATCAATTTTATTTACTTTAATTAATCTAGAGAAAACTTATATCAATTAAATATTGATGAACATGTAAGAACACAACAACACCATGTACAAATAACATATTAATTATGTGGAGACCCAAGAAGAGAAAAATGATGGAGAATGCTAATTCTCAATTATATAACACCAGTTAAGGTGACACCGGTTAAGTTGATTTTTACAAGGGCTCACTACAAAATTTATCATTCCAAGGTGGATCACTATCAATTGGGCTCATTGCCCGGATATTATAGCCAAAGATACAAAAAGGCTCACTGCCAAAAGAGAGAGGTTCACTACCTACAAAAAATGGATCACTACCAAAAGAGAAAGGCTCATTGCCAAAAGAGAGAGGTTCACTACTTGAAGAATGATGAAAGGGAATCCACCATAGAAAAGAATTCTCACCCATAGTGACATCAAATAGAATCTCACTGTCTTCTCCATCCGGTCATACACTTTCAAACACTTCAAAATGTCTAAATATTCAGATTAAAATTCATCACACTTGCCTTCGTCAAACAAAAACATCTTATACTTATACTATTCTATGCTTCCATAATCTCCCAAGTTGGCCAAACACAATTTCATAATTTCTAATTTGGCCAAGTACAAATTGAAATAGGTCATCATAAAAACATTCCCACGATGGAGAGGAATGAAATGTGGGCCACACAGAACCTTCTCGCTCAAATAAACACACTAGATGATATTTAGAACCATAGAATAAGATATACACGTTACAATGCAAACCATGTGTTGGAGAATGTTAACCAACTACCAGATCAGTCCAGACCCAAAAGAATGTATCTCAATATGTTACAAGAGGAATGGGACCAAGATAGATCATTACAACATGAAATCTAGAACCAAGTCAATCCAGATCACTAAAGCACCAAAATAGAACATCAGTCACACAACCAAAATATCTTGACATCATTGAGAACCATTAACAACAACAAGAAATCAGTTCATCTCAACACATTCCAACAAGCCTCTTGTTGTAGCATATGTAAGCTTTTCTTTTAGTAGAATATCCAAGGAAGATACCTTCATTAAACATTGCATCAAACTTTCTTAAATTTTCCTCTTCTAATATAGCATTTTCTTCCAAACACTTTGCTGTACTTGATAGTAGGCATCCTTCCATACCATATCTAATAAGGATTTTTTGTGCTATTTGATCTTGGTTGCACTATCTTAAGTATATAAATAGTAGTATGAATTTCTTCTCTCCAGTAGACTTCCAGTAGATTTTCTTATTTTATCATTGTTCTTGAAGCTTCCTGAATAGTCCTATTATTTATTTCAAGAACTCCATTGTACTAAGGAGTCATATGGGTAGATAAATGCCTCTTTATTCAATGATTCTCACAAAATATATTGAGCTCGTTGGAGGTAAAATCTCCACCTCTGTTAGACCTTAAGAAATTTATTTTCATATCCATTTCATTTTTAACCATAACATTGAATGCTTTAAAATTATCTAAGGCTTCTTTTTTTTCTTTGAGAAAAGTAACCCATGGCATTCTAGAATAATCATCAATCAATAGCATGAAGTGACTACCACCTTGAATACTTTTTACTCTAGTAGGACCACAAAGATCTATATGCACCAATCACAATAGTCCAATTGAATATTGTTCTTTGACTTTAGAACTTCTTCTTGCTTTCTTTCCAACTTGACATTCCTTATTGACAACATTGATAGGATTTGTAATCTTTGGCATATCTCTTACACCTTGAAGTGAACTTATTCTCACTAGGATATCAAAATTGATGTGACACATTCTTCTATTCGATAGCCAACTCTCATTGATTTGAGTGATCAAATAATAACCTAGTGGAGCTTAAAAAATTTGTCTAGTTTTGAAATTTTATCTTTGAGGTTTTGAAATTCCTCAATTGTATCAAAATTAGGGTTTTGAATCTACAAGTTAGGGCTTCCAAAAATCCTCATGTGTAAAACCCTAGTTTCTCTAAATTAAGCATGCACTCTTGTTATATTTCTCTCTTGAATTACTTCATATGGCCAGTTTCTAGTCATTTAAGTTATAATCTATGTCTAGGTTATCATTTGTATACCAGCCCCTTTGGTCCCATTTTATTGCTAGAACTCGTGCAACTTCATGAAATTTGGCTAAGTATCAATGTTGTAGGTGTTTGGATATGTTTTTAGAACCTCTTCGGCCACCAAAATGGTTATCATAACCTTTGATTTTACTAATAATGTGCACCCTTTAGTTTACTTGGTCCCTCATCAGTATTTTGGTAAGTTCTCAAAACTTAGTTGATTATTGACAAGGTTTTAACAATCTCATGATTTTTTGATCAGGTTATATCTCTTCCTTTGATTAATATATTATGCATCTACTACCTAGGCATGGCCCGCATTTTAAAAAAAAAACTTATTGCACACATGCAAAATCATTTCACTTACTTTTTTCATTCATCGCACCATCCCTTTATATCACATTTTCATTACTAGTGGCTCATATTAGAAGTGTGATGTGTGATGGTAATTTTCCATCCTAGTGTTCCTTTGCATCACATTTTAGTTTCTAATGACATGGATTGAATATGTAGTTTTCAAATTCAATAATCAATGGCATAGGATGAATGATGGTGATTCAATGGTCATCGCATAGGTTCTTTGCAGCATGTTTTATGTTTGCATTGGCAGGGTCATATTTGCAATATGTGTGGAGGGTCAAAATTGTTCCACATGGCTAGATCTTGTTCCATCTTGAGTGTTCTATACATCACATTTGTATGTTGAATAAATAAAGGTATTTTTGTGATGTGTGATGGTGAGATGAGATGATGGGAAAGTAAAAGCAAAGAGTCTAATGTTAGTGCATGCTTGCTTCACATCGTTGTTGTGAAGCAAGGGGATTGAATCAAATTTATGATATGCATTGGAGGAGGAATGCTTAGGAAATATTCAGAGGATAGATGGTAGACATTTATTAAATTGCATGCTTCTAGTGCATCATGGTTTCATTTTTTGAAGCCGATGTTTGATGTGAGATATGCATTGGGATCGAAAGGTGAAGATTCTCTATCAGATGTCAACATATTTTTCATTGTGAGGCTCTAATACATCACATTTCCATGTTCAATGGTCTTAGTTCTCTTTGTGATGTGCGATAAGAAAAGAGGAGATTATATGAAATCCATGTGCATCATGATTGTACTTTTCTAGGAATAAGGATTATTCACAATATGTGATATAACTTGGGCATGGTGGGTCTGAATTTTATATTTGTGATGCATCAATTAAGTGAGAGGTTTCCAAGGTAACAAGTGGCAAGATTTGATTGCATCATAGGAGTAATTCACATCAATTTTATGATTACTTCATGTTGGGGAAAGTGTGATAGGCATATATGATGCGATAGTGATAAAAAACCCATAATTAAGGATGTTCTAATATAATGGCTAGGTTTTAAAGTTAGAGGCAGTGAATGATGGGTGATGGATCTTGGCATGAAGCATGTAGATCAATGGAAATTCTTCAAAGATGTGATTCTATAATGGTTAGGAAATGGAACGGGTAGTGTGAATGCAAAAAATAGTTGTGAATTGATATAAAAGGAAAAATTAATTTCTATAACTATCACGACTACTCACATTGATTGATGATAAAGGCATGCACATTGGAGAAGGGCATGATCTGTCATAGATATCTAACTTTATTAGATCTGGCTATGGATTTCAGTGGAGTTTCATGTCTACAGTCATGAGAGACATCATGGGGTGTCTTCTTGGGGTAAAATAGTCGTTATGGATGGGGTTGTTGCTCATGTTTTGGAGGAGTTTCAAATATTCTATAATTTGGTTGGATTTCATCCATTATATTTAGCTCTAGTTGATTTAGGGTTAGAGTTTGAAGTAAATTCTCATTTATCCTTGCTCCATAAAGATAATTTTTGTTTTATTTTTTTGGGTTCATACATCTTCTCTCTAGCCTAAGGGGTTTGGAGTAGTGTTCTCCCTTGAACGATTTTGACTTCTAGTTTTCTGTAAACATTTTTTTGTGTCAAATTGAATAGGTTAAGTCTTTGAGATTTAGATTGGGAATGTTGTGATTTTTTCTCTATAATAACAATAGATGACTACAATGGACATTTCATTTTATCTCAATTTTGAATTCTAATCTTTTTGAAATGCACAAGACAACTGAGAGGGGGGGTGAATCAGTTGTATCAAATTTATTTACCACTAACCCTAATCAATTCCACTTTAACTTAATCTATTATTTAATTATTAAACATGAAATGCAAATAAAAAAATTAAAACACTAGAGACACGATATCTACATGAAAAACCTAATGAGGGAAAAATCGTAGTGAGGATTACCTCACAATATACTAATAATGCAATACCAAATACATAGGCTCACTACCCAGATACAAAGGCTCACTACCTACAATAGGACTCACTGTCTAGAAGGAGGCTGACTACCTTTAGAAATATAAAAGGTGAATAAATATCCATCATAGAGGTTCCACATATTTGTAGCTTGATTAGAAGATAATAGACACCATCAACTCATTGCTTTCAGGAATCTAACACATCAAAGTATTGCTACCTCAATTCACTCTAACATACTCTGATTTTTGCACTTGTTCACACACTATAATTTCTTTTCCACAACCACACTACAATTCACAAGATCTTGACTTGTCTTTATACCATCTTCAACCCTAGAAGCATTCTCCAAGGTTAGCTAAACAAAATTCAATTTACAAATTCAAATAAGGTCAGCTAAACATTTTTGTGGTGGATAATAATAAGAGAGGACCAATTACACATTTAATTCAAACCCAAACAACATCTTGCATCAATCACATACTTCCTTAATTTGATGCAAATCTTTATGTAACATGTAGACACTAGGTCGAGCAAACCTAATGAAAACACCAATGATATTTCAAGTACATGAATCTCCAGCAAGATGATCACGCATGGATCATTTAACACACTTCACCAGACATTTTACCATCTCAAAGAACACTTTAGGTTCATCTGCAACAACTACAATAAACTTCATTCACATAATACTCTTCACTAGTTCGATGAGACCAACCACCAACAAAAAATATCATCTCCCAGATCTGCAAGAACATCTTTTAGACCGCCAAATTTGTTAGAACATAGAAACCAACAAAAAAAATCATCTCTTAGATCTACAAGATCTGAAATCCAATTCCAGAAGATTGCTGAGCCAAAAAATTTCTCCCAGTCCACAAATAGATAGTTCTGCAAAACTAGTTCACATACCAGTGAACATATCTTTCATTCTCCATCAATCCAAAAGCTCAAACTTAGGTTATAATCTCAATTCATTCTCATTAACAATAACACATATCTACACAAGCATAATATCAACACATAAGAAATGCAAAGCACAATACTGGAGGACACTTAGAACACACAATACTACCTTCAACTACAACTACAAAAATATAGCTCCATGTACTCTAAGCACTTCTACAGTATCTAAAATATATAAGTACCATCTACAAACAAAATGAACTATGTTGACATCAATGATAATATTAATGACAACACAACCAAACACATCCATACTTGCAACAATCTCCCCCTTTGGCATTGATGGTAACGCATAATGTGAACAACCTTCAAAGAAACAATCACCTACTTTTTCTTTCCTTCAGAAGCAACAACTTGCACAAGCATAATTTTTTTCACATGCCTTTATCTCCCCCTTTGACATCAATGGCAAAGGAAAATTTTCTTGAAAAATCTTTCCATGTATAAATCTTTGAATACTCCCCCTTAGGAGTACATCACATACTGCGAAAATGCATCTCTCTACTCCCCCTAAGGAGTAGACCACAACCATCAATTCAAATCAAGAGAATCTATGAAACCATTGGACTGATGCACCTCCATGTGCACTTCGCTCAAGGAAGGAGGTGCAGTAACCCCTAACTTCCCCTAAGATACTCAAAAGTATCCTTCAGAAGGGCCTTAGTAAATATGTCAAAAATATGTTCCTTGGTAGGTACATATTCAAGTCTAACTTCATTATGCAACACCTTCTCCCTCAAGAAGTGATACTTGATAGATATGTGCTTTGTCCTAGAATGCATTACTGGATTCTGTGAAATTTTTATAGAACTTGTATTATCACAAAGAATAGAAATAAGTTCATCACAAATCACACCTATGTCCTTCAAGGTTTTCTTCATCCAAAGTACCTGTGTATAGTAGGATGCTGCTGCAATATACTCAGCTTTTGTAGTGGATAAAGAAAATGAATCTTGTTTCTTACTCAACAATGAAACCAATCTTCCTCCAAGGAAGAATGCACCTCCACTTGTACTCTTTTGGTCATCTACACAACCAGCCCAATCTGAATCAGTGTAGGAATTCAATGTGAAATTATTATCCTTTAGATACCATAGCCCATAATCTGGAGTTTCCTTAAGATATCTAAATATCCTCTTCACAGTTGTAACATGTGATTCCTTAGGTTCTACTTGAAATCTTGTAACTAAGCATATTGCATGCATGATTTCTAACCTAGTAGAAGTAAGATACAACAGTCCACTAATCATAGATCTATACATGCTCTGATCAACTTTAGAAGATTCATCATCCTTGCTTAGCTTACATATTGTTATCATGGGAGTATAGACAAGTTTTGAGTCATCCATTCCAAACTTCTTCAATAATTCCTTAACATACATAGATTGTGAAATAAATATCCCCTTATCATTTTGATTTACTTGAAGTCCAAGGAAGAAATTCAACTCACCAATCATAGACATTTAAAATTCTGTATGCATCTCTTCTACAAATTTCTTACACATACCTTCATTTCCACCAAAAATAATATCATCAACATATACCAATTCTACCAACATCTTGTTTCTCTCAACTTTGAAGTAAATATTACTGTTTGCATATCCCTTACGAAATCCTTGATGTGTCAAGTATCTATCCAACCTTGCATACCAAGCTTTGGGAGATTGTTTAAGTCCATAAAGTGCCTTTTTCAACTTGTAAACCATGTCTGGTTTGTCTGATAGTGGAAAACCTTTTGGTTCCTCCATATACACTTCTTCTTCCAATTTACCATTCAAAAAAGAAGACTTGACAACCATCTAGTATACTTTGAAGTCTTTATGGGTTGAGAATGCCAAGAACATCTGAATGGCTTCCATTCTTGCTACAGGTGCAAATTTTTCCTCACAATCTATTCCTTCAACCTATAAATATCCAATGCATACAAGACTTTCTTTATTCCTTACTACTTCACCATCTTCATTCAACTTATTCCTGAATACCCATTTTGAACCAATCACATTCTTTTTTGTAGGTCTACGGACTAGTTCCCATGTCTCATTCTTCTCTATCTATTGAAGTTCATCATTCATTTCTATAATCTACCTCTCATCATTACATGCTTCACTCACAATCTTAGGTTCTATCTTACAAAGTAAACACAAGTTTACCTCAACCACTTTGCTTCTTTTCTTCACACCTTCTCTTATGTTTCCAATTATCTATTCCTCTAGATAATTTATTTATACATATTTAGGATTCTTAGGTGTAGGTTCTAGATTCTCCTCTTCATCACTTTGTTCTTTCTCTTCCTTTTTTTTTTTTCTTACACATGGTCATAGATACGATCATGTAATTCAACTTCAGGTATCTCAACTAGTCTTTACATAACTTCATCAACCTTTACATTAGCACTTTCAACTATTTTCCTCAATCTTTTATTAAAGAATCTATATGCCCTATTGTTATTTTAATATCCAAGAAAGATTCCTTCATCACATCTACCATCAAACATCCCAAGATTTTCATCATCTCTTTTAATGTAGCACTTGCTTCAAAACACTTTAAAGTATTTAATAGTAGGGTTCTTAGCACTCCATAACTCATAATGAGTCTTAGTGTTGTTACCTTTGATCTGAACTCTATTAAGAATGTAAAAAATAGTGTGAATTGCTTCTCTCTAGTACACATTAGGAACATCTGCTTCTTTCATCATAGTTTTGATAGCTTCTTGAACAGTCCAGTTCTTCCTTTCTACAACTCTATTTTGCTAAGGGGTTCTAGGAGAAGAATAATTTCTCTTTATTTCATGTTCTTCACATAATGCATTAAATTCACCAAAAGTGAATTCTCCACCTCTATAAGATCTTAAACACTTTATTCTTAGGTTGACCTCATTGTCTACTCTTTCCTTGAATACCTTGAATCTATCAAGAGCCTGAACTTGCTCTCTAAGAAAATTCACCCATGTCATCCTAGAGTAATCATAAATAAAGAGCATAAAGTACATGTCTCCATTAAGGCTTCCTATTCTTGTAGGACCATAGAGGTCTATATGAACTAGTTCTAAAACTCTGGTAGATGTTTTTTATTTTCCTTTAAAACTACTTCTTGTTTGCATTCCCAGCTGACAACTTTTGTAAATTGGATTTGAAGGCCTTGTAATTCTAGGAAGATCTTTGAAAAAATCCTTAGAACTAATCCTAATTATATTGTCAAAATTTACATGTCCCATCCTCCAGTGTCACATCCAACTTTCATTAATTTCTGAAAAAAAACACTGACCATCACCACTCTTAAGTTGGTAGATGTTTCCATGAGTTCTTCTTCCAAATTCTACCACAGTTTTGGATCCTTTTTTGACCTCACAAGTTTTATCCTAAAACATAAGCTAAAAGAATTTTCTACACATCTATCCAACATTTAAGAGATTATGCTTTAAACCCTTAACATAATTGACATCGTCAGTACTATGTTTTCCATCAAAAGTAATTATTCCTTTACCAACAATCTTAGCACTAGAGTCATCTCCAAACATAACTATTCCTCCATCATACTTTTCAAGTTTAGTGAACTTACTCTTATCTCTAGTCATGCGATTTGAACACCCACTGTCATTCAGCCAAAAGTATTCATCTTGTCTAGCATGAAAAGAAGTCACTAGAGTACCTTCCATATCATATTTATTGCTCTCTAGACCAGATTCCTTTGCACATCTTCCATGATTAGCAGATACAACTTTATTTTCCAGGGCTAGAAATAAATAGTCATCTTTATCTTCCTCAAAATCAGATTCATCGTAAGAAATTCTTGCATCCTCTTTGACATAATACAGTTTCTTGAATTTCCCATCCTTCTTGTCTTTGTAATTATTATTATTATCCTTGTTCTTCTTATGTGTAGCTCTATTAGGACATCTTGATGCATAATGACCAATATTTCCACAACTGAAACATTTAAAAGGAAACATACCTTTGTATTTACTAGTACCTTTCTTCAACTTCCTTGTGAAGTTTGCTTCCAACTCTTCTAAATAATCATTTGAGTCATCTCCTATCTTCATTTCTTTAAAGGTTGTTTCAGTTTTCTCCTTATTCCTTGCAAATTTTCTCATCTCAAATGTAGTCAAGACACCAAATAGCTACTCCTTAGTAAATACCTTTGGATCATATGATTATTCAATAGCAGAGACTTTGTCACTGTAATTCTCTGATAGAGTCATCAAGATATTCTCAATTATATCATCATCTGACATGGCACCACCTTGATTCTTGATCTCATTTTTTATAAGTCCAACTCTCTAAAAATAGCTTGAAATAACTTCACCTTCTTTCATTCTTAAGTTCTCAAACTTTCGCTTAGCATTTAGTTTCCTTGACAATGTTACTCTATCATTCCCTTCATAAATGTCTTTCAATTTCTCCCATACTTCATAAACAATGCCTAAATAAAATAGCTTTTGTCCTTTTAGTTCTAGATAGAGCACTGAAGATAGCATACCTTGTCTTTTCATTCTCCTCATAAGCCGCAATCTCATCTACAGAGGAAGGACCAGTAGCAGGTACAACATACTTAGGTATGTGCAGGATCATGATGGGCCAAAAAGTGGCAATATGATGGGTATGTGGCCGACGACTCTATTTTTACCTAAAATTGATGAAACAAAAAGGGTTTTTCAAAGAGATTCTTAGCTTTCCACCAATATAAATTATGATTTACTTTGAATTTAATAAATAATTATTATTCATTTTCTATTGATTTACTACTAAAGTCCCAATTTTTAGGTTGATTGAAAACCCTCTATAGCTTTCAAACAATATCATATTTTTTGAATCCAAAACATGTGTCACATTCTATGTTTCACATATTATAAGATTAAAAAATTAAAAAATGAATTTATGAGGTTTTGACCAAGTTAAGGTGGTCAGACATATGAGTCTTTATATTTTTTAAAAGTTTTCATAAAAAAATTATAATTAATTATTACTTGGATTTTTTTTTAAAACAAATATGCATCACATTGATACATGATTTCTCTACATATATCTAAAATCTTATAAAAAAAATTATCATTTTAATGTGGTTAGGGTGGTCAGACAGACACCTGCTTCTTATTTTTTCCCTGAAATTTAAGTACTACTATATTGAAATTTCAAATTTTCACCAAATAGATTTTATTTTTTTGTAAATAAACCTAGTAATTTAGAAACTACATTCAGTTTTCTACAAATTCTATTCTTACATATTTTTGAAATAATATAGATAACTTATTCAAATCTTTATGTCAAGTTGTCTACCTCTAATTTTTCTAAATTTTTTGCCACTTAAGGGCATGTTTTTTCCATGATGATCCTGCACATACCCACTTTGTCTCTACAACTTTCTAGGTTTTGAAACCAAGAGAAACTAGATAACCTCTCATTTTTTTCTTTCTAGTCACTGTAATCAGCTCCATCAAAAATAAGGATTTCTAACTTGTGCGACATCTGCTCTACCTCAAGTGGTTAAGCTTTTCACCTAGGAACCAGAGCTCTGATACCAATTGTTGAAATTCACAAGACAAATGAGAGGGGGGTGAATCAGTTGTATCAAATTTCTTTACCACTAACCTTAATGAATTCCACTTTAACCCAAACTTTTATTTAAGTATTAAACATGAAATGAAATCAACAGAAAAAAAACACCAAAGACACCAAATTCACGTGGAAAATCCAATGAGGGAAAAACCATGGTGAGGATTAGCTGACAATATAGTAATAATGCAATACTAGATACATAGGCTCATTGCTAGAGGGCTCACTGCTGAGATACAAAGGATCACTGCCTACACTAGGACTCACTATCTAGAAGGAGGCTCACTGCATTCAGAAATACAATAGATAAATAAAGATCCACCACAAATTTTCCACACATTCACAACATGATCAAAAGATAGTAGACACCATCAACTCACTACTTTCAAGAATCTAACACTTTAAATTACTGATGCCTCAATTTTCTCTAACACATTCTACTTTTCACACTTGTTCGCACACTATACTTTCTTGTCCACAACCACACTACAATTCAAAAGCTCTTGACTTTCCTTTATACCATCTTCAACCCTAGAAGCATTCTCCACGGTTGGCTAAGAAACATTCAATTTACAAATTCAAATGAGGTCGGCTAATAAACATTCCCATGGTGGATAAGAATGAGAGAGGAAAAATTTCACATTTAATTCAAACCCAAACAACATCTTCGATCAATAAGACACTTCCTTAATTAAATAAAAATATTTATGTAACATGTACACACGAGGTCAGGCAAACCTGATGAAAACATCAATGATATTTGAAGTACACACATCTCTAGCAAGATGATCACACTAGGTCACTCAACATGCTTCACAAGACATTTTACCATCTCTAAGAACACCTTAGGTTCATTTGCAACAACTATGTACAACAAACTTCATTCACAAAATACTCTTCACCAGTCCAACTGGACCAACCAACAACACACAAGAGCTCTAGAGATGTTCTTTCAGAGCACAAAATACCAAGCACATTTGTCAAAACATAGAAACTAGCAAAATAAATCATCTCCCAAATCTACAAGATCTAAAATCTGATTCTAGTAGAATGCAAAGCCAAACCATTTCTCCTAGTTCACATATCGATGAACATATCTTTCATTCTCCATTGATCTAGAAGCTAAAACTTAGGCTATAATATCCATTCAAACTCATTAACAATACCATAGATCTACACAGGCATATGATCAACACATAAGAAATGTAGAGAATAATGTTGGAGCACACTTAGAACACACACCGAACACTACCTTCAACTACAACTACAAAAGTACTATCTGTAGACATGGGAAATGTACAATTTGATATGATGCACTTGATCTTGATTACTAACTTCATTTATTCCTGCATCACACTCACATCTTCTCATCACCCATTGTCTCTTAATTAGATAAATCATTATTTATCTAATTAGGTCTTTCTCCTCTATTGATTAAATTAATCAATTTAATTTGATTAACCCTAAAATCCCTCTTTAATTAAATAATTCATCTTATTTGATTAAATCCCTAAAGTCTTCTCATTAAATTGAATAAATTAAAACTTATTTAATTTAATCTAACATCATCCTCCTTTAGTTAAATAAATCAAAATCTCTATTTAATTAAAGTCTAAATCATTTTCCTCTGAATCTTGATTTAAATCAATCCTAAAATCTAAGTCAAAATGGTCAAATCACCTAATCTATCATTAAATTGATCAAATCTTGATTAATTTAATCTCAATCACTAAAATCCTCTAGAGAATGCAACTTGCACAATAAATCAATTACTTTGATTTATTTAATTTTTAATTTTCTCTCAACATGAAATAAAGGAGGAATATTCTTTCAATTTGAATTCAAAATCCAAGTGGATGGGTACTTCCAACAAGGCATTCACTCCTCTTACATGTCCTTGTGCATTGAGCCAAGTGACATTAACCTCATTTATTCTCTCTCTCCAACATGTCACATTCCAATTTTAAATTTGAATCCAATAGCATTTATCATGCACATTGATCAAAATGTGCACAACCTTCAACCATTCACATTTTGACAAGTGGCACTTTCCCATTGGATGTTGAATGATCCCACATTGCTCAATTCCACTCTTTCTTCCAATTTTAAATTTATAAATAGAGGCCTCCTCTATTGCATTATCATCCACATCTAGAGAAAAGTTACTCTCCTCACATTGAGAGATAATTTTATCCATTTTCCATCAACATAGCTAGGTTATTTATAGGTTTTCTCAATAACTATTCTTGTTTTTCATCAACAAAGTGGATCAATCTTCATCAAATAACAAATCTTACAAAGGAGTTGGGAAAGGACCAATTTTGACACACCAACTAGCACCAATTCCCCCATTAGATCAAGAGTTTTCTTTGCTTAAATAGATTTGATTTAGTTTCTTGTATTATTCTTCATTTCATTTCTATTATTGAGCATTGTTAATGGATTTCATGGGGAATCCCTCTTTTATCTTACATATCAACTAACTAATGTGCTTTTTTGTCATGTCTATGTAGGAATACGATTGGGGTTCACATTTTTGGCACTAGAAGGAGGGCCTGATAGGAGAAATTCATCACATTTTTCCAAAAATCCAAGGTTTTTAATATTTTTTTTGTGCACACAGGAAACTGTGCTACTGACAGTCACGCGACGCTATATTGCACTAGGCAAAACACCAAACTGCATTGTACTTGCTTTTTGTCTTAAACTTTTTAAAATTTTAAACTCCACCGCATTCCAAACTGCATCGTATGCCAAAAATCCGCCACATCCGCACTTTCTGTTTCTGTAGAGCACCGCACTCAGTGCAAGGTGGGACAATATATAGCATCGTAGTATTTCCAAACTGCACCGCATTTGCAAACTACACCACACCTGCAGATTTCTGATTTTTTTAACATTTTTTTGTGATACAGGAACTTCTATAGGTCATAATTTTTGATTCGGATGTGGGTTTTCTTAGATGGGTTGGTGGCCATTTTGGCACATTTTCGGGGCTTGAAACTATCATCTTGTCCCTCAAAATGACATTTTAGTGTTTTTTCCTAGTTTTTTAAAAGTTGGTTTTGTTAATAACTCAAAACCCATGTTTCCAATTTTGGATGTTAGTTGGAAATTCATCCTATCTTAGTTTTAGAAAGTTTTTGGAAAAAAGTAGGACTCTCAAAGTCATGCATGAAAAATTACCAAAAATGGAAAAATCTAACAACTGTTGAAATCTACCAAAAAAGGAAATTTCTTGATGAAAAGTGAAGGAAGGAAAACGAAGGCCAAGGGTTCTTTGTGATGTTATAATCTCATTGTATTAAGTGTTTTTAAACACTTTTGGGAGAACTTATAATCCCTTTCTAAGGATTTGATTACTTTCATGCTCTTAGAACACACTAAATTTATTATTGGGCACTAAAACGAAGAATACAAGTTTTCTTTCAAATTTTGCAAAACAAAGGGATTAAAAAGAATTTTAGATCAACTTACTAGATTTGGTTTAAGGATCAACAATTGAACAAGGAAAATTCCATATTTCAAGTTGGTGCTTAAAAAGAATTCGCTTTTGCTTTGTGGACTTAAAATGAACAAGTGTTGTTTTGTTTTGTAATTATTTACTCAAAGTAATGCCATCAAAAGGATGTATGCACTTCTCTCATGCCTCATGGTGATCTTGAGAATCAAAAGCTCTTTTGATGATCTTAAGTTGAGTAAATTAATTGCCTCCACATTTCATTTTGGGATTAAATTGAACCAATCTTGTGAGTGTGAGCATGGCATATTGTGAGTGTTCTCCCTTTGATTTTCAATGAAGGTCAATTGAACTATGGGATATGCTTGCTTGCTTTTATTTATCTTAGTGGGCTTGTCTTGTGGGAAAAATTAATTACCCAAGGGAACGACCCAACCAGGAACACGCTAAAGCCAAGCAACTTCCAACTGGTATATAAGTGTGGATTCTTGAGGAAAGTTCGAGAATCATGAGGATTATTCCAACGGGAAGGGCAGCAATGGTCTCTTTCCGTACTAGATAGTCCCCCACGAACAAAATTCCCACATTAAAACCCCTTATTTATCAAAGGCCAAAATCCTATCTATTTTTTGGTGCAAAAGGTCATGTCCTTTGAAGCCACCCCACATATACATGTCATTCTGTTGTAGAGATGAAAAGTATACCATGGGAGATTCATGGTTACTGATTGTTGATTGATCTGAGAAGTGAGTGCACTATAAGGGGGAGCTTGTGTGGTCAAGCATCTAATCATCTGCATTGAATATGCACAATTGGATTTATCCAAGTGGGATCCCAACAAATATTGTCTCTTCATCATAAGATTGTACATGTTCTTGGAATCGAAAACACATTGCTGTGATAAAAAACATTCAAAAATAAATATGCACAAAATTTTAAAATTTCAAACCCTTTAGGAGAGGGAAATACCTTTGACCAAATCCAAGTGTTTTGCTTTCCCTAGGGCTTTTATCCTTAGAGGTCTCTAAGCATTTGTATTTACATCATAATTTGCTCATACTAAAGTCAACACTAGGAAACCTTTGCCTTGATTTCCTTTATTTCCACATAATGCTCTTTGTGGGATGAAAGAAAATTAAGACATTGGACATTCAGTTTAAAAAACTAAGCAAGAATTGTTTGTGGAAAAAAAAGAAGCAAGTCATTAATCAAGATTAACCCTAATTGAACCCCACACATGTACTTGCAATCTTTTTCTTATGGTTTTCCATGCGAAAATTGATCTTTTGGTTTAAAATGCTCTTAGGGAAAAACATGTTCTTCAATATCTTGGTCTAGTAAACAAGTCCTCTTAGGTTAATTTAGGACCAAAATCAAACACTTCACCCCATCCAAACATTTATCAAAATTCCATTTCACCAACAACTTTTGGAACCTTGGAAAATATCACTTATCCTAGACTTTAGAAAAAATCAACATCACCTTTTTGGCTTAACACACCTAGCCAAATTATCCTCTTGTGTGCGAGTTTACTCTAGGATAACACAACTTCCTAGAGTTTATAGGTACATCATCACCTTTTTGGCTTAACACACCTAGCCAAATTATCCTTTGATGTGTGAGTTTACTCAAGGATAACACAACTTCCTAGAGTTTACAAGTACATTATCACCTTGTTTGTCTTAACACACTTAGTCAAAATATTCTCAATCAAAATTAAATCAAATCAAGTCCTAAAGTCTACAATTGATCTAAATTTCCTAAAAGTTCAAACACCCATATCATTCACCCTTTCATGCTTCATCTCATCATTGGTCCTAAACACTTTAGAGGTTCACTTTTGCAATAAGACCAAAATACAAAATGGTAAATTCATCTACCATCACATTGCAAGCAGTCCAACAAATGCATACTCAAGCCCACACTCAATACCATGCACAATTTTAAGCAACTAGACAAATAAAATTTCAACGAGGCCTACAATAGTATCAAGTGCAATAGGAAGCAGCCCAATTACTATCCCAACGACCATATTTTTTGGCACATCAACAACAAGACCAACAAAAAACATTGTTGGAACAAGAAATGTAGGCATATCAACAAGCCCCACTCACTCAACAAAGCTTGAAACAGATTCCCACCAAAATAATTGAAAATGATGATCAAGATGCTTCGACCAATGATCATGTTGAAAATGTCTCTACATCACCTAGTGAGTTAGAGGACATATCTCAAGAATTTATTACAAATAATGATCAAAATCTTTCACCAAAGTCTAGCAATGGGCCTTTCCAGGACATATTGACATCCTTTAACCTCATGGTTACAGATAATTAAGAAATCCTCCACTCACCATTTGATCCAAGTCCACTCAAAGATCAAGAGGATATTGAGCCACTTCCCATACCTTATGATGATGTCCAAGAACCCTTTGGGAGAAATCCATGCTTTGAAATTGACCCATTTCAAGAACTTGATCCAAAGCATGTCAAAAGCGATTATGAAATCACTCAAGATCGAGAATTTGTATCTCTAAGCTTCTACAATGATCTAATGGACACTCTCCTATCTATACAAGATTATCATATCCATATAGCACATACCCCTCCGTCTACCTGTCAGATGCTTTCTTTAGATGGACATGTAGATGATATTCATTCAAAATAGGAGTCTCATACTCTTGATATCATTACCAAGGAACAAGAGTCTCTTACTCTTAGCATTTATACACATGGTCAAGATATGGAGAAATCTAGAGACATATCAGAAATGTGTCATGAAAAAGGCTCCTACAGAAGTGGTAAATCAGAAACATCCTATGAAATGAATCATGAGGAATACTTTTATGTGGATAGTGAATCATCGACACTTCTTCAAGAAGCATTAAAATCTGATATTTCATAATCTCAAACCAAAGATATCAATCAAGAATTTATCCCACAGATGGAGGATCCTATCACCTATAAACTTGGCTCACTTACCTTTTTTAGGGCAAGCTATCTCATCAATAAAGAAGTTGTCACCTTTGAAGATCCACCACAAAGAAGAGGAGTAGCACCTTGTTTCCAAGGTAAATTATATCCTATTGTAAATAAAATGTTTCAACAGATTAATTATCAAGGCAGAGGATTAGGCCTACATGAACAGGGTATCTTGAAATTAGTGTAGATTATTAGCAATCCTAGGCATCGAGGTCTTGCTTATTCGGTAATTAAGAGACCTAAACATATTAGTGATACCTATATAAAACTGGGGGAAACTTCATCTCAAGAAAACATCAACATAGTTGGCATGAAGGATCCTTATGATGAAACTAATGCCAATACTACAACCAGCCACATCACCAATCTTCATCCATCCATCACCCCATCCATGAATTGGGACCAACATCAAAAGAAGGTTTTGAATCAAAGCACAAAGACTTATATCAAAGAAAAAGAAGCTAAGAATCATATAGAACAAATCAAATACATGTGAATACCAAAAAATACAAAGAAATATGATCCTTATCATACTCCATTAGTCAAAGAAACTATGGGGAAAAATAAAAAAGGGAAAAGTATCCATCCAAGATATCCAAAAAGCAAAACGCAGAATTCTCAAGCAACATACAAAGTGTATAAAGCAGTTGGTCCTAATTCTATGCACACTTCCATATCCACCCATCATTTCTTATCTTCCCAAGATTGGAGATTCAAAGGTTTCAAACGGTCAACCAATCCATCTTTTACTCCTAAACACACTCCATCCATGCCTCCACACATGATATCCAATTCTAACATTGACTATATGTTGGCAATGACCCTTCATCATAAGGATTCAGAAGGCACTCTATTGCGATGTGTGCACAAAGACGAAGTTAACTCTGGTATCAACAAAGCAGATCACGAATCTCAAAATTTGTTTTCAAGTGCATGTATCTTAGCAAATCAACTACTTCAAACATGATATCGATGGCACATTATGATAGAAGTATCTCCATTGACACCACTAGGTGGTTCAACATGAGTCTAAATATTTTATAGGAAAAAATTAAAAAAATCCAAAAAAAAGTAATCAGAAAAAGGATTGAAAAATAGTAAAGAAAAAAATCATCCTCTAGTGAAAACCACTCTAGTGGTTCTTTGGATAAGTACCATGATGAAAACTTGACAAATAGGTGTTATGTGTAGAATTGAGCATCTACGTGTGCCATTTCGGGGGAAAACATCTCATCCCATCCATAATAGAGCCAACACTCCCTCCATCTTATCCATAATAAATTCATTCATCCATGAACCAATTATCCAATCCATTTTCATCCATCTACATCCATACTCCAAGTTATCTTTATCTTGACGAATTTTGGTGCACATTTTACACTTGTTTATGGTGAACATCTTGACATGGGTCATTTTCATTGATCCTATCCTACCCAACATTATTTGAGCCATGACGCACAATCCAAATGAGAATCCTCTATTCGAACACCTTACCTTGTTTGAAGATAATTCTTGGCATCCTTTACATGCTTACCATATCCTTCCATCCACACACCTATCCAAGAATCCACCTGTGGCCTTCCATACATTCCTAGACACTAGGTGCATATATTTGCATCTTGTTTCAGGAATAAAGCTTGATATATATCCTCCAACTTATGTGGCGATCTGAACATTGGAAAACATAAAATCAAATTAGTGAAGCATCTATGAGCCAAAATGCCAAAGCACTAGGCCATGGCATATTTTGACAAAACGATGTTCCTTATCAAGCTTTATCTTTCGTCAAACATCAATATCAATCACATCTAATGTGTACTTCAACGCTACATCAAATCATCAAACAATTTTGTTCCAAATCAAGCTTCAAAGTTTTGATCAATCAAATCCAACCAATCCATCATCATCTTGGGATATGCTTCCCAATCCTTGTGTTGCTTAACACTATCCTTGCATTGTTGTGTATCCTCAACAATGTTATCATCATAGATCCACTGATCCGACCAATCAATCCTAGCTTGATTTTTAACAAAATCCCAAAACAGAGCACTGATATCATATCCATATCCAAATCATCAAAATTATGTAAAAATCAAATCAAAAATCCAAAACATATTGAAAATTTGAAAAATAAAAAATAGAGTCATCTTACCGAACTACATCATCTTCGAGCTTGAACGTAGGAAAGGTTGATCTTTGATCATCCCCCAAGACATTTAGGTCAGTCCTTTAGGTGTCTATCACAATGACAATCCATTTTCCCATGAATTTCACATTTTAGGTCAGTCCTTTAGGTGTCTACCGCAATGGCAATCCATTTGCCCATCTATTTCACACCCTAGCTCACTCCTTTAGGTGTCCATTGCAATGGAAATCCATTTACCCATATATCTCATTAGAAGTCAATTCAATTGTCATCTAAACTATGTCATCTCTAAGATTAAATGTAGGCAAGGCTAATGCTTGATTGGCCCCCAAGACACAAAACCCAAAAAATATTCATAAAATCCTAAAAATCCAAAAACAATTGTAAAACATCTCAAAATTCCAAAAGCAGCCTCAAAATATTCAAAAAAACCAAAATGGTGCATCCATCTCATCTCGCTTTCACCCACAATTGTCTCACTCTTAATAAATCAATCATCACCTTCATCCTTTGGTGAGTTAGTCAGAAGCAAGTCTAGCAGATTCCAAAGTGAACACCCTAATCATCAAAAGTCTCAAGTCTAGGTCAATAAGAAAGCAAGTTGGTGAACTCAAAGTATCAATAGCTTATGACCTAATCAATCTCACCAAAACCCTTATCATAACATGTCCTAGGATGTATCCTTCCCACGATGGACATAAGCATCAGGTATCTCATAGTAGTTTAGCCTTGGCTAGCGGTATGCAAAAAATTAGCTTGTTTGTTTACTTTATCTTGGTCTTTTTCACTTATCTTAT
This sequence comes from Sequoiadendron giganteum, assembly GCA_007115665.2. Classification (NCBI taxonomy): domain Eukaryota; kingdom Viridiplantae; phylum Streptophyta; class Pinopsida; order Cupressales; family Cupressaceae; genus Sequoiadendron; species Sequoiadendron giganteum. The sequence continues at coordinate 591,445,754 of CM021106.1, read as the reverse complement.
TGTGCTCATTCCAATGACCTTTTAGTGATTCCTTAAAAAAATAGGTTTAGAGAGAAAGGAATGGGGCAACAATCAATATCTTTTTGTCTACTGTGCTTGTTGGATACTCTTGTAAAATAACTTGGTGAATACTTGCTTTCATAGGTCCATCCTAGCAAGGTTTTTGTATGTCAAGTGTGAACAAGAATACTCCTATCTGATTGTCAAGTCAAATTCCATCATACTAGGTACAATGAAATCCTGGTTCTTTATACCTTGATGCATCGTACCTACGTGTCTTATCAAACACAAACTAATTGGCCCTTTGATAATCCCAACTCCTGGTAAGCAAATCATCATCAACATCTCTAAAAGTGTAGGCTTGTTGGATCCTCCTTCCATCCATCTTATACTTCATATTCTTCTATATTTACTAACATTTCTATCTCAAGTAGGTGTGAGGGCTCAAAATATACATGAGGCTACCCATGGCCAATGATTGTCTACATAAAAGAATTATCTTTCATCCTCTGATCAATAGAATCACTCCTCTCACATTTTATCATGATCTTGATCTGAAAATTGAACATTTCCACTTGATCTCTCGAGGGGGAAATATACCAACATAATCCTCTTGTTGGGGCAACAGTGGGGCATCTAAAATATTGATAAATTTTGAACTTTGATCACAGGATTTTATTCTTTGAACCAATGCAACAAGTACATTGCTTCAAAGAGGGGAAAAATGTAAACATGGAAAATGCCCAATTTGATCCGACGCACTTGATCCTGATTACTAATGTCATTTCTTCCTGAATCATACTCTCAGCTTCTCATCACCTATACCATTATCAAATAGCACTTATCATTTGAATCCAATAGCATTTATCATGGACATTGATCAAAATGTGCATAACCTTCAACCATTCACATCTGAACAAGTGGCACCTGGCCATTGGATATTGAATGATCCTAGATTGCTCAATTCCACTCTTTCTTCCAATTTGAAATCTATAAATAGAGGCCTCCTCTATTACATTATCATCCATATCTAGAGAAAAGTTACTCTCCTCACATTGAGAGCTAATTTTATCCATTTTCCATCACCATAGCTAGGTTATTTGTAGGTTTTCTCAAGAACTCATCTTGTTCTTCATCAACAAAGTGGATCAATCTACATCAAATCACAAATCTTACAAAGGAGTTGGCAAAGAGCCAATTTGGAAACACCAATTATCACCAATTCCCCCATGGGATCAAGAGTTTTCTTTTCTTAAATAGATTTGATTTAGTTTCTTGTATTATTCTTCATTTCATTTCTATTATTGAGCATTGTTAATGGATTTCATGGGGAATCCCTCTTTTATCTTGCATATCAACTAACTAATGTATTTCTTTGTCATGTCTATGCAGGAATAAGATTGGGGTTCACACTATCTACAAACAAACTGAACTGTGTTGACATTAATGAAAATATTAATGACAGCACCACCAAACACATGCATACTTGCAACAATCTATCATGCTATCCGACATTATACACTTTACCTTTTGAATCAATGGAATCAAGGGTTATTTTGATTCTTCAAAAAAAAATCTTTTTGAGCTATTTTTGTGTTTTCCTATCATTCAAGGAGTGATGCAAATGCTTGCATAGAGGTAGTGGAGGTATTTTCACTACAATATGGGTCAATAAGGAGTGTGATAGTGTTGTCCTTTTGTTGGTTTCTCATTATAAGGCAAAGAGGTTATGAGAAGTCATAGTTGGTTTGTTGTAGCAATTTATCTCATTGGCCATTGACATAGGGTTTCTAAGGATAAGGAGTAGCTAACCAATAGGAAAACCTAGAAAATTAGTTGGAAACATGAATAGATTGGTGACTCTATTGAGGAAGAACAAATTTTTTTTGTATTTGTTATTGTTATCTAGTTCAAGCTCCCTATCTAAGCCACCAAAAAATTGGTGACTTTGTTGGGGATAAGTGCAAAAATTATTTGGGTGAGCAATTGAAAATATGCTCTACCTCATATGAGCCACTAATAGAGTTGACTCCATTGAGGAAGACAGGGATATATGAGGAACATAGAAACCAGCAAAATAAATCATCTCCTAGATCTACAAGAACCAAAATCTAATTCTAGAAGACTGTGAAGCCAAAACATTTCTCCCAGTCCACAAACAAATAGTTTTGCAAAACTAGTTCACATACCGATGAACATATCTTTCATTCTCCATTGATCCAGAAGCTAAAACTTAGGATATAATCTCCATTCAAACTCATTAACAATACAATAGATCTGCATAGTTATATGATCAACACATAAGAAATGTTGAGCAGAATGTCGGAGCACACATAGATTACACACCGAACACTGCCTTCAACTACAACTACAAAAAAATAGCTCCATGTACTCTAAGAGCTTCTACACTATCTCAACTATAAAAGTACTATCTGCAGACATGAAAAATGTAGAATTTGATATGACGTACTTGATCTTGATTACTAACATCATTTCTTCCTGCATCACACTCTCAACTTCTCATCACCCATCATCTCTTAATTAGATAAATCATTATTTATCTAATTAGGTCTTTCTCCTATGTTGATTAAATTAATCAGTTTAATTTGATTAACCCTAAAATCCCTCTTTAATTAAATAATTCATCTTATTTGATTAAATTCCTAAAGTCTTCTCATTAAATTGAATAAATTAAACCTTATTTAATTCAACCTACCATCCTCTTTTAGTTAAATAAATCAAAATCTTTATTTAATTAAAGTCTAAATCATTTTCCTCTGAATCTTCATTTAAATCAATCCTAAAATCTAAGTCAAAGTGGTCAAATCACCTCATCTGTCATTAAATTGATCAAATCTTGATTAATTTAATCTCAATCACTAAAATCCTCTAGAGAATGCAGCTTGCACAATAAATCAATTACTTTGATTTATTTAATTTCCTTTTTTCTCTCAACATGGAATAAAGGAGGAATATTCCTTCAAATTTGAATTCAAAATCCAAGTAGATGGGTACCTCCAACAAGGCATTCACTCCTCTTACATGTCCTTGTGCATTGAGCCAAGTGACATTAACTTCATTTATTATCTCTCTCCAATATGTCATATTCAAATTTAAAATTTGAATCCAATAGCATTTATCATGCACATTGATCAAAATGTGCACAACCTTCAACCATTCACATCTTGACAAGTGGAACTTGGCCATTGGATCTTGAATGATCCCACATTGCTCAATTCCACTATTTCTTCCAATTTTAAATCTATAAATAGAGGCCTCCTCTATTGCATTATCATCCACATCTAGAGAAAAGTTACTCTCCTCACATTGAGAGCTAATTTTATCCATTTTCCATCACCATAGCTAGGTTATTTGCAAGTTTTCTCAAAAACTCATCTTGTTTTTCATCAACAAAGTGGATCAATCTCCATCAAATAACAAATCTTATAGAGGATTTGGGAAAGGGCCAATTTCAACACACCAATTGGCACTAACTCCCCCATGAGATCAAAAGTTTGCTTTGCTTAAATAGATTTGATTTAGTTTCTTGTATTATTCTTCATTTCATTTCTATTATTGAGCATTGTTAATGGATTTCATGGGGAATCCCTCTTTTATCTTGCATATCAACTAACTAATGTGTTTTTTGGTCATGTCTATGTAGGAATAAGATTGGGGTTCACATTTTTGGCGCTAGAAGGAGGGCCTGATTGGAGAAATTCATCACATTTTTCTAAAAATCTGTAGTTTTTGATATTTTTTTGTGGACACAGGAAATTGCGTTGGTGACAGTCATGCGACACTATATTTCACTGCTTTCAGAGGCGTGATGTTATATTGCACCACACAAAACTCCAAATTGTGTCGTACTTGCTTTCCCTCTTAAAATTTTCAAAATTTTAAACTCCATCGCATCTACACTTTCTGTTTCTGCAGAGCTTTGTACTCAGTGAAAGGTGTGACTCTATATAGCATCGCAGCATTTCCAAACTACACCGCATTTTCAAACTACGCCACACATGCAGATTTCTGACGTTTTTTAACATTTTTGTGATGCAGGACCTTCTCGAGGTCATAACTTTTGCCTGGGATGTGGGTTTTCTTAGAAGGGTTGGTGGCCATTTTGGCACATTTTCGGGGCTTGAAACTTTCATTTTGTCCCTCAAAATGACATTTTAGTGTTTTTTCCTTGTTTTTTAAAACTTTTTTTGTTAATAACTCAAAACCCATGTTTCCAATTTTGGATGTTAGTTGGAAATTCATCCTATCTTAGTTTTAGAAAGTTTTTGGAAAAAAGTAGGACTCTCAAAGTCATGCATGAAAAATTAAGAAAAATGGAAAAATCTAACAATTGTTGAAATTTGCCGAAAAAGGAAATTTTTTGATGAAAAGTGAAGGAAGGAAAACAAAGGCCAAGGGTTCTTTATGATGTTATAATCTCATTGTATTAAGTGTTTTTAAACACTTTTGGGAGAAATTATAATCCCTTTCTAAGGATTTGATTACTTTCATGCTCTTAGGACACACTAAATTTCTTTTTGGGCACTAAAAAGAACAACACAAATTTTTGTTCAAATTTTGCAAAACAAAGGGATTAAAAAGAATTTTAGATCAACTTACTAGATTTGGTTTAAGGATCAACAATTGAACAAGGAAAATTCCATATTTCAATTTGGACTTAAAATGAACAAGTGTTGATTTGTTTTGTAATTATTTACTCAAAGTAATGTCATCAAAATGATGTATGCACTTCTCTCATTCCTCATGGTGATCTTGAGAATCAAAAGATCTTTTGATGATCTTAAGTTGAGTAAATTCATTACCTCCACATTTCATTTTGGGATTAAAATTGAACCAATCTTGGGAGTGTGAGTGTGGCATATTGCGAGTGTTCTTCCTTTGTTTTTCAATGAAGGTCGATTGAACTATGGGATATGCTTGCTTGATTTTGTTTATCTTAGTAGGCCAACCTTGTGGTAAAAATGAATCACCCAAGGGAACGACCCAACTAGGAACACGCTAAAGCCAAGCAACTTCCAACTGGTATATAAGTGTGGATTCTCGAGGAAACTTCAAGAATCATGAGGATTATTCCAACGAGAAGGGAAACAATGGTCTCTCACCATACTGGATAGTCCCCAATGAACAAAATGCCTGCATTAAAACCCCTTGTTTATCAAAGGTCAAAATCCTATCTATTTGTTGGTGCAAAAGGTCATGTCCTTTGAAGCTTCCCCACGTATACATGTGGTTCTATTATAGAGATGAAAAGTATGTCATGGGAGATTTATGGTTATTGATGCTTGATTGACCTGAGAAGTGAGTGCACTATAAGGGGGAGCCTATGTGGTCAAGCATCTAATCATCTGCACTAAATATGTGCAACTAGATTTATCCAAGTGGGATCCCAATAATTATTATCTCTTCATCCTAAGATTGTACATGTTCTTGGAATTGAAAACACATTGCTTTGATAAAAAACATTCAAAAATAAACATCCAAAAAAATTTCAAATTTTAAACCCTTTAGGAGAGGCAAATACCTTTGACCAAATCCAAGTGTTTTTCTTTCCCTAGGGATTTTATCCTTAGAGGTCTCTAATCATTAGGATTTACATCATAATTTGCTCATACTAAAGTCAGCACTAGGAAACCTCTGCCTTGATTTCCTTTATTTCCACATAATGCACTTTGTGGGATGAAAGAAAATTAAGACATTGGACATTTAGTTTGAAAAACTAAGCAAGAAGTGTTTGTGGTAAAAAAAAGCAAGTCTTTAATCAATATTAACCCCAATTGAACACCACACATGTGCTTGCAATCTTTTTCTTATGGTTTTCCATGCGAAAATTGATCTTTTGGTTTAAAATGCTCTTAGGGAAAAGCATGTTCTTCAATATCTTGGTCTAGTAAACAAGTCCTCTTAGATTAATTTAGGACCAATCAAACACTTCACCCCATCCAAAAATTTATCAAAATTCCATTTCACCAACAAGTTTTGGAACCTTGGAAAATATCACTTATGCTAGACTTTAGGAAAAATCAACATCACCTTTTTGGCTTAACACACCTAGCCAAATTATCCTCTTGTGTATGAGTTTACTCTAGGATAACACAAATTCCTAGAGTTTACAAGTACATAATCACATTTTTGGCTTATCACACGTAGCCAAATTATCCTCTTGTGTGCAACTTTACTCTAGGATAACAAAACTTCCCAGAGTTTACAAGTACATTATCACCTTGTTTGACTTAACACACTTAGTTAAAATATTCTCAATCAAAATTAAATCAAATCAAGTCCTAAAGTCTAGAATTTATCTAAATTTCCTACAAGTTCAAACACCCATATCATTCACCCTTTCATCCTTCATCTCATCATTGGTTCTAAAAACTTTAGAGGTTCACTTTTGCAATAAGGCCAAAAAATGAAATGGAAAATTCACCCAGCATCACATTGCAGGCAGTCCAACAAATGCATCCTCAAGCCCACACTCAATACCATGCACAATTACAAGCAACTTGACAAATAAAATTTCAAGAAGGCCTACAATAGTATCAAGTGTAATAGGAAGCAACCCAATTACTAGCCCAACGACCGTTGGCACATCAACAACAAGACCAACAAAACAAATTGTTGGAACAACAAATGTAGGCATATAACAAGCCCCACTCGCTCAACAAAGCTTGAAACAAATTACCACCAAAATCATTGAAAATGATGATCAAGATGCTTTGACTTATGATCATGTTGAAAATGTCTCTACATCACCTAATGAGTTACAGGACATATCTCAAGAATTTATTACAAAGAATGATCAACATCTTTCACCAAAGTCTAGCAATGGGCCTTTCTAGGACATATTGACATCCTTTGACCTCATGGTTACAGATATTGAAAAAATCCTCAACTCACCATTTGATCCAAGTCCACTCAAAGATCAAGAGGATATTGAGCCACTTCCCATACCTTATGATGATGTCCAAGAACCATTTGGAAGAAATCCATGCTTTGAAATTGACCCATGTCAAGAACTTGATCCAAAGCATGTCGAAAGCGATTCTGAAGTCACTCAAGATCGAGAATTTGTATCTCTAAGATACTACAATGTTCTAATGGACACTCTCCTATCTAGACAAGATTATCATATCCATATAGAAAATACCCCTCCGTCTATCCGTGAGATGCTTTATTTTGATGGACATGTAGATGATCATTCAAAATAGGAGTCTCATACTCTTGATATCATTACCAAGGAACAAGAGACTCTTACTCTTAGCATTTATACACATGGTCAAGTTATGGAGAAATCTAGAGACATATCAAAAATGTGTCATGAAAAAGGCTCCTATAGAAGTGGTAAATAAGAAACATCCTATGAAATGAATCATGAGGATGACTTTTACGTGGTTAGTGAATCATTGAAACTTCTTGAAGAAGAATTAAAATATGATATTTCACAATCTCAAACCAAAGATATCAATACTAGGCATCAAGGTCTTGGTTATTCAGTAATTTAGAGATCTAAAAATATTAGTGATATCTCTATAAAACTGGGGGAAACTTTGTCTCAAGAAAAGATCAACATAGTGGGCATGAAGGATCCTTATGATGAAACTAATTCCAATACTACAACCAACCACATCACCAATCTTCATCCACCCATCACCCCATCAATGAATTGGGACCAACATCAAAAGAAGGTTTTGAATCAAAGCGCAAAGAGTGCTATCAAAGAAAAAGAAGCTAAGAATCAAATAGAACAAACTAGATACATGTGGATACCAAAAAATAAAAAGAAAGATGATCCCTATCATACTCCATTAGTCAAAGAAACTATGGGGAAAAATAAAAAAGGGAAAAGTATCCATCCAAGATATCCACAAAGCAAAAAGTAGAATTCTCAAGCAACATACAAAGTGTATCAAGTAGTTGGTCCTAATTCTATGCATATTTCCATATCCACCCATCATTTCTCATCTTCCCAAGTTTGGAGAGTCAAAGGTTCCAAACGGTCAACCAATCCATCTTTTACTCCTAAACACACTCCATTCATGCCTCCACACATGATATCCAATTCTAACGTTGACCATATGTTGGCAATGACCCTTCATCATAAGGATTCAGAAGGCACTCTATTGCGATGTGAGCACAAAGATGAAGTTAACTCCGATATCAGCAAAGCAGATCACGAATCTCAAAAGTTTTTTTCAAGTGCACATATCTTAGCAAATAAACTACTTCAAACAAGATATCGATGGCACATTATAACAGAATCATCTCCATAAAAACTGCTAGGTGGTTCAGCAAGAGCCTACATATTTCATAGAAAAATATCAAAAATATAAAAAAAATCCAAAAAAAAGTAATCAGAAAAAGGATTGAAAAACAATAAAGAAAAAAAATCATCCTCTAGTGAAAACCAATTCGGTGGAACTTTGGATAGGTACCATGATGAAAACTTGGAAAACATCTATCATGTGTATAATTGAGCATCTACGTACGCCATTTCGGGGGAAAGCATCTCATCCCATCCATAATAAAGCCAACATTCCCTCCACCTTATCCATAATAAATTCATTCATCCATGAACCATTTATCCAATCCATTTTCATCCATCTGCATCCATACTCCAAGTTATCTTTATCTTGAAAAATTTGGTGGACACTTTACGCTTGTTTATGGTGAACATCTTGACATGGGTCATTTTGATTGATCCTATCCTACCCAATGTTATTTGAGCCATGAAGCACTATCCAAATGAGAATCCTCTATTCAAACACCTTATCTTGTCTCAAGATAATCCTTGGCATCCTTTTCATGCTTACCATATCCACCCATCCACACACCTATCCAAGAATCCACCTGTGGCCTTCCATACATTCCTAGACACTAGGGGCAGATATTTAGATCTTGTTTCAGGAATAAATCTTGATATATATCCTCCAACTTATGTGGCGATCCGAACATTGGCAAATATAAAATCAAATTGGTGAAGCATTTGTGAGCCAAAATGCCAAAGCACTAGCTCGTGGCATGTTTTGACAAAACGATGTTCCTTATCAAGCTTTATCTTTCATCAAACATCAATATCAGTCACATCTGATGTGTACTTCAACACTACATCAAATCATCAAAAAAAATTGTTCCAAATCAAGCTTCAATGTTTTGATCAATCAAATCCAACCAATCCATCATCATCTTAAGATATCCTTCCCAATCCTTGTGTTGATTAACACTATCCTTGCATTGTTGTGTATCCTCACTAATGTTATCATCATGAATCCATGGATCCGATCAATCAATCCTAGCTTGATTTTCAACGAAATCCCAAAATAGAGCACTGATATCATATCCATATCCAAATTGTCAAAATTATGTGAAAATCAAATCAAAAATCCAAATAATATAAAAAATCCAAAACATGTTGAAAATCTAAACAATAAAAAATAGAGTCATCTTACTAAACTACATCATGTCTAAGCTTGAACATAGGAAAGGTTGATCTTTGATCATCCCCCAAGACATTTAGGTTAGTACTTTAGGTGTCTATCATAATGGAAATTTGTTTGCCCATTTATTTCACATTTTAGGTCAGTCCTTTAGGCGTCCACCACAATGGAAATCCATTTGACCATCTATTTCACACCCTAGGTCAATCCTTTAGGTGTCCATTGCAAGGGAAATTCATTTACCCATATATCTCATCAGCAGTCAAGTCAATTTTCATCTGAACTACCTCATCTCTAATCTTAGATGTAGGCAATGCAAATCCTTGATTGGCCCTCGAGACACAAAACCCAAAAAATATTCATAAAATCCCAAAAATCCAAAAACATTTATAAAACATCTCAAAATTCCAAAAGCAGCCTCAAAACATTTGAAAAAACCAAACTGGTTCATCCATCTCATCTTGATTTCACCCGCGATTGTTTCATTCCTAATAAATCAATCATCACCTTCATCCTTTGGTGAGTCAGTTGGAAGCAAGTCTAGCAATTTCCAAAGTGAACACCCTAATCGTCAAAAGTCTCAAGTCTAGGTCAGTAAGCAAGTAAGCTGGTCAACTCAAAGTATCAATAGCTTATCACCCAATCAGTCTCACCAAAACCCTGATCACAACATGTCCTAGGATGTATCCTTCCCACGATGGACATAAGCATCAAGTATCTCATAGTAGTTTAGCCTTGGCTAGTGGTATGAAGAAAATTAGCTTGTTTGTTTACTTTATCTTGGTCTTTTTGACTTATCTTATGGTGCTCATTCCAATGATTTCTTGATGATTCCTAAACAAAAAAAGGTTTATAGAGAAAGGAATGGGGCAAGGATCAATATCTTTTTGTCTATTGTTCTTGTTGGATACTCTTGTAAAATAACTTGGCGAATACTTGCTTTGGTAGGTTCCTCCTAGCAAGGTTTATGTATGTCAAGTGTGAACAAGAATACTCCTATCTGATTGTCAAGTCAAATTCCATCACACTAGGTATAGTGATATCCTAGTTCTTTATACCTTGATGCATCATACCTACATGTGTTATCAAACATAAAGTAATTGGCCCTTTGAAAATACCAACTCCTGGTAATCAAATTATAATCATCATCTCTAATAGCGTAGGCTTGTTGGATCCTCCTTCCATCCATCTTATACTTCTTATTCTTCTATATTTACTAAAATTTCTATCTAAAGTAGTGTGAGACATCAAAATATACATGAGGCTACCCATGGTCAATGACTATCTACACATTATTAGAATTGTCTACATAAAAGAATTATCTTTCGTCCTCTGATCAATAGAATCGCTCCTCTCGCATTTTATCACGATCTCGATCCAAAAATTGAACATTTCTGCTTGATCTTTCGAGGGGGAAATATACCAACATAATCCTCTTGTTGGGGCAGCATTGAGGCATCTAAAAAATTGATAAATTTTGAACTTTGATCACAGGATTTTATTCTTTGAACCAATGCAACAAGTACATTGCTTCAAAGAGGGGCAAAATGTAAACATGGAAAATGCCCAATTTGATCCGACGCACTTGATCCTGATTACTAATGTCATTTCTTCCTGAATCATACTCTCAGCTTCTCATCACCTATACCATTATCAAATAGCACTTATCATTTGAATCCAATAGCATTTATCATGGACATTGATCAAAATGTGCACAACCTTCAACCATTCACATCTGAACAAGTGGCACCTGGCCATTGGATATTGAATGATCCTAGATTGCTCAATTCCACTCTTTCTTCCAATTTGAAATCTATAAATAGAGGCCTCCTCTATTACATTATCATCCATATCTAGAGAAAAGTTACTCTCCTCACATTAAGAGCTAATTTTATCCATTTTACAGCACCGTAGCTAGGTTATTTGTAGGTTTTCTCAAGAACTCATATTTTTCTTCATCAACAAAGTGGATCAATCTACATCAAATCAAAAATATTACAAAGGAGTTGGGAAAGGGTCAATTTGGGCACACCAATTGTCACCAATTCCCCCATGGGATCAAGAGTTTTCTTTGCTTAAATACATTTGATTTAGTTTCTTGTATTATTCTTCATTTCATTTCTATTATTGAGCATTGTTAATGGATTTCATGGGGAATCCCTCTTTTATCTTGCATATGAACTAACTAATGTGTTTCTTTGTCATGTCTATGCAGGAATAAGATTGGGGTTCACACTATCTACAAACAAACTGAACTGTGTTGACATTAATGAAAATATTAATGACAACACCACCAAACACATCCATACTTGCAACAATCTATCATGCTCTCGGACATTGTACAATTTACTTTTTGAATCAATGTAATCAAGGGTTATTTTGATTCTTCAAAAAAAATCTTTTTGAGCTATTTTTGTGTTTTCCTATCATTCAAGGAGTGATGCAAATGGTTGCATAGAGTTAGTGGAGGTATTTTCGCTACAATATGGGTCAATAAGGAGTGTGATAGTGTTGTCCTTTTGTTGGTTTCTCATTATAAGTTAAAGAGGTTATGAGAAGTCATAGTTGGTTTGTTGTAGCAATTTATCTCATTCCTGAATTTGTATTGATTAGGCACTAGTCAAGGTGACTCAAAAAGTTTGAAGCTAGGGAAAAATCAAATCTTAAAATAGAAACCAAAGCCATTTACTTTCCTACATTTTATTAATTTATGTCCATTTCCATACTAAAAAAATCATTAAGAATATAGAAGGTTGCATAAATGATTTACCCCATTAAATTCCTTCCAACATTATAGTATGATGATCTATTATCAAAGTCCCGATTTGCATACAGGTGAAAATTATATGTTTATGATGTTAAAGGGGTACCCACCATTGTTTTGCAAAGCCTAAATTTTAGAGGAGAACTTGTATATGTGTGTCTCTTGATCATTGGCCATTGACCTAGCGTTTCTAAGGATAAGGAGTAGCTAACGGATAGTTAAACCTAGAAAATTAGTTGAAAACACCAATAGATTGGTGACTCTACTAAGGAAGAACAAGAATTTTTGGTTATATAAATTTTTTGTATTTGTTATTGTTATCTAGTTCAAGCTCCCTAGTTGAGCCACCAAACAATTGGTGACTTTGTTGGGCATAAGTGCAAAAATTATTTGGGTGAGCAACTGAAGATATGCTCTACCTCATATGAGCCACTAATAGAGGTGACTCCACTGAGGAAGATAGGGATATATCTTTTTGGGACAGTAATGATCTTTTTTGATCTAAAGTTTTTGGTCAAATGATCCAAGAACTTGCATATTTGAAGAAGTTTTTTTTACAACATTTCTGATGTGTTCTTAAATTTTGGTTCTTTGTTGATGGAGAGAACTCATAAACACCTAGATATTTGAAGGATCTTCTTGCTACTTGAATATATTTTCATCTTTCAAAGAGGTGGTGACTCTATCACAAATTTCACATCATTAGAAGATTTGTTTGCAATATTTTTGAAGTATTTTTTTATTGCAACATTCTATATGAAGGTCTACAACAAGGATCTATTAAATATTGTATCTTATTCAGTGCTTTAAGTTACTAGTAAAAAAGGGAATTGAGAAAGTTGGCTATTCTAAAGAAGATAGTATCTTGGTATTCGTCCAATCACTATTCAACTAGGTGCCATGCATCCAAGATCCATCAACAATCACATCTGACAGAGCAACCAAAACAGTCAAACAGACATCGGGCACGACCAAGACTTCAAGTCATTTCTAACACTACAAGAGTCGGAGTCGGAATAGGAGTCGAAACATGACTCCACCGAAATTATAGGTTTAGGAACCAATTCGGTTCTGCATCCACCCACAGCAAAAGGGAACTCATCGGAAACAATTCTGACCAGGTAAATTCAACCCGGGGTCAAACCAAGAAGGGAACACAAAAGACTAAAGTCAGAGTCGGGGACGAAATAGGAACAAAAATAGGACTTCACCAAAAAATCCAAGATTAGGAACCAATCCGGTTCCGGTTCTGCCTCCACTAGCTGCAAGAAACAGCAATCCAGAACCAAGACAAGGTGGAGGAAAACACCCCGAGTAGAATCCAAACATCCAAAAGAACTAGATCGTAAAAGTAGGAGTCGGACCCGAAGTCAGAACAAAAACTGAAATAGGAACCTGGCAAACGGACATTGCCAACTTCCAAAACTGGTTCCGCCTCTACCAGAACTTAGGAAGCAGAGTCAGAGTAGGAACGAGAACCGAAACCTAGAACTTAGGCAAACAAAACAATGCCAAGTTCCATCCTAGTTCCGCCTCTGCCAAAGACCCGAAACTTAGGAAAACAAAACAATGCCAAGTTCCATCCTGGTTTCGCCTCCACCAGGAGTTTGCAAACAACACAATCACCAAGGCATGAAAATGAGGGCTTCAAGCTGGAAGTTGAGACATTATTTCTCAACAATCTCCCACTTGGTGAACACTTCTAGCTTCCTCAAAACATCAAACCTTACTGTCTATAATAGGCCCCAAGGCCCATCGATTATGTGCACCATCTAAACTTGTCTATGCTAACTGGCTTTGTCAAGGCATCTGCAACATTCTTCAAGGTGTCAACCTTATCCATACTGACCTTGCCATCTTCAACCATATCCCTCATGAAGTGATATTGCACATCTATGTGCTTGGTCCTGGCATGGAAGGTCAGATTCTTTGCTAAACAAATGGCACTTTGACTATCACAGTAGATTGAAATCTGCTCAGCATTAAATCCAATGTCTGAACACAAACGCCTCAGCCACACTGCCTCCTTGCAAGCATGAGTTGCTGCCATGTACTCTGCCTCTATCGTGGATAAAGCAACTACAGCTTGTCGCTTGCTCATCCAACTGATTGCTCCACCATTAAGCATGAAAGTGTATCCACTGATGGATCTTCTATTGTCAATGTCCCCTACCCAATCAGAGTCAACATATCCCTGAATGCAAAGATCCCTTTGTGATGCAACCATATTGCCATGGTAACGCAAAGCATAATCTGAAGTACCCTTCAAATACTTGAACACTCTCTTTACAACATCCCAATGTGATCTCCCTAGATTTGGCATAAACTGGCTTAGAACTCCCACTGCTTGGGCAATGTCTAGTCTTGTACAAACCATAGCATACATCAAACTACCTACTACACTTGCATAAGGCACACTGGTCATGTCGTCCATCTCAGTAGCAGAATTTGGACAGTCTTCAGCAGATAGTTTCAATCCTTGCATGATTGGAACAACTAGCTGCTTGCAATCAGTCATGTTGAACCTCTCTAGAACGGTTTTCACATACTTACTCTAACTGAGCCAAAGCTTTCTGCTTGTTCTATCCCTAGTTATCTCCATCCCAAGAATGTAGCTTGCTACTCCAAGATCTTTCATTTCGAACTTAGCAGATAGCTGAGTTTTAAGATCAAAAATCATTGCCTTGCTATTACCAATGAATAACATGTCATCCACATACAGAGTAATAACAAGCAGACGATCATTCTCACATTTATAATAAATGCAATGATCAGATTTTGATCTAACAAACCCAATTGACAACACAAATGTGTCAAATTTTTGGTACCACATTCTAGAAGATTGCTTTAGACCATAGAGAGATTTATTTAACTTGCAAACCAGATTTTGTTTACCTCTTTCAACAAAATGCTCAGGCTGGGACATGTAGATATCTTCTTCTAGCTCACCATGGAGAAATGATATCTTCACATCCATCTACTCAATTTCATAGTCATACACAGCTGCCAATGACAACAAAAATTTGATGGATGTCAACTTTGCTACAGGGGAAAAGATCTCTCCATAATCAATTCCCTCAACTTGGGAAAAACCCTTTGCAACCAGTCGTGCCTTATACTTCTCCACACTGCCATCAAGGCCTATCTTCCTTTTGAATATCCACTTGCAGCCAATAGGCTTTCGCCCTTTAGGCAGTGGTACCAACTTCTAGGTATCATTCTTTTTCAAGGAATCCATCTGCTCATTCATGGCTTCCAGCCAAGACTTTGCATCAGCCATGCTGATTGCTTCTTTCACAGTGCTAGGCTCATGAGTGCTAGTAATTAAGGCATAAGCACAATTTGAATCTAACATAGAGAAACCATACCTTTCTGGTTTCCTTCTTTCTCATATAGATCTCCTTAGAGGTTGAGGTTGTTCTTCATCATCAGAACTTCCAGAGCTGCTTGAGATCTCCTCAATCTCAGGTACACCATGCAGCTCTTCCCTTCCTAGAGTTTGGGGAATCTCAGCTGCATCCTTCTCCTTATCACTCTGATTTGTCTCAAGTTGTTGATCACTTACTAAAGGTTTCAGCTCATGAAATATCACGCTTCTGCTATACAAAACCTTCTCAGTAACAGGGTTCCAAAGCTTGTATCCTTTCACACCAACTCCATAGCTGATGAGAATACATTTCATAGCCTTGTTATCCAACTTTGATCTCTTTTCATTTGGCACATGAACATATGCCTCACAGCCAAATACCCGAACATGCCTTAATGAGGGTTTCTTAGCTGACCATGCTTCCAAAGGTGGCTTATCAACAAGTGCTGAACAAGGAGATCTATTTATCAAATAACATGTTATAGCAACAGCCTCAGCCCAAAACTTCTACTCTAGACCAGCACCACTCAGCGTACTCCTTGCCTTTTCCATCAGTGTCCTATTCAACCTTTCAGAAACTCCATTTTGCTGTGGAGTGTAAGGGGTTGTCTTATGCCTTTTAATTCCATGATCAATGCAGTACCTTTCAAAATCTGCAGAACAAAACTCACCTCCATTGTCTATCCTTAAACTCTTTATTTTCCTTCCAGTCTGATTTTCAACCAAAAATTTGAACTCTTTAAACTAACTGAACACTTCTAATTTACTCTTAAGAAAGTATACAAATGCCCTTCTCAAACAGTCATCAATAAAAGAAACATAATATCTAGACTTTGATAATGAAGGAACATTAACTGGACCAAACACATCAGAATGAACATAATCCATTATACCAGAAGATTTGTGAGGATTAGAGGAGAAAGAAACATGGTGTTGCTTTCCATAGATACAATGTTCACAGAAATCAAACTCAAGGTTACAATCATCAAGCCCTTCTACAAGGTTTTTGTTCTTTAAGGTTTTTAAACCTTTCTCACCAATGTGACCAAGTCTATGATGCCATAACATAGTCTTCTCTGCTGGGAGTTTTACCTCCAAAGCATTTGCAAATAGTGAAGAGTCTTCATCTTTCTCTATAGGTGCAGAATTACGTGACTTTACAGAGGCACTGTTACAAAGAATAGGTCATGCATCTAGCTTGTACAAAGTACCAATACGAACACCCTTAGCTAACACCATTGCACCTCTAGCCATTTTACATCCCTTACTAGAAAAAAAAACTTTTACACCAGCATCATTTAACTTCCTAACAGAAAGAAGATTTTGACCCAAACCTGGGATGTGAAGAACACCACCAATTCCTTTGAATCTCCTATTAGGAAACTAAATTCTGACCCTTCCTTTGCCAACAATCTCTAGCGTTGAATCACTTGCCAATTATACCTTTCCACCATCATACTTCTCATACTTTGAGAACCAATCTCTATTGGATGTCATGTGAAAAGAGGCACCTGAATCAACTAACCAAACATCATCTGATGCTTGAGTTGTCAAGGCTGCTGCAATGAAGGCATCTGCATCACTTTGAGAAGATTTGTTGTCAGAAGCATTCTTCTTCTTATTCTCCTTGCAATCCTTCCTGATATGATCTAGTTGCCCACAGTTCCAACACTTTACCTTGAACTTTTTACCAGGAGACTTTGATCTCCCTTTAGACTTGGATTTTGACGATTTGTCTTTCTTCTTGCCTTTCTCCTTTGTTCTACCTCGAACAAAAAGAGCATCTTTGGCCATCTCAGAAGATTTCCTTCGCATTACTTCACACAGAAGCGAAGCAACCACATCATCAATCTTGAAAGTAGTGGTTGTGCTTCCAATAGCCATCACAAGATGATCCCAACTATCAGGTAATGAACACAACAGAAGCATGCAACGATCCTCCTCCTCAATCTTTACACCTACATATGCCAACTGAGTAACACTCATATTAAATGAGTTCAGATGGTCTGCAATAGATGCACCTTCGTCCATCTTCAAGGAGTACAACTTCTTTCTCAGGAACAACTTATTTACTAGGGACTTTCCTTGGTAAATATCACCAAGCTTCTTCCATAAAGCAATTGCAGATGTTTCCTCATGAACATTCAGGAGCATAGAATCGGCTAGACTCAGTCTAATCAAACCTCTTGCTTTTCTATCAACAATATCCCAAGCTTCTTGGGTTGTAGTTTGTGGCTTAGTTCCAGACACTGCAATCTAGAGGTCTCTATCCACAAGCAAGTCTTCTATCTTGAGTTTCCATAACTCAAAGTTGCTGCCATTAAACTTCTCAATATTTATCCTACCAGATGTACTCGCCATCTCACAACAGAAACAAGTTTAACAATGCAAGACTCCCACTAAAACAGTATTAGTGCAAAAAACTAATTTTCCCTAACAAGGATAACATGAACTGGCCAAGCTCTAATACCACTTTGAAGGGAAAATAATGCAGATCTACTGGCCCAGCAGTCCATAATACATTCCCTTAACACCTTTACTATAGGGGAGAGAAGCAAAAACAAAAAACTAACAGTCTCTAAAACTTATAGAGATGCATACAACCATGGCAATGAGAAACCAAAAAGATAAGCAAACAAAGATGACACGGTATTTACGTGGGAAAACCCTTTCAGGTAAAAAACCCACTACACAAAGTCAAATCTATTGTATTACAGTAATGAATCGATTACATACAATATCCAGACTTTTTTGTTCAGCTCACAATGACCCAGAGAGTTTCAGATTCATTGTTACAATGTTTTTACAACATATAGTTCAAAACCCTCCTCAAGAACTCAAGTCCTTCTATTCTTCAGCTCGCAACTTCAAACTTGCTCTGCAACTTACGACTCAACTCTTGACTTGTATAGCTTATAGAGATATAACACATCTCTCATCCATATGCAACCAACTTAGAAAAGCAAAAAAGTCCATCCTTAAATCACGTAACTAGTCGGATCTGACAAATCTCCCTGCAACGAGTCGTGCATGCATTCAATGCCATCACCAAAATGGTTGAGCTCACCACCCTTCGTTGACAAATGCAACTACCACAATAACTATCTTGGTATCCGTCCAATCACTATTCAACCAGGTGCCACGCGTCCAAGACCCATCAGCAATCGCAGCTGACAGAGAAACCAAAACGGTCAAATAGACATCGGGCGCGACCAAGACTTCAAGTCATTTCTAACACTACTAGAGCCGGAGTCGGAACAGGAGTCAAAACATGACTCCACCGAAATTATAGGTTCATGAACCAATTCAGTTCCGCATCCACCCACAACAAAGGGGAACTCATTGGAAAAAGTTCTGACTGGGTAAAGTCAACCCGAGGTCAAACCAAGACGGGAACACAAAAGACTAGAGTCAGAGTCGGGGACGAAAGAGGAAAAAAAATAGGACTTCACCAAAAAATCAAACATTAGGAGCCAATCCGGTTCCAGCTCCACCTCTGCCAGCTATAAGAAACAACAATCCAGAACCAGGACAAGGCAGAGGAAAACACCCCGAGTAGAATCCAAACATCCAAAAGAACTAGATCGTAAAAGCAGGAATCAGACCCGGAGTCGAAACAGAAACTGAAATAGGAACCTGGCAAACGAACATTGCCAACTTCCAAACTAGTTCTGCCTCTACCAGAACTTGCGAAGTGAGAAACGACAGACGGTAGGAAGTGGAGTTGGAGCAGGAACAAGAACCGAAACCCAGAACTTAGGCAAATAGAACAATGCCATGTTCCATCCCGGTTCCGCCTCCACCAGAGACCCGGAACTTAGGAAAATAGAACAATGCCAAGTTCCATCCTGGTTCCGCCTCCGCCAAAAGTTTGCAAACAATACAAAATCACCGAGGCATGAAAACGAGGACTTCAAGCTGGAAGTTGAGACATAATTTCTCAACACCTCTTGATAAGTTAAATAAATAACTTTATTTATTTAAATACGTCATTAATTATTTATGTATGCTCATAATTAAATAAATTGCCATTATTTATTTAATTATTATCCTCTTCAACTTTCTTTCTAATTTTAAATAAAATCATATTTAAAATTACCCACTTTCTAATTTTCCTCCACAATTGAATAATTTTAATTATTAAATTGTCTTATTGATTTTCTTTCTAAATTTAAATAAAAGCATTTTATTTAAATTGGCAATTTCCCTCTTTCCAAGTAAATAATTTTAATTTATTATTATTTACTGTCACATGAATTCACCATTTTGGAATTAATTTAAAATATTAATTTCAAAATAGCATTTCTCTCCACAAAGTAAGTTATTTCTAAAAAGACTTGATTTTCTAACTCATCCTTTTCCACTTGATAATTCTCATCTCACTATCACAACTATTCTTATTCCTTGATTTAATTTCTTAAATTAAATCTTATCCACTCAATTGGAATTTTATCCTAGAGTTTCCCTAACCGTAATTAAGGGTTGTTATTTTGAATCTTGACCATAGATTCTAGGGCACTTATCAATCTTTAATCTCATACGTCCATACAAAATTGAATTTTCTATAAAATATCCATTTTTTCTTCATTGTGACATCTCTTAATATCTCTTATCTCTCATCAAAACACTTCTTATTCTTCTTCTTCATATTGCATTCTTCCAAGTTTATTAAAATCCTTCAACACTTGCTTAGGTCTAGTAATTATCTAGATTTGCTCATCACAATCTGAGGGAAAACTCATCATTTTAGCAAGCTAGAAGGTGCAATGGAAGTTAGCCATGGAGGAGGAAGGACTAGGTGAGATCTCTCTTATTTGTTGTTTACATTATTTTCCTATGCATTCTATTGTCATTGTGGGTTTTGTTTCTATTGCATGTATATGTATGCTAATCTAATACGATCCTTGCAGAATAATCCTCAATTACATTGGTGAACCCGACGTTTTTAGTCTAACACAATTTTTGCAGGTTCTCGTATGGTTTTTTTTTTTTTTTGCAGATACAAGTATATAGAACAACGCAATTGATAGATTGTGTGACACAAATGCTCTACTGCACCACATCTACTTGCGCGAGCAAAGCAATCGCTCTGTCACGATGCATTTGATTGTCAATGCAATGGAACTGACCTCTTGATATGCATGTGACAGAAGCAGAACCACAAAGGACATCTCAAGCTGCATCTGCCATATCAAGCCACATTTTCTCTATTACGACACAACTAGCTGGTAACAAAAATTTTCCTGTTTTGTCTTTTTTAGTTTCCTTCTATTTTTTGGGGATACTAATTTTTCTATGATAGCGTGTGTCAAGCTAGAGTCTAACTCAATTTCATTGATTGTTTATTCAATTTAATCAAACAAATCTTTCATTACATTCATGAGTTAAAATGAACACTTACACATTTTCATTGGGCTAAAAATAACACAACGTGCATGTTTATTCATTAGTTTAAAAAGAATAATCATGTGTTTTCATTGGTTTAAAATGAATTATTAGTTAGCTCACACTACAAATGGCTAAAATGAACCCCATGCTTGACAATACTACAAATTTGTAAAATGAACCATTGTTTTATATGTTTTGTGATTTAGTTAGTCATCACAACAACACATTTCAATTTGGGCTTAAAAAGAACAACATGCGAGTGTGAGTTAATATATTCATGTGCTCTCTCTTTGTTTTTAAACAAAGATTGATTGAACTATGAAAATGTTGGCTTTCTTTTGTTAGGCTTAGAAATTGGGCCTACTTTGGTAGGAAAAAGTACTCACCCCAAAGCGACTCAAACCGGTAATGTGCTAAAGCCAAGCAACACCCAACCGGTATATAAATTTTAATGTTAAGGAAAGCTTAGCATTACAAAACTTTCTGCAGACCAGCAATTGACTCCCTAGCACCCTTGTGGTGTGTTGAAACCTATAGAGCATAACCTCTACAGACTGGGATAATAATGCCTCTCGCGTGGCCTTCTGAACGGGTGCCTGAAATAAAACCTTTGTTTTAGTGACCACAAACCTTCTATTCTTTGGTGCAACAATGGTCATTGCCAAGGCACCCATACCTATGCAGTTCTTAGTAGAGATGATCAATCTACCATGGGAGTTTCATGGAGGTTGGAAGCTTGGTTTCCCTAAGAAGTGAGTGCATTGTAAGGGGGATCCCATGGGTCCAAGCTTCTGAATTCATTCACTAAGGATATGCGGTTGGAGTAAAATCCATGTGGGATCCATAAGAATACTATACTTGCAACCATAGGATGTTTGTAAATGTCTTCTATGTGGTTGTTTTTCATTTTTACAACACCATGTGTTTGCCAACTATTTTCAAACAACATGAACAAATGAACATCAACCTCACAATTTAAAACAACACTGCCAAACTGTAAACTACTAAAATTTTGCCACAAACTACTTTTTGCAACACATTTGTAATATTGAACCGTAATTGCTTATTCCTTAGTCGTGTTTGCTCTGTCAAGCCACATTCAACTTCTATAACACCACAATTGACTGTCATTTGATGCATTCACTTGACAAAATTCTACCTCTTCCATATTGAACCACAACTATTTATTCCTTAGTTGCAACTACTCTGTCGAGCTGCATTTGCAACTTGAAACGCCACAATTTCTCTGTCACATCCCATTTGAAATCTAAAATGCCACATCTATAATTTTGCACAGCACCGGATAAATTCTACAATGGATCTGCTATATTGCAATGCATTTTCCAGAATCTGAGACGCATCTGACTACTCTGCAATGCATTTTCTATGTTGTGATGGAATTGCTTCTTGGAATGACGCATTTGCATGTCAACTAGAAAAATATTGTTACTTTCCAGAACTTGAGACAATTTCAAAATAGATTTCCTAGCATATTTTTCCAGTAGTCTATGTCCAAAATAGACACTTGTTCAAATTCATCCATCTTTACATTTTTAGTTTTCATTTAGCTTGCAAATCCACCATCATTTTTTACATACGCAAAGTCTTAAGTCCTCAAATTTGCACAATTTAGGATAGGAAAATTTTCCTTACTTTGTAAAACCATTGTCTCAAAAAGTAAATTGCCATTGGACCAAGTCAAACAAATCAATCCTTAGTCATTATCCTTTTGTGAGCTATTTCTAACTCATAAGTCTAGTGTGGAAATCTCACCTTGTCATTTTGTCATCTTGTCCTTCAAACCAGTCCTTTGACAATCCAAATCGAGACATTGGCCAAACTTTGAATGGTTAGAAAACCTTTCCTAAAAATCATTTGACATAAGACACTCATTAGCACTTTGCGTTTGACATTCCTTTTAGTCCTTTTTTTTCACTTTGCATTGTCACCTTCCATCATACATAGTCTTAGTCTTAGTCTCATTCCATCTACCATCATTTCTTCAAGCCACTATGACATGCTTGCTAGTTGAATTGAATACCAATTCATTAGTAATGGTCAAGCACAACTAGCTAGGGACTTCAAAACACTATACCTCCAATCCACATCCCAATTTACAACCCCTAGCACTCCATCCATCTATCCCTCTTACCAACAACCTATAAGTCCTAGTCCTCTGTCCATTTCCCCTCCCTATCACAAATCTTTTAACACAAATCCTACCATTCATTCACAACAAACATCCACCTATTGTCCCCAACCTAACATTGATGAGGGAAACCAGCCATCCATGTCACATCCTAGTCCTCCATCCACATCATATCCTAGTCCTCCATTCACGTCATATCCTAGTCCTCCACCCATGTCATATCCTAATCCTCCATTCACGTCATATCCTAGTCCTCCATCCATGTCATATCCATGTCATGCATCCATGTCCTATTCTAGTCCTTCGTCTCATCCTAATCCTCCATTCACATCATATCATAGTCCTCCATCCATGTCATATCCTTATTAGGCATTCATGTCCTATCCTATCCCATCATCCCTCAACCCAGTCCAAACCTCCATGTCATATCCTAGTCAATTATACACCAATCCATTCCAAGACACTCCATGTTTTCATGAAAACACATCTAGTCATTGTCTCCAAAGTCCCATCTTCTTACCTACACTTGAGGATACATGTCAAGAGGAAAACTTGCAACATGACACCATAACTCCCCTATCATGTCAAGATCAAAGTAGTCCACTCCATGACCCCATCTTTATGTCCATTCAAGAAGTCCTCCTAGACAATCATGGAATACCAAAGATACCTATCCTTGGGCAAGATTCCATCCACAACCATGCCATTCAAGATGAACCTATCCTTGGTCAAAATCCTATTTCCGATCATGTCATTCAAAATGAACCTTTCTTTGATCAAGACACTATCTTTGATCAAGAAGTCCAAAATTATCCACTCCTCAACCTCTATGCCATTCAAGAACAAACACTTAATGATCCTATCCAAGCTCCGACTATTGACAGTTTCCACAATGAGACACTTGCCTCCATGGGACACATAGATGATCTACCACTAGAACAAGAGTCTTCTAGCATGGATATATTTGCAAATGATCAAGCTATAACTGAATTCAGTGGGATCTATGGCAATGACCATGAAGATTGTTTCAACATTAACTTCGAAGCACTAGCAGAATCATCAGAATCTGATATGTCAGAAAATCAAACCAAAGATGTCAATCAAAAATCTGTCCAACATGTTAGCGAAGCTACAACATCCTATCAATTAGGATCATCTATCTTTTTCAGTGCAGACTTTCTTACAGATGAGAATATTTCAAACATTAATTTCCACAATAAGGATGGGTTGGCATCTTGCTTCCAAAGTAACAAGTACCCCATCACAAATATAATTTTTTAGAACATGCATTATCAAGAAAAGGGACTAGGCCTACATGAGCAAGGAATTATAGAACCTATGCAAGTTCATACAGATTATAGACATCAAGGTCTTGGCTATTCCTCAGTTGGAAAATATAATAATGTTAGTGGTCCCTCCTCGATATTGGGGGCAACTTTATCTCATACAAACATCAAAATGGGTGCCATGCGTAGTCCTTATCATAAGATTTTTTCCAACACCCCTAACTCCACACCCCAAACCATCATTCAATCATTAATAAACCTTCCATATGGAACCAACAAAATTCTTACAAATACAAAATCCAAAATCACATGCCAAAGGCCATGGAATCAATAAAAAATACAAGTGGACAAATGAAGCTAAAATGGATCCCAAAACAAACTAGGTCAAGTCAAGAAAAGAATGAATCAAGCACAGAAAATATGCCAAATCTAAAATTCAATCAAAATTTGGAGCCACATCACAAAAGGACTCCCACATATAATACATGTCCACCCCCTCCAAAATGGCCATCAAGAAAGACATGTAAAAATGTTGATTCCAAACAACATCCTAACCCAACACCTAAAGTTTGGAGAATAAAAACCAATACATCCAAACATCCAACCAACTCATCCATGTCCATCATCATCCATGATAATCCTACATCTTCCTTAAAATCGAAACGTCCCATGTCACAAATCCATCGCATATTGAAAGAAAATATTTATCATAAGGACTCTCATGGCATTCTATCGCAATGTGTGTATTTTGATAAGGCCAACTCTAGTATCAATAATGATCACAATGACATCAATCAGCTATATGCAAGCAATATCATCCTAACAAGGCAACTACTTCAGAAAGGTCATTATTGGCATATCATGGCACAAGTCTCTACATCAGCACCGTCAAAGGCTTCAACACATTCAGTGGTCATCTAAAGCATCAAGACTATCCGACAAAATGTAAAAATACAAAAAAAATCAAAATCAAAAATATCATCACCTTGATGAAAACCTAGAAAACAATCATCTTGGTGAAACCAAAAAAATCAAAAAGTCTAGAAAATAGTAAAGAGAAAAATTTCGTCCAATAGTGAAAACGTAGTAAACAGGTGCTCTAGATAAGTACCATGATGAAAACCTGACAAACAAGCATCATGTGTAAATAAATTATCTATGTGGACCATTGCACTTGGGGGAAAGTTGTCTCATCTCCCATGCCCTTCACATGACATTTCCATCTATCCATCTAAACCCTATCACTTTCCATCCATTTCCCCCCCGACTTTGATCTTCATATGGACTAAAATACAAAAACAGGTCATGCTTTGGGAAAACTCTTGACATGTCTATCTTTTGGTCATACCTTATTCATTAAATATCATGTCATTACCTTCATAGCCTCCTTTTCACTATGCAACATCGTCCTTGGAGACCATATGATAATTCTCCTAGTCGAAGCCATCCATGACTCCTATCTTTTATCAAGGTCATCCATCTGGCTTGCCTTTTACCTATCACCTATCTCGGTTTCCCTTGTCAATGGTCTAATGATCCCTCATCATCCCATCTAGTCCTCACCAAGTCATTCCAAATGCAACAATATGGAAAACCTAGTGCATCATCCAAAACATTGCTTGGCTTTGTCCCTGGCCCTGCTGTAGACTTTTATCCTCTTGTCATAGCATTGTCATCCTCATGTTGTTTTGGGATGTGTCCTTCCCACATCAAACAACGTTGTCATCATCATCGTCACCTGCCAATCGGTATTAGGCTTAACTAGCAGAAAAATCATGGTTGTCCTTGGATTCATGTGTGTCAGCATCATTCACATGCATTTGTCACAATTTCCATAAACAATCAAAAGGTCATAAAAATCATAAAAAGTCTTAAAAAGAGTCATAAATTTTTGAAAAAGTCTTGAAAAAAGACCTAAAAATTGAAAAATGTCTTGAAGAAAGCACAAAAACATTCAAAAAGTGTCAAAATTCTCAAAACAAAGTCAAATTTTGTCCTGTCAATCCAATCAATCACGTCAATCAATCTTTGTCACCTGTCTGAACTACATTATCTCTATGCATATGCTACATAGACAAGATTCATCCTTGAATCCCCAAGATATTAGGTCAGTTTTTCTAGGTTTCTCAAAATAAAATCATAAGTCAAACATGGTCGCATCATCACATAAGTTAGACATAGTCGCACTTGACACAAGACAATCATTCGAAACATCAACGCCAAAGTTGGTCAAAATCAAGACAACTTAAGCCAACCAATCATATAGTCAAAATTAGTCAACTTGCCAAAAAATTAGTCAAAATGTCAAACTCGTCACTTTTTGGTCCTCTTCAAGATGTGTCCTTGGATTTGGACCTCATCAAAATTTCATTTGCCTTTTCCAGATGTGTCCTTCCTGACCTTAAGCACCGTCAAACCATCAAAACCATCAAAACTGTCAAACTATCCAACAATTAATCTTCGGGAAACAAACATTGGCAATACAATTAAATGGCTGTTAATTATTGGCAACTTTTTCTTATCTTTTTATTTGACTTGTCTTTTTGTCATGTTACTAGCTACCTCGAAGATGTCCGTTGAAGGATTTAGAGGTGCGATGATGTCTCATGACCTATTATGTTTTTCTTTGACTGTTGTCTATGGATTGTCTTGACAGAAAGACTGGGGAAAATTGGCCTAGATGGCACTCTCAAATTTTGCAAATTTGAGATGCCCATTTCAAAATTTTGCCTCTGCACTTTCAGAAGTGCACCTGACAAATCTACCTAACTGACCTCGTTTGGAGGGTCATAATTTGGAGCTAGATCTTTTTTATGCAAAATCCACTTGCCAAAATATTCAATTGACATATGTGAATGTGCATGTAAGTTTTCAGCTTCCCATAATGAGTTTTGTTAGGTTTTCAAAAAGTGAAGCTGGAGGGTTTTGACACTTTTCTGTAGTTTGCAAACATTCAGTTTTGCAAAGTTGCATCCCGTTTGAGCTTGCATTTTGCAACCAATTGACTGTCATGAGACAACGAATGTTGTTATGTATTCTTCATACCAAGATGAGCTCGTATATCATTTTTTAGAGCCTCATGACCTCATTTACTATTTTTAACAGATCAAAACCAAATGTAGTTTGTTCAGTTTTGCATCTACATTCCTGACAGCATTTCAGAGAGGCCAACTTCGACCGTCAATATCTTTTGACCAGTGATGATTCAAGAAAATTCCTTTTGCACACATGCTCAGGGTACCTAAATGATCCACTCTATCCTGTGGAAACTTGTTGGGAGTTGATTTTCTATTTTTTCAAAATGACAATTGGATCAGTTTGAGTTATTTCAGAACAACTGTTGTTTTAGAAAAGTTCGATTGAGCAAATTTGTAGATTAATAACTTTTTCTTCGTGATTGATTTATCTGATCTGTCTATTTCAATGCATTCATGGAATGAATTTCTACAAACTTACAAGTTTTCATTGCTCTCGGAGGTCGCTTGACTGGTTTTCAAAGGTGACTCTAGAGCTCACCTGGCCTTTTTTCATCATTTTCCAAAAGTGTCAAAAAATAGATTTTGATGAAGACCCAGTTCATGTTTTCACTTCACATGCATTCAAAATGTTGTGTCATGTCATTTGAGGGTAAAATTTGTTTGAAAATGTTTTTTTTTGTAGTCAGGCCACATGTGGCCCGACATGCTTCGCACTATTATGATGTTGCAAATATTACAATATTACAAATGTGGATAGCAATCCATTTGTACTGATTAAGAAGGTCATCTATTATGTGATATGCATGAACAAAGCTTAATGATGAGTTAAAGCTTAAAGCCAAGAAGTCGTGCTCAACATAAGCATGATTGAGGAATGTGACTAGAACCAATAACAATGTTAAGCATCCAAAAGGAAGATGATGTTCCAATTATGTTCAAATTTCCAAATGATGAATTGATTTTTATTCTATATGATTGTTCATGAGGTACATAAATGAGGTTGATGCAAGACACACTTTTTGAAAGAGGGATTGTATTGATTTGCGAAGCTTGTGTGATACTAATGCTCAAGTATTCAGGAAAATTTCATTGGGGCATGCCTTCATGTGTACGCTCCTTTGATGAGAGGATGGGGTATCCTTAGAGTGAGGCAGATTCTATTCATCTATGACAAGTTCTTGAAGGTTGGAAATGGAATGTCATGTTTACAGTGCAGGATATTCACAAATCGGATGCACCAGCTAAGGGAAAACCCCAAAATAAATGTATTCTAATGGAATTCCATTGCATGCTATGTTCAAAATGGATTGATTGGAATATCTCAAAACTTCTAAACAATGTCGTGCCTGGCATGTTTGACTCCATAGTGGATTTGTTGATGAGGATTTAGTAACTTTCTAGCAAATAAATAGCGTGCAGCTAGTTTAGGAATCAATGCTTGTTGGGGCTATGCAAATCCATGAGGAGTTTCATGCATTCACTAAGGAAAATGAATTTCAAAGCTAATGTGATCTCATGGACTGCCATGATTGGATGACACACAAAGTGCATTTGTTGAGAATGCTTTTGAAACTTTCTGGAGAATGACATGCATATCCATCAAAACATGGGAGGCCTGTGCCATCATCCACCAAAAACTTGGGAGGTTTTGTTAGCCCAAAATGAAATTGCAAGGGCACGGCCTTGAATAGGTTCTAGACTTCCATCAATGCAATCGAGAAGTGGTTGCAGCATACACACCACATGAATTTGTTGAAAAGGATTTAGAAACTTTCAAGAAAATGCTGATTCGGGGCGTGCGGGTTTGAAAGAGGACTCTTTGAATAGCAAGAAGAATAAACTAAGGGAGGTGCCCTCATATATGAAACAAAGTGTATTTGTTGAATGGGTGTCACAAAATCCAAAGAACACCATGTTGTGCTGCCAGGATGGAGAGGCAATGGCGGCCAAGTGCAAATGCAAAATGAGTTTTTAGAGAAGATTTAGGGCCAACCTCACGGGCCTCACAAGAGGAGTGATGATGTTGGAAAATGGGCTATGAGGTTGGTGATAATGTACAAGAGTGCACTGTGGTTGGCCCAAGTGATGTCTCGTGCACAGGTGAGGAAAATATTTAATTGGCAAGTGAGTATAAAGTATGGGTAAATTAATTTTTACCCAAATATAGTGCAAATGCCTTCTCAAATATGTTAAAATATTGATGAGCGAGGTTGGTGGAAGTGGGCCCGAATGTTCTCATTGGCCATTTTTAAATACAGATATAATGGGTGTGAGGTGCCATTTTTAAATGGTTCGATAGAATGAAATGGGAATTTAATTTTAATTAAAGGGTGAGTAAATATTTTACTCAATGGATAAAATTGAATTGAGCAAGGTAAAGTAAAGTGGGGCTCGATAAAGTAGTTGAACAAAATCTTTATTCATTGGTAAAAATCAAAGAATATTTTATGTTGGAGGTGTGAATTTTTATTTTCTGAGGAGCAATTTATTACAATGAGTAAAGTAGAAAATATGCCTCATGCATATTTCATGCATATTTATATGTTGTCACGTAAATGGTAAATGCATGAAGGAGGTGGTGGTGTATTTTTATCCACGGGGGTGAACTTTTTTAAATGAAGAGTGAATTAAATATTCATTGTGGGTGTTTTATAAAGTGAATTTATTCACTTTATAAACATGTATCATGTGCTAGAGATGAATAAAATAAAGTGCATCCACAACAATTAAAATGAAAAGTGGGGAAATATTTCAAAGTGCAATATTTGAAAATAAAAGAGAGCTGAAACAAAATTTTCACGGGCAAGCAGAGGTATTTTCTAGCAGATGGGTGAATGATGAAATTCTCTGTATGGGCATATTTACAGTTGCAAAGCAATGATGAGTAGAGGTAGTTTTGAGAGAATAATTTTGTTGCTGCAAATGATGAGAGAGGAGAGATGCTTTGCATCTTGGTTTTTCAACGGTGAATGAAGCTTCCAGATGGCATTTCTAGATCAGTTTTAGGGCTGCTCTTGGTTTCTTCTATTTTCTATATCTCTTTTTCTCTTATCATTGTAAGGGGTTCCAATTTATGAAAGCTTTGCAAGTTAGGAAGAAGCTATGGGTAGATTGTAAAGCTAAGGGGGAATATGACTGTTAGTCATTTAATCTAAAAGTGTATGTTCTGAATTATTATGTTATGTTTATTTTAGCTAGTAATTGTCTCCATGGCTGAACTATAACGATATTTTGGATTCAATAATAAAATTGTTTGAGTTTGTTCATGCATATTTTATATATTTGAGTTATATTTGTTGTTGCCTTTTGTTCTATGAATGATGTAATTTCTTTAATAAAGCACAAGCTAGATTTATTATTGCCTATGGTTCAGGGATAGTGTAATTGCTTTAACAGATGTGACAAGAGTGTTATGTTTCAAGTGAATTTATAAGAAGAATTATCAGAGAAAGCTTCAGTGGTTTGGTTGTCATAATGTGACAATATTTGCAAGACCTTCAGAGTATGTTCAACACTAAAAGATGAATGCTAGTTATATGACTCCATAGCCCATTTTTATGGTACTGGTCCATTATCATGTTTCTATTGTTTTCAATTTGGTCTGAACTCTTTAAATCAAAAAACAATTTCAAATCTCATTTTCTGAGTTGTGTTTGTCATGTTCTCCATGTTGGTTAGTGAAATTCATTGAAGGTGTTAGCCAATTTTGAGTGATATTTTAGGTTTCTCAGCAATTCTGTGAAAGAATTATTTGTTAAGCAATATCCTGTTACTTGTGTGTCTAGATTTTTAGATTTTTCTAAAGGGTTACCCCCCTAGGTCTTATAGAATCTGAGGTGCAGGGGAAATGTGTATCCATTCCATTTCTTGTCAGTTGGCCACTAGCCTTTGTGGTTCTTGAATATAGAGGTTGGATACCTCTTAGATATTTTCAAAGCCTAGTTGGAAAACTAAAACACCAATAGGCCTCTAGTATGAGTTAAGACATTCCTTGTTTGTGATTGTCTATTTTGCAAGTGGATGACCTTGTACACCTTGGTCTATGTCATACCCTGGTGTTTTTTTTTTCCATTTGTGTCATTTTTACCACCCAATGATGATTCGAGCAACACTTATTAGTACTTTGGGAAACATTGAAGGATTCTAAAATTGCATTTATTTTTTTGTACTAACTTGCATTTCCTTCTATCCTAACATTCATCTTTTTCTCTCTAACATTTCTTCTAGTCTGCATTATTATCATCCTTATCTATCTTTTCAATATACTTTTGTCTTTCATCTTATAGTTTTGTCATCCATTTCGAGAGGCCACTCATATTATTGGAGCCCAACTGTCCTCTCAAGGGGGCATACCGTTACCTCCTTGTCATTCTTCCTCATCCTATTTTGCACTCGGGCATATTCTTGACTTGTTTTCTTTGCCACAATGTGACAAGATACATTATGAGAAAGAGAGGGAAATGTAGACACATAAAAATGGCCTAGACCCGCAAACCACATTTTTCTATATCATACTTCATCTCAACATAATTAAAATATTTAATTATGTCCTACAGTCCAATATCAACTATTAATTAAATAATTATTAATTATTTAATTAATTCATGTCTGTTATTCCTCTTGCTTATTTAAATAAATAAATTACCTTTATTATTTAAATATGTCCTTCATTCCCTATGTCACTCTATAATTAAATAAATTCTTAAATTTATTTAATTATTCTTTGTCTTTTATTCCTCTTGATTAGTTAAATAAATAAATTTATTTATTTAAATACGTCATTAATTATTTATGTCTTCTCATAATTAAATAAATTCCTATTATTCATTTAATTATTATCCTCTTCAACTTTCTTTCTAATTTTAAATAAAATCATATTGAAAATCACCCACTTTCTAATTTTCCTCCACAATTGAATAATTTTAATTATTAAATTGTCTTATTGATTTTCTTTCTAGATTTAAATAAAAACATTTTATTTAAATTGGCAATTTCCCTCTTTCCAAGTAAATAATTTTAATTTATTATTATTTACTGTCACATGAATTCACCATTTTGGAATTAATTTTAAATATTAATTTTAAAATAGCATTTCTCTCCACAAAGTAAGTTATTTCTAAACATACTTGATTTTCTAACTCATCCTTTTCCACTTGTTAATTCTCATCTCACTATCACAACTATTCTCATTCCTTGATTTAATTTCTTAAATTAAATCTTGTCCACTCAATTGGAATTTTATCCTAGAGTTCCCCTAACCCTAATTAAGGGGTTGTTATTTTGAATCTTGACCATAGATTCTAGGGCACTTATCAATCTTTAATCTCATTCGTCCATATAAAATTGTATTTTCTATTAAATGCCAATTTTTTCTTCATTTCGACATCTCTTAATATCTCTTATCTCTCATCAAAACACTTCTTATTCTTCTTCTTCATATTGCATTCTTTCAAGTTTATTAAAATCCTTCAACACTTGCTTAGCTCTAATCATTATTATGTTTTCTCATCACAATCTGAGGGAAAAATCATCATTTAAGCAAGCTAGAAGGTGCAATGGAATTCAGCCATGGAGGAGGAAGGATTGGGTGAGATCTCTCCTATTTTTTCCTTACTTTATTTTCCTATCCATTCTATTGTCATTGTGGGTTTTTTTTTCTATTGCATGTATATGTATGCTAATCTAATCTGATCCTTGCAGAAAAATCCTCAATTACGTAGCTGATTTAAATAAAGTTAAGCCCAACATTGTCAAAAAGAACACATCTATTAAGAATTTATCAGTTACAAAGATGCTTCCTTCCACAATGATATATGTCTCTATCTCTAAAGATTAGGTAGTAAATAATTTACTTTTTCTCAAACGAATTTTATCCTCACAGCCACTCTAGTTATATTCTACTCCCATTAAAGAATCTTTAGAGTCTTAGCTAGATGGTGTTGTTGCTTCTATCATGTTTGCTATTGGTGAATTAAAAATGTCACTTTTGATAATGTGGACAATGAATGCTCATTGGACCTAACTTGGACATTATCAATTTTACAAATATACTAGAATAGGGGAGATTAAAAGAGTTGGTTGAACAAATTGTTATATCAGAAGGTATAAAATTGATAGAGGAAATAGCTTCAAAATTTGAACAAGAACCAAATTAATCATTGGATTCAGAGTTACCTTTATTAGATTCTTCTAAATAGGAAATAGATGCTGCAAAAAATGTATTTGTAGGGGAGGAGGATTTTGTTTTTTCACAATGTTTATCAATATCTCAAACTCCATCTACTCAAACTTTGGTAAAGAAAATCCCTAGTAAGAGGGGAAAGAAATCTCGCATCATTAAGATTAAACAAGAAATTGAAGTATGTCTACAACCACTCTAGATGGGTGTTTCACTCCATCTACAACCAAAAGACTGACGAGAGAATTTTTCTCTCTTTGAGCTCAATGAGGATCAGTTCTTGGAATGTTAGGGATATTAATGCCCCTGACAAAAGAGCTCGGATCAAGCATCAAATTGATGCTTGTGGAGGTGATTTTTTCATCATTCAAGAGTCTAAATTGATAGATGTGCAATTTGATAAAATTGTTAAGAAATGGTCTAAATGGAAAGAAGTTTCTTCACCTACCAATGGTGCCTCAAGAGGACTCATTATGTTGTGGAATCCATCCTCAATGTTAGTTGAAATCAAGAGAAACAAATGAAATTGGCAGAAATTGTTGATCCAATGTTATGACTTGAAGTGTACCCTCTTTAATGCTTATGGGCCCACTGCAACTATTGAGAAGAAAGCTCTAGGGGATTATCTCACAACCATTATTGATAGTATTACTGCTGATAAAATTATATTGGTAGGAGAATTTCATGCCATTACTTACTATCAGGATAAATTAGGGGGTATTATTCCACCTCCCAAATATTGCATGTTGCTGATATGTGGTTGTCATTGATGTCAAAACTATTGGAATTAATGCATCAGAGGCTGTATATGTCACGGATATTAAGAAAATTGTAATAAAAAAAGTTGCAGGTTATCAGTGGTGAAGTGAAGCTCAATATTCTGGCTAGCTTAGTATGTTAGTGATTAGATTTTGTGGATTAAACGGTTTGTTGTCGAGTATATCTAGTTTTTCCACGTTAAATTTCTAAGATCTGCATGAAGATTTGATCGAGTTATGAGTGTCTATGTTTTGACAATTTTTTTGTTGCTTTAGTTGGTGTTCCTGAAAGAGGGTGATGAAATTCTAGTAAGTTCAGTCATTGCATATGCTTATCTAGCGATCCATGATGCTTGTAGATTTTTCTAGATTTTTCTCTATCTATTTTGTACGTTCGCATTGATCCTTGTGCTCATGATTGGTGATTTTATTTTGCATGTTCATAGCCGACAAGGTGATTGTAGCGTGTTGTGGATCTTCGAGGAATAATTATTGAAGATGTTTCATGTGTGAGGATTTTTTTTGGGTCCTCACTATGTTGTGTCCAACATTGGTTGATTCACATTGATAATTATTTATCCTTTGGGCTGACAGTTTGTATTCATTTTATATTTTATCGAACCTGACATGTAGATGATGTTATTCTTGGTTGTGGATATATATGAGTGATTTTTTATATCATTTGATGGCATGGTGAAGTGAAGTGTTTGAGTCTTGTGTGAAAATAATGTTCTAATCATTCGAAGGAAGAAGTTAAGTATGAAGAAGAGTGAGCAGATTTTATGTGCTTAACCAGAACTATAATTAGACATGACCAAATGCTATCATTTCAGTTCAAAATATCTCGGATGGATGTAATCCAAATGTGACTATAAGACAATGTGTCTTCCTTTGGGTAGTAAGCCTTTTTTTACTTGAGCAGTGATCTCTAGGTAGTTCTCCTGAATGCATGTGCATTCCCAATTCACTATACTTTTAGTAGAGTATAAAATTGTGGATTAACCTCCACCATGGTTTTTCCCCTAATAGGGTTTCCACACAAAAATCTTGGTGTTATGTGCATTTCTGATGTGGTGATGGTTTTTCTTTAATGATTAATTATCAAATCTTAGAATAAGTTTAATAAGTATAATTTCAAAGACAATTGATTCACCCCCCCTCTCAGTTGTCTACCCTTGTGTTTCCAACAATTGGTATCAGAGCAGGTTCCTTGGAAGAATTTTAATAGCTTGAGGTGATCCGAGATGGTGACATATAAAAAGGATAGTCTAAGATTTTATGGAACTAATTATTCCTTATGGAAGAATCGAATGGAGTGTCGTCTGAGATGCATTGGTGAACCTTATTGGAAAATTACAAAGAATAGATACATCATCCCACACAATGGTCCTTCTATTGTAGGTGAGATTAAAGATTTTGAGTACAATATCAGGGCTAAGGAAGCATTGTTGAGTGCTCTGACTGATTCCGATATGAAAAATGTAATGGATATAAAGACTGCTTATGAGATCTAGAAAAAGTTGGAAACTTTGTATGAAGGTGATTCCCATGTAAAGATTGCTAAGCTACAAAGTATGAAAGGGAAATATGAAACATTGAAAATGAATGAAGATGAGAACATCATTTATTTTATGCATGGTGAGAGAGTGAATGATCCTTTAAAAGTGATGTTTGATCATCAGATCAGGATAGAACCTGCTAGTGGTGGAACACTTTTGGATCAAATGAATTCAGAGTCCTCACTTTATGCATAAAAAATCAAGCTGTTTTGCACATCTGGGTATTGATGTCCTTGATCCATTACAAAAAAAAAAAAATTACTTTTGATAGATACAAAAAAAATTATGTTGTATACAGTCCGCCTATGTCTGAATCACAATTAGTTTGACTTCGAAACTCCAATAAAAAACTATGAGACCAAATGAAAGAGATATCATAGTTAAAAATCTAAATTCAAAAAAATTAGAATGTTATGTTGTATACAAATGTAAAAAAAAAACCAATTTTCATGGGAGACAATGTTGATTATAGACAAAATGTGATGAGACTTAGTTTGCATTATCTGGTTTAGCCGCTTAGGTGCCTGAATGTGAAGATTTAGGTGTCCAGTTTGGCCAAAAATTGTAAACCACTATCACCCTACAAAGAGTGAATGAAATATCTGCATTCTTTTGCTAAAGCAGATACTGCATACAAACTCTATTGAGGAGATCCAAACTGTGACAAATGTAACCAGAGACATGTTGATTGGTAAGCTTGTTGATTTTGAGTTAAGTGAGTTTGGTGATGCTCTTCCTAAGATAGAATCTGCATTCAAAGCTACTACCTCTGGAAAAGATAAGTAGAGATATTATTCGGGAGAAATTTCCTTTAGAAAATTTTCCAAGTATGAGAAGGAAATGAGAGAGATTTAAGAAGAAGGGAGAAAACTAGATGAGATTGAAGCACTTCTTTTCAAGAGGGTAGCCAAAGGAGAAGGTAAGTATAAAGGTAAATTTCCTCTTAAAGTCATTTTTCCTCAAGGTGTCTAGAAAGAGTTCCTAAGCCAAGACCTAACAAGCCTAGATTCCAAAGAAAGTGTTATTATGTTGTTGATGAAGGTTTGACATATGATGAATCCGATAAAGGGAATGCAAGTGAAGATGAATGGGTATTTATTGCTATCAAGGAAAATGATCTAGTACCTACTAAATCTTGTAGTTGTATGAATGTGGAGAAAGCTCCAGCTCCTAGAATTGAAGAAAAAAATGAATGGGTGATTGACAGTGGATGCTTTCATCACATGACAGGTGATAAAACTAAATTTGTGAGCTTGGAAAAGTATGATGGTGGTGTTGTAATATTTGGTGATGAAAAATATGGTGTAATCCATGGCAAAGGATCCATTTATTTTGATGGTAAGAATAATACTGATGATGTTCTATATGTGGAAGGTTTGAAGCATAATATTTTAAGTGTTGGATAGAGGGTTGACAAGGGTTACAATCTTCAATTCAATGATAGAAAATGTAGAATATTGGGGAGTTCTAGAAATATGATTCCATCAAGTACAAAAACAAAAGGTAATATCTTTCACCTAAGTGTTGCTAGTAAAAGTTGTCTAATTGCTCAAGTTGATGAAATTTGGTTGTGGCATAGGAGATTGTGTCATGTAAAATTTCAAAATACTATCAAGATAAGTTCTACCTAGGCAGTGAGTGATCTTCCTAAGTTGATAAAACCTACTAATACTATATACAAGGAATGCCAGTTAGGGAAGAAAAATAGAGTTTCATTTTAGAGAAAATAATATTGTTCAAATGAATTATTGGAGCTTGTGCATATTGATTTGTGTGGTCCTTCTAGAGTCAGAAGTTTACAAGGAGACATGTATTTCATGTTACTCATTGATGATAATTCTAGATTGATGTGGGTTTCTTTCTTAAAGGAAAAATTTTGAAGCTCTATAGAAATTCAATATTTTTAAGGCTAAGGTTGAGATAGTGACAGGTCTGAAGATTAAATGTTTGAGATAAAATAAAGGTGGTGAATTCATTTTTAGTGAGTTTAATTCTTTTTATGAAGAGCATGGGATAAAGAGACAATTATCTAGCCCACGGACCCCTCAGCAAAATGGATTTATGGAAAGGAAGAAGAAGACAGTTCTAGATGCTTCTAGGACTATGATGCTAGAAGGAAATGTCCAACATATCTACTTGAGAGAATTTGTGAGTACTATTCTTTACACTCTCAATCAGGTACATATCAAAGGTGATATCGATAAGACCCCTTATGAGCTATTGTTTGGTCATAATCCTATTGTTAGATACTTCATTTTTTTTTGGAGTAAATTCTATATCAAAAGAGAGGAAGATATAGGAAAGTTTTATGTAGGAGTGATGAAGGAATCTTTCTCGGTTACTATACTAAAAGTAAAGCCTATCAGTGCTTCAACAAGAGATTAAGGAAAGTAGTTGAAAGTGTTAATGTCAAGGTTGATGGAGACACTATTAGTCCATCTAGAACCTGTGGATATGATTCAAATGATCAAAATGTTAGTTCAGTTCAGACTCGGAATTAATTGTAGATCATTCTGGTGAATCAAGAAAGCCAAGAGGAAGGAACTAGGGAAAGTGGAAAAGTGATATCACAACACCCTGAAGTTCAAGAAAATCCTAAGACTCCAAGGTATGTAAGATTGAATCATTCAAAAGAGAAGATTATAGGTGATAAGAACAAAGGTGTTAAAACTAGGAGAAGAATTGTAGAAGAATACAGTTTGATATCAAAGACTGAGCCAAATAGTGTAAATGAAGCATGCAAAGATGGACATTGGATGGAAGAAATGAAAGAAGAGATACTATAAATTGAGAAGAATGATACATGGATTCTTGTTCCTAGACCTAAGGAAAAAAATGTAATTGGAACTAAATGAGTGTTGATGGTGTTGTACGCACAAAAACAACTCAAACAGAATATGATATCCTATCTCTCTTGAAAGGTAGATCTCTATCAGGAAAGAGATAACCCAAAGGTCTCTAATTTCAGGTCTTGATAATGCAATAAAACAACTTAGTGATAAATGTGAAAATACTGGTAATCACAAGGGTACCTTACAAAATAAATATTGGATCTTCAAACTTATCAAATTTTGCAATGTGCTGATACTTCAATTCCTAGATTTAACCCAAATTTAAGGAAATAGCAAAAGAAGAGGGTTTACAAAAATACTAAGGTAAAATCACTCCTAAGATCAACAATACAAATGAAAAGATACTTGAAATGGACTAATCCCTCAAAAATAATTTATGCTTGACCCAGATTTATCTTGCAATCTCATAGAAACAGTGCAATCTTGTAAGGAATTAGAGATTTTCAGATCATGAGCATTCATCCACACCAACCCTATTTTACAATTGAAATGAATAAATACTCATAATTGAATTAAGCACATAAATATAAGGTCCGGGCTAACTTTCAATAGCAATCCAAAATCAATAAGTTGCCAAAAGTATGGACTAGGGATCACTGGAAACACTTCAAGCATCTAACCATGAATATTACTGAGTCATCTAACCCTAAATCTGACATTCATTTAATA
Source organism: Sequoiadendron giganteum (assembly GCA_007115665.2). Lineage (NCBI taxonomy): Eukaryota > Viridiplantae > Streptophyta > Pinopsida > Cupressales > Cupressaceae > Sequoiadendron > Sequoiadendron giganteum. The sequence goes on along the minus strand of CM021106.1, from coordinate 591,406,354 downwards.
TTTTCAAAATAAATTTAGAAAGATAGAATAACAAGAATCATGCAAGATAAATCAATCCAAGAGAGGCCACCAAAGCACAATGTCTTCAATTGTATTGAGTTCATCCAATAGTAGCAACAATTGAAACATTCAGTGTTACAACATTTGCTTCAGAAAAACTAACTCCTAATTCTAGCTTCTAATTTATCACCTTGCTTGCCTCAAAGTATAACTCTCTAACTAACTCGGACCACAAATGAGGCCAAAATTTCAATTTATAATAATTTCATCTCAATTAGGGTTACAAGGAAGGTCGGACACAAACCAAGTCGGCCCAAGAAAAAAGCTCCAAAAAAAAAAAAAATTGTATTAAATGCCAAAGGCTCTTTTCTAGGTCGGCCTAGAATCTCCAACACAACTAGATCCAATGCATGCAAATAAAAAAGGAATAATAATGGGAAGTACAAATATTGAGGAAGTCACTCATTGGCTGGCTCTTCATCTTTACGTTGACCCATTTTATCTTGTACCTTAAGGAAAATCTCTTCTAGGTCGGCCAAAGGTGGAGTACTTAACACTTTGAATCTTCTATCAAGGGATTTAATCTCTTCCCTTGATTCCTTAACAACCCTATCCCATTCCACCTTAAGGTATTGATATTTCTCCATGATGACATTGTAGGAGGATGCATCATCTAAATGGTGAACCATGACTGGACTGTCATCCATTGGGGCATAAGCCTCACGCCACCATTTCTTCAATTTTTCAAAGCTCAAATTCTTTGGTGCAAAATTCCTTCTCCCAGTCATGATCTCAAAGAATGGAATACACTTGTTGGAAATATCTTTTAATGTATTCCCTACCTATTGCCCCTATTTGTGAATCTTCCTCAAAACCTTTTGATTGACTTGTAGTAATTCATAACCATTCCTAGGGTTCTGAAACCTTTGAAGAAGGAAACATTCCATCACTCACCAATTTCTCCTTTGTATAATCCATGACGATTTTCAACTTTTTCAAGAGGAGGTATGTATCAGTCTTATCTTGCTTCAACATGTCCTAAAGCCATTCAAAGGATATGTGTGCATCACTACAAGTGGACAAAATTTCCTTGATCATTCTATCTCCTCGGTGTCCAACTCCTTGCAACCATTCATGGAAGCTTGTGTAGATGCCTTCATTTTCTCAAGCTCATAAAATTCCTCCTTAGGCAACAGACCTTCAAGGGTCACCCCTTCACTTCCCACCTATTGCAGAGGATTCATCAAGTGTTGCACATATCTGTATACATTACCTAATTTTTTCTACAACCTCTCCTTCTCTATAGTTTCCTTGTCCAACCTTCTTAGAATAGTTTGGGAAGACTCTTGGAACTCTTCCTTTTCTTGATCTTTGCTTGTGGTTCCCAAGTTTAAGGTTTGAATAGTGTAATCTTGAGGAGCTATCTCCCTTTTTTCCTTGTCTATTGCAGGAGTAGCAATGCGGATTAGTTTGTTATTTTATTTATCCCTAGTGATCCTAGAAATCACCTTAGCCTTCTTATTCATTTTCCCTTTGCCTATGTTGGTCAACAATTCATCCCAATTTGGAGGGGTGTCATCTATAACCATTTACTTATTCTTCAATCTTTAACTGAGCCAAATTGGGGTAGAAGCATCCAGTTGTTGCTTATTCTGCTTTTCTTTTTAAGTTTGACCCACAGTGGGCTCAACATCCACATTATGCACCGAGGGGACCTCCTCACTTTTTCCCTCTCCTTCATCTTTTTCCTTATCTTCTTCTAGCTTTTGACTATCCTCATGATCTAATGTTTCTATCCTAACCTTAATAGGAGAGGGAGTCCTTTCATATGCCTTTTCCTCTTCCAAAGGTTTTTCCGCTTCATCCCTGACTGGTGAATCATCATAAGATACTAGGGATGAATGGAAGTTGTTTCCAATCTATTCCTCTACATTATAGAGATCTCCATCATGGAATTCTTCTATATCCTCATCTTGATGTACCTCCCCAACAACAACCTCTATTTTTCCCTTCTCTTCATCATTCAAATTCTGGGCAAAAGGAGGACCAGGAGCATCTTCTTGTTGTGCAGTAGAAGGAACCTTAGGGGCATCTTCCTTCATTGGGATTTCCCTTGGAGATGGAGTTTTGGCCTTCCAATTATATACACTTGTGTCTTCTCTCTAGAGCTCTCCACCTCTACCACCTATGGTTTTGTGCTTCCACTTTCTGCCTTAGGCTGCTCACTATGTTTCTTTGAAGTTCTGTCTATTCTTGTTTTCTTGGGTATAGTGGAATTGTCCTTTTCCTCTTCCTCCTCATGAATAGACACCCCTTCCTTCATTTAGCACTGGTTTTTCTTTTCTTTTCTACCTTAGATTCTACTTGGATACCCTTAATTTTGATTTTGAATGGAGATCTCACCTTTTCTTTACCTTTCACATCTTGTTCATATTCTTCAGAGGTGGATTGGGACTCTATATTTCCCATTAAGTCATAGGTATACTACTTCCCTTCATTGTCCAATTCCCATATCTTATGTTTAATCCACAATTTGGTATATTCTATCACAAGAGCATTGATTTTCTCCAATTCAGTTTTCTCTTCTTCTAACCAATTAATTTCTCCCACTAGCTTATCTTTGATAGGCTCATAATCATGATTGTGGCTCAATTCTCCATCATCATTAAGCTGATCAGGAATGGCCTTGATGTTGTACAACTTGATTAGGTGGGTAGACAATCTTGAATACTTCTTCTTCAGGACTTTAAATTCATCTTTGTAGTTTTCCCAATAATATTCAATGTCATGCTTATTCCTAAATTCTCTACTTGCTTTCTTTTGAGCTCCTCCTATCCTATCAAATCTAGGCCTTTTGGAGTGAAATTCCAAACCTAGAGTGATCATTTCTTCCTCAGAAGAGTGTTATGTGATCAAAGAAGGACACAGTTCATTGATTCCTATCCTCAAGGGGAAGTCACTTCTAAAGCCAATTTTATGCATGTCCTTCTTCAATACATCACCAAAGGAAAATATTTTCTTGGTAACCTCCAAAATTTTGATGTGGTTTGTTGGATATTTTGGCAACCTGTAAGGAGTCCTTTGGAAACAATCAATTCTAATATATGAAAAGGTAGGAAACTGAATAAACCACCCGCCATACTTCTGTATCAATTCCTTAGCTGCATTAGAGACCCTCACATGCCTTGCTCCTTGTAATAGTCTTGTGATAAACATGGTGAATGCATTGTTCCCCCTCCTGTAGCTTGAGCCATCCAAATGCAGCTAGGAATAAACCTCATAGATAACATCCTATCCAAAGATCCCTTGTGTACTCAATCCCTTATATAGATGAAATCTAGTGAAGCCATTGACTAGGTAAGATGTCATTGTAAAGTTCTTGTTCTGCAAAACATTGCATAATTATTCATGGATCATGGTACTAGTGACACTTGGCCAATGGTAATCCACATTTTTCTCCATTCTTACTATGATGTAGAACATCTAGTTTTCAAATACCACTGTAGTCTTCAAACCCACCACCCTGCTAAGGAGAGTGATTGCATCATAGTACTTTGATTTGAAATTTTCTCTGAATAGCTACTTAGGAAACTTGGAGATGTGTGGCTTGGGATTTTCCAACCAAGAATTGATAACTTGCAAAGCCTTATTTGTATCATTTTCATAGTACTTCTTGGCTATGTCTAGAACAAAACCCACCACATGTGATCTATCTGACATATCAAATGTTTGACCCACTAAGACAGGAGATAAATTGGCAAGCACCCTGCCTTGTGGACCAATTATCCTTTGTGTACTTAGATCATAGTGTTTGGCACATTCTAGGACTATCTCTTAGCATTGCACTAGAGGAGGGCATCTAACCACATGATCTAGCCGAGAGCTCACTAACCTACTAGATAACAGAGAGGAACCCTCCATTGCCATCCTAGCTTTGAACTCCTCATAGTCCCATCTCCCAAAATTGGTATTTGTTACCCCTATCCAAATGGAAGCCAAATTGCTTTCAGGGATCTTAATCTTCATGTCCAACTTGATTCTCTCAGCCTCTGAGATAAAATCTCCCTCATCACTGGGTTCCATTATCTTGCCCCTAGCTCTACCAGTAATAACCTTGCTTGATTCAACCTGCATTCAAAAGGGACCACAATAAATAGCCAATACAACAGGAGATTCCAAGTTAGTCCATCACAAATAACATGCTCATTATCAAAGAAATCCAAACAACAATCAAAATCTCTTGGGAATATAATTAAAAAACCCTTTCTTCAAAGTTCAAGATTTTCATCCCTTTGTGGAATTTGGGCTAGAAGGGAATTTTGGGGAATTATGAGTTAGACGGAATTTGGTGATGAAGGCATAAAAAACATCCAAACATCACTCAATTATCACCAAAAACTCAAGAAATAGTATCACATATCCTTCAATCAATCAAATCAATCATGTGATGCAGAAATCATTAACAATTAACTCATGCATTCCCCTAACTTTCATTTCTAATAGGTCCCCAAGGAATTCCTTCAGGGATGAAAATCTATGAAACCAATGAGACTTCACACATGTTGGAAAAATTAAGGAGCAACAAAAGTTTGGTGATTTCCCAAGACAACGGATTTTCATGAAGTTAGAAAAATTATCTCATTCTACGCATACTTTCGAGAAAACGATGAGGCGAAGGAAATCCTGAAATCTTTGACTTCCTTAGGATTTCACCCAAATTGATCGAATGATCACAAATTTTGGGAATTCGAGCTTGGATTATCTACTCTAGATTTTATCAATGGATTCAACTTTCGACTCCTCCAAGCATGATTCGATAGCATTGGTAATAACTCAAGATCTAAATCCTAGGGTTTCATCAAGAATCCACAGTTACAGTCTCAACCCACTTGCTTGCCCCATTAAATCATGGATAATATCTCAAAATCCTCAAGGCAAGGAAACTATTGAATGCAAATGAAAACTAAACACTGAAATTCATCCATAATCATCAGTTTCATCGAATGCAAGGGGATCCAAGATCAAAACTCTGGGAAAAATGAAATCACGCACAAGACTGAATTCAGGGAGGAGGTAAAAATTACAATGAATGGCGTAATTGAATCATCAAATTAGCAAGGATGGCCATATCGATTTCAGAGGAGGCATCGAGAGAACAAAGGGAGTAACCCTAATTTAATTACAGACCCCTCATGATGCTGAAATATAAATTCAAGGCACATTCATGACACCCTAGATCAATTAATATCCATCAATTGAAAATAGAGGCATTTTAAACATACCATGGATGAAGAGAAAATCAAAATGGTAGCAATAAGAAAAAATCTGAATCCTCAAGTAAACACCAAAAATCACCAAACAAACACCACTAAAGCAAGTGATCCAAGGTTCAACACGCCAAATTTTCACACAACACTCAGAACCAAGCTCCTCCAAATTCAAGTAAGACAAAAAAAATCGATTTGTAGCATAAAACCCCCAAACCTCACTAAACACAATTCACAGAGTCCATACAGGAAGTATAAATGCAATGACATGGCAATCCAAAATGAGTTCGGGAATCTGAGGAGATGGAGGAATTTCAGGAAATTTCATGGAAAGCATAATTCCTTGAGGAGTTAAAATCCCCAAAGATAGTGTAAAACCAACCTTCGTCGGGTTTCTGAGGTAACCGGGGATTTCTGCCCAGAGAGAAAATTCTTGAAACTAGAGAAAAACCCAAAATTTGCCCCAAAACTCAATATTTTCAAAGTGTTACTTCAGTAGGGGCATTTTCACAAGCAAGACAAGTATTTAGGAATATCTCAAATCAACCAAATCTTGCAGCCAAATGACCAAAGCACCAAAGACCAAAGACAAGCCCAAAGAGGAAAACCAAAAGAGCAAGCCAAAAGAGGGTCCCTACTTTTAGTGGGGTGTGTGTGCAAAAAATGCACAACAATGAGCAAGGTGAAGTTGTTAGAAACAAAGCAAGATTGGTATGTAAAGGATACTCTCATATGGAAGGAATTGAAATTGAAGAAATTTTTTCCCCTATTGCTAGGATTGAAGCTATGAGACTACTTCTTGCTTATGCATCTTACAAAAACTTGAAGGTTCATCAAATGGATGTCAAGTTAGCATTTCTAAATGGCAAACTTGAAGAAGAAGTGTATATTAAGTAGCCTGATGGATTTCAATTGACTGATATGAGAGATATGGTTTATCGGTTGAAGAAAGCATTGTATGGACTTAAGCAAGCCCCATGAGCATGGTATGCTAGATTGGATAAGTATTTGTTGAAGCTTGGATTTAATAAAGGTAATCCTGATAGCAATTTGTACTTCAAGATTGATCATGATAAAGATTTGATTGTTGAAGTCTTTGTTGATGATATCATATTTGGAGGAGATGATAGTTTCTGCATGAAGTTTGGTATGAAAGATTCAAAGCCAGTTTGTACACCCATTGAAAAGATGTAAGTTGACTCAAATTGATGATTCTCCTAAAGAAAATAAGACTAGATACAGATCCATGATTGGTGGATTTATGTATTTGACTCAAATTAGACCTAATATCATGAATGCCATATGCATTGTTGCATGATTTCAAGTTTATCCTAAGGAATATCATGTGACTATTGTGAAGAGGATTTTCATATACTTGAAGGGGACAGTTGATTTTGGCCTATGGTATCCTAAAGAAGATGATTTTACTTTGAGTGCTTTTACTGATGCTGATTGGATAGAAGATGTGAATGACATAAATACTACTAGTGGTGGTGCATTTTTCTTGGGAAAGAAGCTGATTTCATGGTTAAGTAAGAAGAAAAATGCCATTTCTTTATCTACTGCAGAGGCAGAATACATTGTTGTTGCTAACAATTGTACTCAAGTATTGTGGATGAAGTAGATGTTGAAAGATATCAGAGTTGTTAATGATGAACCTATTCCTATATTCTATGATAATTCAAGTGCAATCAACATTTCTATTTATCTCGTGTTGCATTCAAAAACCAAGCATATATCTATCAAGTTTTACTTTTTGAGAGAGAAGGTGAGTGAGAAGGAAGTCAGATTGGAATATGTTTCCACTAAGGAAAAAATTGCATATATCTTTACCAAGCCTTTGCCTAAGGATACTTTTGAGTATCTCAGAGGGAAGCTATGGGTGATTACAGCTCCTAATCAAAACTAAGGTGCATTGACTTGCATCAGTCTGTGTATTTCATAGTCATATCTTGATCCTGATTGATGTTGTGGTGGCTGTTAATCAGGGGGAGTAGTCAAATATTCAGAAATGTGGTTCAAAGCTTGTGTTGAAAAAGATACACATTATCTTTGTCATTGATGTCAAAGGGGGAGAAGATTCATGTGAAAAACTGTGAATTATCTATGGAGAAGAGTCAAAATCTAAGGGGGAGTAACTGTTAAGAGAAAGTTGTGTTGATGGTTTTTTTCACATCATGTGTTGACATCAATTCCAAAGGGGGAGATTGTTAGATGTTGCTGATATGTGGTTGTCATTAATGTCAACACTATTGGCATTAATGCATTAGAGGTTGTCAGTGGTGAAGTGAAGTTGAGTATGTTGGCTAGGTCAATTTGTTAATGATCAGAGGTTGTGGATTAAAGGGTTTTTATTTTAGTATATATAGTTTATCCACGTTAAGTTTATGAGATTTGCATGAAGATTTGATCAAGTTATGAGTATCTTTGTTCTAACATTTTTTTAGTTGCTTCAGTTGGTGTTCTTGAAAGAGGGTGATGTAATTCTAGTAATTTTAGTTGTTTTGGATGCTTCCCTAGTGATCCATGATACTTTTAGATGTTTCTAGATTGCGCTCTATCTATTTTTGGGTGATTGTACTCATTATTGGTGATTTTTTTTTGCGTGTTCATGTTTTTTATGTTCATGGATGATAGGGTGATTGTAGCATGTTGTGGATCTTCGAGGAATAATTATTGAAGATGTTTCATGTTTGAGGATTTTGTTTTGAGTCCTCACTATGTTGTGGCTGATATTGGTTTATTCACATTGATAATTATTTATGTTTTGGGCTGACAGTTTGTATTCATTTTATATTTTATTGAAGCCGACATGTAGATGATGTTATTCTTGGTTGCAGATATATATGAGTGATTTTTTATATCATTTGATGGCATGGTGAAGTAAAGTGTGCAAGTCCTATGTGTGAATAATGTTCTAATCATTTGCAGGTAGAAGTTAAGTGTGAAGAAGAGTGAGAAGAGTTTATGTGCTCAACCGAAACTTCAATTAGGCATGAGTAGATGCTATCTTCTTAGTTTAAAATCTCTCAGATGGATGCAATCTGAATGTGACTATAAGATAGTGTGTATTCCTTTGGGAAGTGAGCCTTTTTGTACTTGAGTAGTGAGCTTTAGGTAGTGTGCCTGAATGCATGTGCATTCCCCATTTAGTATACTTTTAATAGAGTATAAACTTGTGGATTAACCTCCACCATGGTTTTCCCCTAATAGGGTTTCCACATAAAAATCTTGGTGTTATGTGTGTTTTTGATGTGTTGATGGTTTTTTCTTTCATGTTTAATTATTAGATCTGAGAATAAGTTTAAGAAGTATAATTTTTGAGACAACTGATTCACCCCCCCTCTCAGTTGTCTACCCTTGTGTTTCCAACACCAAAACCATGGAAGACTTCACTTATTTCATTCAAGATAATGCACTAATTGATATAAAGCCTATCTTTGGGAATTTTACTTGGACTAATCAAAGAAGAAACTTTTCACAAATAGCAGAGAGGCTAGATATATTTTTTTCCTCTTTGAATTAGTTGGTTGATAGTATCTCTTTGTCTTCAAAGATTCTCCCTTTTACTACCTCAAATCACTATGCATTTATTTTAGAATTATCTTATTTTTTTCCAATAAAAAGTAGCAAATCATCCTTCAAATTGGAAAAAATGCAATTCAGACATCTGGATTTATTACATATTTTTCAGCAATGGTGGGTTTCAACTTCGTTTGTGGAAGGCTTGAAGATGTTTCAGTTTTGAAAAAAGATGTCATTTGTAAAGAAAAAAAATAAAATATTGGAATATTCATGTTTTTAAGAATATTTTTCATCAGAAAGAGAAGGTATCTAAGAAATTGAAACAAATAAATGAACATATTATTTAGAAAGGTTTTGACTCTCACACTTATGATCAATAATGGATTCTTCAAAAAGAATGGGAAAAATTGCTTGCAAGAGAAGATGAGTATTGGAGACAAAAGTCCCGTGAATTATGGTTAAGAGATGGTGATCGTAATACAAAAAAATTCCATATGTCTACACAACTAAAAAAGACCAAGAATTCATTTTTTTTAATTTAGGACAACTCTTCAAGTTTAGTGCTTACAAAGGAGGTTGAGATTCAAAATGAAGGGATCAAGTTTCTCTCAAATCTGTTATCGACCCCTAATGATCGAAATTAGTTGTTGGACCAGTAGTCACAAGATATTTTATCTATAATTCCAAGATTAATTATTGATGAAGATAATGTGTCTCTTTTAAAGCCATTCACTCTATGAGAACTCAAACAAGTTGTATTTTTGTTATCTTCAGATAAAGCACTAGGATTGGATGGGTTCACTACACTTTTCTTTCAAAAGTATTGGGAGTTTATTGGCTTTGATTTTATTATGGAAGTTGAAGAGTCAAGAAGGACAAGGTCTATGTTAAAACAATTTAACACAACCAATATTGCAATGATACCTAAGAATAAAGATCCAAAAAGTTTTTGAAATTTTAGACAAATATCTTTGTGTAATACGGTGTATAAGATCATCAAACAATCAATTTACCTTTTCCTTCAACCGTTCATTTCTAAGATTATATCTCCTGAGCAAGGTGGCTTTGTTCTAGGGAGAGAAACAAAAGATAGTTCCATTATTACACATGAAATCTTGCATTCTATAAAAGAGCATAATTTTCCCTCTTTCATTGTCAACCTTGACATGATGAAGGCTTACAAAAAAGTAAATTGGCATTTTTTTTACTCAAGTTTTAAAGCAATTTGGATTTGGTCATAACTGGTGCAAGTGGATATTATCCTTCATTTGAAGTGCTAAATTTTTAGTTATTATAAATGACAGTCCCATTGGGTCTTTTAGTTGTTCTTAGGAGGTGAGACAAGGGGATCCCCTATCCCCTTTTCTTTTTATCATAATGGCAGAGGCTTTAAGCATATCGATAAAGGTAGTTAACTCATAGGGGTTGTGGCAAGGGATTATGGTGCCTCAAACAAATATCTTAGCTACTCACAATTTATTTGTAGATGATACAACACTGTTTGGGAAATCTTTTGTAGAAGAGTCTACAAAAATGAAATGTATTTTGGAAAAATATACTATTGTTTTAGGACAAAGGATAAATGCAAGTAATTCAATTTTTTTTTATCTTCAATACAAGTGCTCCTTTGAAAATAAGAAGTATAAAAACCTTTGGCTTTTAGCAATTAGATATTCCTTGTTTATATTTAGTTATACCACTTTTCATGGGAACAAATATATCTAGTTTTTGGGATAAGGTTATAGAAAGGATAAAAGCTAGAGTTTTGTATTGGAAAGAAAGATGGCTCTCATTGTATGGAACGATTTAGCTAATACAATTTTTCCCCTCTTATATTCCAAACTACTTTATGGTAGTACTAAAAGAACCCAAAAGGATCATCTCTCAGATTCAAAATATGATTAGAGATTTCTTGTGGAGGGGTAACATGGATGACCATAGAAAACTACAGCTTATTTCCTTGGATAAGATGAGCACAAAGAAACTCAAAGGTGGGGTAGGTTTGCATAATTTAATTTCAAGAAATATCACATTTTGGGAAAAAATTGATTTGTTATATGTATACAAAACCAAATCTACAATGGTGTAAAATTCTTCAAGAAAAATACCTTGATAACCAATCACTATCTAGGACTCTAACTATTGCAAACCATCCTAATGGTTCTACAATTCAGAACTTTATTTTATCATGAAGACATATTATTATGTATTACATATGTTGGGAAATGAATAATGGTAAAGATGTGTTGTTTTGGGATGACTCGTGGAACGATAATCCTCCCTTGAACATCAATCAAGACTTGGTGGTTGGAAAAGGTTTACTAAAAGGGTGTTGGGGTTCTAAAATAATTGATTTTGTACAACCAGTGTGTGCATCTACTGGGAGGGTAACATGTAAAAATATATAACTTATTCCTATTCCACCAAATGAAGTGGCTCTTTTGAATAAGACTTTGAAAAATAGAGTGGTATACTTTTCTAATAAGGAAGATAGAATCATATGGGCTCCCTCAAAGAATGTGAAATACTTAGTTAAATAGGGGTATCAAGATTTATTCAGCAATGGGAAACAAATTCAAAAGAAAAGATCCTTTTCATTTTGTTGGAACCCGATGCTGCTCCCAAAGGAAGGTAGTTTTTCTTGGTTGGCGTTGAGGAAAAAATTCTAACTAGTGACAAGCTGTCCAAACTTGGTATTGTTGATCCTTTTCAATATATACTTTGTGGTGATCATTGGGAAATAGTAGACCATCTTTTCATGCAATTTTCCTACTCTCAAGAATGTTGGAATTTCATAAAGAAGAAATTAAGCTATTTTGATGTTCTCCCTAATTCCCTATGGGATGTCTTCTCGAGTTCGCCCATTTTATATAAATCTATTTATTTTGCTTGTATCTGGAGAATAGTCCCAATGGTCCTCATCTGGAGCATTTGGTGGGAGTGTAATAGAAGAATAATTAGAGACTTTAAGTCTTCAAGTGAGCATATTGTAGTTAAAATTTAGAAAGTTGTCTTGAAATTTGCAAATTCTTATGTTTTTAATCATAAATCCAATGCCTCCTTGCTCACAAGCTGGGATAATTAGGTTTTAAATAACTGGAATTTTATTTTACTCCCATTCAAAGGAAGTATCTTACATCCTCCTAGGCAGAAAGTTGATAGAAGAAATGTAAAATGGATGCCTCCCTAGGAAATTTTTTTCAAACTCAACTTTGCTAGTGCTTTGTGTGGAAATTCTGGGGTGTCAGGGGCAGGTGTGTGTATTCGTGATTGTAAGGACATCTTACTTACAACCAAATCAATTTAGCTATCCACAGGCAAAAAAAATATGGATAAAGCCCAAGCCCTTGTAATTGGTTTAAAGTTGGCCCAAACCATTGGTATAAGAAATCTCCAAATTAAGGGTGATTCATTGTTGATTGTCAATGCTTGTAAGCAATAGTTTATTCATAATTGGGAGCTAAGTTATATGTTCTTCAATTATTTTGGTCTTTATTTTCATGCTTTGACTCAATAGTCATCTCTCATACACTTCGCGAAGGTAACAAATTGGCTGATTCATTAGCTAATTTGGGATGTGAAGGAAAACATCTTGAAATCTTTAAAGACTCCAACTTTAAAGCCTACTCATCAATTTCCAGCATAATAGAAAGTGAATATTCTTACTAACCATGTTTTCTTGGTTGATGATTGGAGTTAACAAATAAGATTAATAGAGTGGTCTTGTTTATCACCCAGGGTTTATTGATGTCAAAGTCAATCTAATGTATGTCAGTGTTGTTATCTCAGTTGTGTTACTATTGTGTTAGTTGGATTTTCAGTTGCATTGTTATATGTTGTGGTTGTTTCTCTTTGGAGTTTTAGTTACATGCTAGAGTTGTAGTCATAAATAATGGTCTCACAGTTGAAATCTAAGTGCAGGATTGAAATGGGTTTTTTCAGAGCCTTCCATCCATATATGGCATGTGCATTTATGTTTTCATATGCTCCATATATTGAATTATTTCACTCTCTGGTTGATAAGGGTTATTGGCATTAATATATTATATATTTAATAGTAATTTTATGCCTTTACCCTTTTTTAGTTATCAACATATCAACTCGATCGGAGTTTTGGGATAGGTTTGGCGAATATGAAAAGTGACTCTAGTTGTGTCATTTGTGTGATGAACTAACCTTTCTATTTGTTTTCGACTAAGTTTAATGCCTTGTGTTATCGGTGAAGTCATGTCTTAGATATTTTTCATTACCAGCAGATAAGTCTAAGTTGTTTGTAATGTTAAAATGAGAATTGCTTCCCGATCCCCATTCTTTGATAATGGTAAGTGAATAATGGATAGTGTCTAGTGGCTGCATTGGTCACGAAGAGTTTGGTTGTAGTGTTATATCAGTAGATTTATATCATGCATCACAAGTTGACTATAGAGGATGTGTTTAGTACTATATCAACATATTGTTGATATCAGAGCGATTGTGTTGAAGGTTGGTCATAGCTTAGTGGAGTATTGAAGATCAGGGTTATCAACATCTTGCTTAGTGTTGTATCAGAGGAAAAGGTCCCGATCGCTCGATGATGCTTACTGTTGGATTGACCAATTGGGGTTATCTACTATTTTGGAGCCAGAGCTCAAAAGCTATAAAAAAATTTTGATTTCCTTATCTTTCGATCATTCAATAATGTATGGTATTGGCAATTGAAGGTCAGAGATCGTGGCTAGAATTAAAAATGAAAAAGAAGTCTGCTCACTTTCTTTCTCGATCTCCCGATATGCCTCTTTGGTATCAATGATTGGTGATGTTAGGGGTTTTGGTAAAAGTATGATTTTTAGAAAAGTTTGTGTGATCTCCCGATCGCATGATCTCCTAATCTAGCATGTAGAAGACTCATCGGTGTTGGTTATCTATGAGTCTATTATGTAGTGATAAGTATATAAACTAGCTATTCATGATCCACACTTTAAATTTTAATTGAAATTTCTATTATCTGACTAGAACAGAGCCCTCAAAATAGAATCATACATATTATGTAGTTCTTTATTATATATATTAATAAATGAGCCTTGTTCTCTTTACCTAAAAAGATAAAAATATATAGTTGATTGTGTTGGGAATGCATATGATGGTGATATAAGTGATAAACAAGAGACTACTTCCTTGTTTGATTTATAACTTTATTTTGTCCCTTGTTCTAGTTTTCAAGTTGTCATTGAGATTTTTCATGAGGATAGCATAGATGTACCTATATGTGAAGATACAAGTGAAAAGAAAAATATTGGTATAGTTAAAGATGTTAGTGAGTTTGTACTTGAGGAATTTGATTATGTTAGTCACATGGATGCCTATGAAAACTTGTTTTTAGGGGATGCAAATCATAGTCTTCCTCATAAGAAGTGGACTTCAAATCTATCATGGAAGGGAAATGTTGCTAAGATGAGTTACATAGATGTGTGCCATAAGTTTCATTTTTGTGACACATGTTTCAACATATTTCCAAGAGATTGAAACAGTTCTAATATAGTTTGAATAGTATAGATATTTAAACAAAATGTCTCATGATTTTAAAGGATTTTTTGATGAAATTTACATCAAAAATAATGACTCCAAGCATGTTGCTTGTAGTAGTGATGAGCAACAGTAAGGTGGTTATTTTTTGGCTGCTCATGTTCCTTGTATGCTATAGGTTCAAATATTCTAGTTTTTTTTGTTTGAGGATGAGTTTCCCTCTTCATGTCAACATGATTAGATGGCATATTTTTTGTTGCAATGTGAATTGGAGGAATCTTCTTTTTCCCTTGATTCACATATGGTGATCAACAGATATGAAGACACCATGGTTTCATGTGATGTTGATCAAAGTTCGAAATTTTATCCACTTGCTACTTAATCAGAAAATGTGATGTGTGGTAGTGAATTGACCTATATAATATGGCTACCATGTAATAGAAAAGTCAAAAATGGATCAAGTTCTCACTTGTTCAAAGGTAATTAGATATTTTTTTTGTGGGAATGAGATTACCTGTGCTTCTATAGTGTGATATAAATAATTATTGGTTGAAGGAGGTTAACTCCTTTAACACATTGGTGTTTGACAAGGGTAAGTGTTAACTAATATTTTTCATTTGGTGGCCTAGGGCCATCAAATGAGGTTTGAAGTTTATTTTGACTCTTTATCCCAATGGTTTGGTATGGTCTACTTCTCTAGAGATTTGAACTCTCATTTTGTTTTTACAAAACAAACAGCCCCAACTAGAGCCATTGGTGGAGCTTCTAAAATACATGGTTATTTTTGAAATTACTCAATTATATCAAAATTAGGGTTATAAATCTGTAAGTTAGGGCTTCCAAAAACCCTCATGTGTAAAACCCTAATTGCCCTTATTTGACCGTGCACTTTTGGTATGTTTCTTTGTTGACTTCATTTGGCCAGTTTCTAGTCATTTAAGTTATAATCTATGTGGGTATGTGTAGGATCATGATGGGCCAAAAAGTGGCAATATGCAAGCCATATGATGGCCCATGTGGCTGATGACCTTTTTTTTACCTAAAATTGATGAAACGAAAAGGGTTTTTAGAGGAGATTCTTAGCTTTCCATCAATATAGATTATGCTTTACTTTGAATTTAATAAATAATTATTATTCATTTTCTATTAGAATTACGAATAAAGTCCCGATTGATAGGCTGATTGAAAAACATCTATAACTTTCAAATAGTATCACATTTTTTGAATCCGAAACATGCATTACATTCTATGCTTTGCATACTATAGGATTAAAAAAAAAAAAAAAAATCATGAATTTTTTACCAAGTTAAGGTTGTTAGACAGACGTGCTTTTATATTTTTTTAAAGTTGTAATTAAAAAATCATAATTAATTATTTACTTTGAAAAAAATTATAAAAAAATATGTATCACATTGGGAGAGGAGTCCTCTACTGATATCTAAAAGATTATAAAAAAATATTATCATTTTATTGTGGTTAGGGTGGTCAGACAGACACCTACTTCTTATTTTTACCCTAAAATTTAAATACTACTGCATTGAAATTTCAAATTTTCACCAAATAGATTTAAAAATAAAAATAAAGGTCTAGTAGTTTACTACATTCAAATTGCTACAAATTCTATTTTTACATTTTTTTGAAATAATATAGATAACTTATTCAAATTTTTAACTCAAGTTGTCTAACTCTGATTTTTTGTCTTTTTATTTCCACTTAAGGGCCTATTTTTTCCATGATGATCCTGCACATACCCATGTTTAGGTTATCATTTGTATATTAGAACCTTTGGTCCAATTTTACCACTCAAACCCATGCACTTCATGAATGTTTTCTAACTATCAATGTTGTCAGTCTTTGGATATGTTTTCAAAACCTCTTCGGCCACAAACATGGTTTTCACAACCTCATCATTTTCTAACCAAGTTATACCATTTCCTTTGATTAATATATTATTCATCTACTACCTAGGCATGGCCCCATTTGAAAAAAACAACTTATTGTTCATATTCAAATTTTTCTCACTTAAGTTGTTCCTTCATCGCACCATCCCTTTGTATAGTGTTTTCATTCTTATTGGATCATATGAGAAGTGTGATGTGTGATGGTAGTTTGTCATCATAGTGTTCCTTTGCATTGAATTTTTGTTTTTAATGAGATGGAGTGAAGATGTGATGTGCAACGTTAAATAATCAAGGGCACGTGATGAAGGATAGTAATCTAACGGTCATTGCACAAGTTATTTGCAATGTGTTTTATGTTTGCATTGGCAGTTTCATATTTGTGATATGTGTGGCTAGATATTTTTCCATCACGAGTGTTCTATACTTCACATTTGATGTCAAAAGAAAAAAAAGGTCTTTTTGTGTTGCACAATTGTGAGATCAAAGAATGGGTAAGTAAAAGGAAACAATCTAATGGTTAGTGCATGCTTTCTTCACATCATTGTTGTGAAGCAAGGGGATTGAATCAAATTTATGATATGTGTTGGAGGAGGTATATTCTAGGAATATTCAAAGGATAGATGGTGGATAGTTATTGTATCACATACTTCTAGTGCATCGCAGTTTCATGTTATGAATTTGATGTTAGATGTGTGATATGGGATGGGATCAGAAGGTGAATACTCTACCAGATGTCAACATATTGTTCCATCATGAGGGTCTAATACATCACATTTTCATTTTCACTAGGATTAGTTCTCTTTGCGATGTGTGATAAGAAAATAGGAGAGTATATGCTAAAATAATATTCCATTTGCATCACATGATGTCTTTGTATCACAATTTTACTTAGCTAGGAAAAGGGCTTATTCACGATATGTGATAAAAATGACATAGTGGTCTAAGTTTCATGTTTGTGATGGAGAAATGAAGTAGCGGGTGTCTAAGGTAACAAGTGGTCGGATCTGATTTTTTTGCATGAGTAATTCACATTGGTTTTTGTGAATTACTCTATGCTAGGAAAAATGTGAGATATATATGATGTGATAGTGATCAAACACCCATATTTAAAGATGTTCCAATCTAACATTCATGTTTTAAAGTTTTAAGCGATGAATGCTGGGTGATGGATCTTTGGTGTGAATTAGGTGGATCGACAACCAATATTCAAAGATTTGATTCTACAACTACTAGGTGGTGGAACTAGTAGTGTGAATGTAGGAAATAGCTTTGAATTGAAACAAAATGAAAAATTGATTTCTATAACTACCACACTTGCTCACATTGATTGATGATAAAGTCATGGATGACAAATAAGGGAATGGTCTATTACAGATTTCCTAGGAGTCCCATGTATGCATTCATGAGAGACGTCATGGGGTATCTACTTGAGGTAAAAAAGTTGTTATGGTTGGGGTTGCTCCTCATGTTTTGGGGGGAATTTCAAGTTTTTAATAATTTGATCATATTTCATCCTTTCTATAAATCTAGTTGAGTTAAGGTTAGGGTTTTAAGTCAATTCTCAATTATTCCTACACTATAAAGGAAAGTTTTGTTGTTTTGTTTGTGTTTGGACTTCTTCTCTCAAGCCTAAGGGGTTTTGGAGTAGTGTTTTCTCTTTCACAATTATGACTTTTAATTTTTTGTAAATCTTTTATTGTGTCAAATTTAATAGGTTAAGTTTTTGAGATTCATATTGGTAATGCTATAAGTTTTTCTTTGTAATAAAAAAATATGACTATAATGCACATTGTATTTTATCTCAAATTTGAATGTAATTCAATAATGCTCTCCAACATTACACACTTTAAGTTTTTAATCAGTGTAATCAAGGGTTATTTGGATTCTTCAAACACATTTTTTATTTGAACTATTTTTGTTTTTTCCTATAATTTAAGAAGTGATGTAAATGATTGCATAGAGATAGTGGAGGTATTGTTGGTGCAATATGAATCGGTAAGGAGTGTGATTGGGTTGTCCTTTTTTTGGTTTCTCACTGTAAGGAAGTGAGGTTATGAGAAGCCATAGTTGGTTTATTTTAGGAGTTTATTTCTTTCCTAAATTTGTATGGATTAGGAATTGGTCAAGGAGACACAAAGTTTGAAGATAGGGTAGAATCAAATCTTAAAATCAAAATGAAAACCATTTACTTTCATACATTTTACTATTTTATGTCAATTTCTATACTACCAAGAAATATTAAGAATATGGAAGTTTGAATAGATGATTCATCCCATCAAATTCCTTCCACCATAGTAGTATCATGTCATTTTATCAAAATAATAATTTGCATAGAGATATGGTATGTGTATGATGGTATAGGAGTACCCACCTTGGTTTTGCAGAGCCTAAAGTAAGGAGGAGAACTTGTATATCTATCACTTGCTCGTTGGCCACTAGCCTAGGGATTCTAAGCATAAGGAGTAGCTAACCTTTAGGAAAACCTAGAAAATTAGTTGGAAACACCAACATAACCATCAACACCTTTGAGTTGATATACATTTCCATTTTTCCTTTTTCCAGCAACAATCACAATTCTAGAGCCTTTACTAATCTCACAACCATCATCTTGAAACATAAGATTGAATCCTTTTCTATGCATTTTTCCAAGACTTAAGAGGTTATCTATTAAACCCTTAACATAGAGAACATCATCAGTGTTATTTTTTCCATCAAAACTTATTGAACCTTTTCCACATATATTAGGAGATGTATCATTACCAAACCTAACAAGTCCTCCTTCATAATTTTCAAGTTTAATAAATTTACTCTTATCAAAGGTCATATGATTAGAGAATCCACTCTTAATAATGTTGTAGTTCTTAGATCCTATCTAGCATGAAAAGCAAATACCAACGTGCCTTCAGTATTAGCACTTGCTTCTGCAGCACTTTCCTTCACACAACTCTCAAAGTTAGTAGAATTAGTTTCATCTTTTAAAGCCATGAACAAGAATTCACCATCCTCATCATCTCCATAATCAAATTCATGATCAGATATACTTGTGTCTTCTCTAACATAATAATTTTTCTTAATTATCTTACCTTTTTCTCCCTATTTTTCATCCAAAGCTCTATTTGAACAGCTTGAAGCATAATGACCTATCTTTCCATAACTGAAAATTTTGAAAGGAAACTTACCTCTATACTTTCTAGTACCCTTTTTCATTTTTCTCACAAAGTTAGTTTCCACATGATTGAGATCATCTTGATCTGACTCCATAGTCTTCTCTGATTTTCCAATCTTAAAAGAAGTCTCAAATTTTGCATTACTTCTACCAAATTCTCTCATTTTAAAAGAAACTAAAGAATCATACAACTAATATTTGGTATATTGGTTCAAATTTTTTAATTCCTCAATATCAAAAACTTCATGACTATAAGATTTAGGAAGGGTTATGAGTACCTTCTTCACCATTTCTTCTTTCAGTTTTCTACCAAGACCTTTGATTCCATTAAATAAGTCATCCCCCTTCTACAAGTAGCTTGAGATGTTTTCATATTCATAAATTCACATTGTCTGAAACATGATCTTCAAATTCTATATAGTATCTTGTTTGACCTTATCATCTCCTTCATAAATTCTCACAACATAAATTAATATCAACACCAATTACAAATGGACCAACTGACGAGGATTTTAAAGACCACCTACACTTTAGGCTCTACAAGATAGGGGAGGGTAATCCCTTAATGTGTTTACAACCTCTACACCATTATCATAAACAACATTAACAATAACAGATAATGTCACTCAATAGCTCAAAATAATGGGATAATACTGAATAGAATTGGTTATTCATCAATAATATCAACCATTTGGAGCATGAGATAGTCACAAAAATACTTCAAATTAAAATATATTCATTTATTTTCAATTGGTAGCAACCTTCACGTGAACACAAACAAATATTGAATCTCACAAATAGGTACAACTTAGATCAGTGCCTTATTTCCATTGGAGGAGTCAAATTCACAAACACCTAAGGGTTTATAATAGATTGCACACATAGCATATAAGATCTTTGACAACATTTCCTTACAATACCACCAATATGTACCCTAACTCAATACTACTTATCAAATCCTTGTATAGAACATCACAACCTACAATCTCATTTAAGAATTTTAATTAATTCCTTGAATTAAAGCTAAAATAAGAATTCCACACACACCAATAGTGAGATGAAAAAAATAACGCTTGATCACTTTATTCAAAATTAAAATATGCTTGTACATAGGAGAGACATGAGCTCAAATTTATAAATTCAATTCAAATTCGAGTACTGTCATAAAAAATTATATCTCCATGAATTCAAAACTTACAACAAAATGACACAAAGCCTAACTTAAATTTTTTCTATAACTATCAAACTTCACAATTTCTCTACAAATTCACCTAGACTCCACCAAAAATTTCTAACTTTCTAACCTGTACTTCTTGCCTTGAAATCCTTCTTATAGAAAATGAAGTAGCAAGCAAGGATCGGGCCAAAGAGCACACATGTCACCAGCCACTTGAACCACTTTGTGACATTTCAAAAATTAGTTACAACAGATATTCCATTTGGAGAATCTTCTTGTTCATTCCTATCTTTCCCATTATGGATGGTTTGATGCAACAATAAATCTTCAAGAACTTCACACTTAGACTGCCACCAACACAAAACTAGAAATTGTTATTGTAGACACCTAAAAATGACCTAGGCCTGCAAGCTTCATTTTTACCACTTTCGTCCTAGCATAATTAAGACATTTAATTATGTCTTTTGTCCACATTCGACTATTGATTAAATAATTCATAATTATTTAATTAATTCATGTCAGTTATTCTTCATGATTATTAAATAAATAAATTTTATTTATTTATTAAATACGACATTAACTGTCTAGGTCTTTCTTTAATTTATTTAATTCCCTCTTCTGCATTTAATTCTTATTGATTATTAAATAAATGAATTTCATTTATTTATTTAATACGTCACTGATTGTCTTAATTAAATAAATTGATTAATTTAATTAATTGGTCTTATCTCCTAAATTAAATAATTAAAATTTAATTATTTAATTGCCAATTTCATATTCTTCTCATTTTAAATAAATTAAATTATTTAAAATGTCATGTCAATCCTAACTATGAGTCCATTTTGATAAATAATCTGAAAAGATTATTTATTATCTCATAAAATCATTATTTTGAATTAATTTAATTCAAAATAGTAAATAATCTTCCAAAAATCAAGTAATCGGGTAGATTCTTGATTTTCCAAATCTTATCTTCTTGATTCTTCAAATCTCGCAAATCAGGCAATCTTATCTTCTTGATTTTTTGAAAATCTTTATTTTCTAATTAATTGTCTCATTTATTTTCCACCCTCGATCCAATTTTATTTTGACCGTTCGATTAAGGATTTTTCCCTAACCCTAATTAGGGATTCTTAGGTTTAATCTGGATCGTTCATTTCGTCAATTTATCTCGTTCGTCCATTCAAAATGACCTTTTCTATAAAATGCCATCTTCTTCTCATTTTTGGGAGACACGCACATTTTGACATTTTGCATAGTTATTATAGGCATTTGCTTTCACACTTAAATCTCCATAGGCAATTTCATTATTTATTATGATAGTCATTTAATCAAGGCATAGGCATTGTCAATCATAGGCTTTTAGACATAGGCATTTAGATTTTGAGTAAATCCTTCAAAACTTGCTTTAGTCTTGTCATTCGTCATAGTTGCTCATACAAATCTGAGGGCATCTTCATTTACGGCAAGCAAAGGAGGTGTAATGAAGGTCAATCATGGAAGATGGAGATTCTTGGTAATATCATTCCTTTTCTTTTCATCATTTTCCTTTGTACTTCGTTATTTCAATGGATTTTAGTGTTATTTGATTTAACCATCTAACAATCTAATTTTTCCCTTGATTACATTGGTGAACCTGATATTTTGTAGAGAAATTTGTGTGTGTTCTTGTTTGCTTTCACTGTTTTGTAGGTTACAGCCAAGACATCATACAAAATCTCGTCACCTTCATTAAAGCACAAAAAAATGTGCGAATAAAAGATTTTCAAACGTTTTCTGGGTTTTGTAGATCTCACTCCCAGCTTTCCAGAACATCAAAAGGTTTTAAATTTCATTGAGATTTGATAAAGTTATGGGCATTTTAGTGATCGCAATTTTTTTCAATTTAATTTTTAAACCCGCGTTTTTCTTTTGTCTATAACATTCTTTTTGTGCAGAATCGTGGAAAAAGTTTTCTGGGTTTTGAAGGTCTATCATTTAGCTTTCCATGGGTATCTACTACTTAAAATTTTGTTAAGTTTTGAGCAAGTTATTGCTGTTTTAATTTGCTGCTGTCATTAATGTCTTATTTTATTATTTTTTGTTTGTGTTGCTAATCTTCTCTTGTAGCGTGTGGCGATTCCCATTCGTGTGTCGAAGACCATTGATTAAAGAGATTACTAATTCATTGTTTGCAGATTCGAATGTCGAAGACAAGATAAACAAACATTGTGCTTGTTTTTCTTTCATAGATTAGCGAACATTTGATTTTGGTGCATATAAAAAGAACACATGTCTTCTTTGATTGATTGTGCTTGCAAGATGGTAGGCGAGTATGCTCTCACTTGGTGAAAACCTCGTGATCAAAAAACCAGACCCATCTTTATTTGTTAATTACCCTTCACGATTCGGTATATCGGAGTATCCTCTCCCCTTGCGCATTCGTGCGATCTTGGGTGTAAGAGGAATGGTTACTGACTCTAGAACTTGGGCGTGTTTTGGTGCGAAAAAGTACTCACCCCAGGACAACTCAGACTGGTAGCACCCTGACACCGAGGGACTTCCAGCCAGTATATAAAAGTGGGTTCTAAGGGAAAGCCAAAGAATCACGAGTGTGGTTCCGACGAGATGGATCTGAAAGGGGACTCTCGCCGCATGGATCACGCCCCATGAACAGAATGCTCGAATTAAAAACCTCTTGTCTTAGTGTCCAACCGTTCTATTGGCCGTTGCTTGGTATAGCGCAGGGTATAGTATCATGCCCAAAGACACTCACTACTGATTCCCTTGAGTAGAGATAGCAATTCTTGGGATGTCACTACCCAAAGAATCTGAATTTGGTGTGCTCGAATGACGTTAATGAGCCGTGGAGGGGAGCGAATGCCACCAAAATTCTAAGCTATCCGCTCTCGAGAAGGAAAGGTGTTTATCACCAATCCGGGGTATATCGGTGGGCTATACCAAGTATACAAACCCTTGGCCTATTGACCTTTTTAGGATTGTGCCTATCTGATGTGTGATTGGTTACATTCAAAAAGTTGTGTTTGTCAAGTGTTTTCTGGTCTTATCACAGTTCGAAACAAAATTTTCATCAAACAGACCAAATTTTCCATTAAAAATGACAAGACAAACTTTTTGCATCTATCAAACTGCATTTAAATGTCTGAAGCGCAATCGCTTTGATCAATCGCATTTGAGTTTACTGAACTGCATTTGCATATCCAAGACGCAACTAAAACTTCAAATGATGCATTTGCCTGTCAAAACTTAAAACTCCACATCCAAGACTTGAAGTCCTCAACTTGTCCACCATTTGTCAAACACTGTCATCAAGAAGATTTTGTCAGAAACCAAACTTGATATTGCTCAAATTCTTGTCTATTAGCTTGCATTAGTCACCATAGGTTTCATACCTCATTCATTTTTCGTTGCATACATTTGACATTAGACTATTCATAGGTTCACATTTTGCATACTTAGGATTAGGCAAATCTTAGTACACTTTGCAAAATCATTGTTTTTGAAATTAGACCCTCTTGGACCAAGGTATCAAACCTCCTTTTAGTCATTGTCCTCTTTTGTGAGATTCTTCCAACTCAAAAGTCTAGTTAGGGAGACTCACTAGTCATTTAGACCTAGTCAACTTGTCATTTCCAACAAAGTCCTTTAGCAGTCAAAATCAAAAACAAAGTTCGAGCTTAGAAGTACTTAGATAACCTTGTCTTACATTGCATACAAATTGCATACCTTACTCACAAAAATCCAAAAACATTAGTCATTCTAGTGGTCATCTTGAACCATAGACTTCACATAGTGCCATACTTGCATCTAGTTGTCATTCCCATTTGAGCAATCTCATTTCATAGTTGAAACCAGACTTCAAAAACAAAAGAGATAAATGGAAAAATTTAGGCAAAACCCCCCGTATAATGTCAACAATCCTCCACATGACCCAAATTGGACCTTTTATGATCCATTTACCAATGTAGACAATCAACCTCCAACAACAATGCAATCCACATCAAACAGTCCATTTGAACAATTTTTGCAAAGAGATGAAAATGGTCAACTACTCCAGGAAAACATAGAGGCATTGACACAAGACCCAGAGGCCTATCAAATGGCTGAAGCAATAGCTCGTCAGGACAGAGACAGATTCGTAGCTATGCTTTTGAGTGAAGGAGCTAAGTTACCACCAGGATTTGACACTACTACCAACAACACACATAACATGTCACATAGTGGTCAACCTCTAAATACCATGAGCAATACTTCCTTTGGGACCACAATGACAATGCATACCACTCCCAACATCCCAAACACCACCAACATCCCCAACATCAGAAATACCACGACAGCCAGTACCACGACAGTAAATGCCATGGGGGCATCATCAAGTCAAAACAAAGCCCCTTTGACAACTTCATTTTCTACCATGAACACAACTTTGACACATTCATCCAGTGGTATTTCACAAAATCCTTTGGGAGGAGCCACAAGACGTATCTTTATCAAAGGACAACAACAAAACATCAACATGACAACACAATCAAATGTCATTTCCTCCCAAGGTCCAAACACAAATGTTCCCCTTATTCAAAATCAACAATTTACACAAGGTGGCCAAATAACACAACCCATGACATCATCAACACACTATAATAGTCATGGCCACAACATCCCTCAACTAACGACACACATGGCTGGGGGACACATCCCAACATATTCATCCAAGATTCATACTCATCCACATGCACCCAATCATAACTTCTAATACCAACAACACATGTCATACGTACCACCACAATACACCAACATTCATGCACACCAGACAGGAACACATGGTGTGCCAAGCAATCCAACATATGGAAACGTAAACGACCCTAACATAGATGAACTCAAACCAAGAATGAGGGATATGGAGAAAACTATGCAAAACATGTACATTTCAGGCAAGAAATCAGAAATATCATATGACCTGGATGTATACCCATTTGAAACGAGCTTATACATGCCTGCATTTCCACCAGGATACATGTCACCCAACTTCACAAAATATAGAGGCAAGACAAATCCCATTGAACATGTTCCCGAATTCGCAACCAACTGTATGGATATCGCCTATGAACCAACATACTTGATGAGACTTTTTTCCAAAAGTCTGGCAGGTCAAGCCCTTGAATGGTTTTCAACTCAAAAAGATATCCAGACATGGGATGAGCTCAAATGAAAATTCATAAGAAATTATGCGTAAAACATTGACATGGATACCTCTATCACTAGCTTGTGCAATCTCACGCAAGAAGACTCTGGTGAGACATTTATTCCATTCTTTCAAAAATGGAGAAGCCTTGCTAGTCGATGTCACATTGACATTCCTGAAAGGGAAAAAGTTGACATGTTCATCCAAACACTCCTAGGACCCCTAAAATTCGTATTGCAAATACATTGTTGCACAAACTTCACAGAATTGGTTGAAAAGGGAGTCCAGATTGAGAAAGCACTTATCGCAAAGGGAGAATTGAGATATGGTTCCAAAAACACGAATGTCAATCCACTAGCTGACAAAAACAAATATTGGGTTAAGAATAAGCATGTTACAAATGACGGTGTTGTTGATGCCAAGATTGCAAACACTGTAGGTCCCGTATTGGCCCTGAAAGGGGTTCAACAACAAAACAGACCAACAACAACATTGAGACCTCCTCCCAATACTTCTTCAAACAATCAAAGTGGTCAAAACAGTCAAGGACAATATCGTCAAATGAGGCAATTTCCTAGGGGTCGCACATACACTCATTTGGGTGAACCCATTGAAGAAGTCCTTAAGAAATGCATCCAACATGGGGTCATCACACTTCCGGAAATAAAACCATATGACCCGGGACAATTCAAACTAGCATGGTGGAATGACAATGCACTTTGCAAATACCATCGAGTAAAAGGGCACACAACCTCCAACTGTCGTCAATTGAAAAATATAATACAAGACCTTATTGAAAATCGCACCATCAAAGTAGGTGGATCGTAATTCACCACCAATTCAGATCATACTATCCACAAGAATCCACTGCAGGATCATGGTTCTCATAATGCTTCCACTTCAGGTTCACAGAACAAAGCTAACTTTGCCCGAGCCAAGTATGACTATTCTGGTGGACCTATTATAAATAATGTCAGAACTCATGATGAATACATCAATACCATCATGGTCAAGAGAGCACCCCAGTGTAATGCTACTACATGAAGTGGAAAGGTCACTATAGCTGGTCCGCCTCCCCCTAGACAAGCCAAGATCACTATACCGGGCCCATTAGCTAAACAACCACAACCTGCTAAACAGCCAAAACCTGTCTCAACCCCACAACAATGGAAACCCAAGAGTCAGTTCAACCTCATTGACCAACTAGGAAAGACTCCCGCGCAAATATCTATCCTTGGGCTGCTTCGTATCTCTCCTGCGCACAAAGAAATCCTAGACAAAACTCTCCTAGAGTCGTCAGTCCCTAAGGACATCGATGTCATTCAGTTTGAAACTATGGTGGGATATCTCACAACGCCGCACCATGTCACCTTTTCTGACCAAGACTACTCATCACATAAAACCAACCACAATGATGCATTACACATAGAAAATTTTGTCCACAAGCACAAAGTTAGATGGGTTTTAGTAGATGGTGGAGCAGGGTTGAATATATGCTCCCTCAAATTGGTTAAGGCTCTTGGGTTCTCTGATGTGTGCGTAGACCCAACGAAAAGCATAGTGATCAAAGCATATGATGACGAGGAATGCTCTTCACAGGGTGTTATCTCTCTCCCTATCAGAGTGGGACCGGTCATTGTAGACGCAACTTGCCAGGTCCTGGATTTGGAACTACCATATAACATCTTACTTGGTCGTCCATGGATCCACACATTAAAAGCTGTTCCATCGACATACCACCAATGCCTCAAGTTTCCTTTCGATGGCACAGAAGTAACCATATACGGAGACCTCGACCCTTTCCAATATTGTACCAACTTAAGGGGTATCTCCGAAAACCGAGTACCTATTAATCGAGAAGCACTTGGCTCCTTGTCATCCAAATACATCGACCCTTCCATGCTCATGTCATCTTCCACATCCGCTCCGTCCATGTCTTCTGCAGTACCACCACCTTCCACCAACCCTAAGACTGAATCAACTATCAAAATCCAGGACCTCGGCTGCGGAGAATTCAAACTAAATACAACATATAGCATAACTACAATACCCACTCTTCCAAAGATACATGTTCGGCAATGTTTCAGAATGGAACCTCAAAAAACTTTCAAAGTTCCACCGGATACAGTTTTTATCAAGTGGGGAGACATGAGTGATGAAGACCTTGCAGACATCACAGGATGGATCTATAAGCATTACCTCCATTACCAGTTCAAAAATATGGCAAGGGTTACAACATCATGAAGGCTAAAGGCTACGATGGTACTAGTGGCCTTGGAAAAAGTAAAAATGGTCAAAGGGAACCCATAGAAACTTTTCAAACTCCGAAGTATCTTGGATTAGGGTTTGGGTCACCTGACAATGATGATCGACATACCTCTAGACTTTCAAATGAGTGAGTACATGCTTCTAACAGTGTCAAGACTACTAGGGAAACCCTCACCCAAACAGACTCCCGTGAGTGGGAATTTGGCTCGGAACGATCCCTAAGTGACTGTTGTCTTGACGATTTATTTGTCGAACCAGGGGAACTGACCTCTGAACAACAATTTTGGCAAACATTCAAAATCGAAAAGGCACCAAATAGTCAAAGTCCTACTACCTCCTCCCAGGCCATACAACACCCGTCATCTGAACCCCATCAGTCCAATCAATCTAATCAGTCCAATCAGTCCAAAGTGTCAGATGACATTGATAACCAGAACTCTAAAACCTTCACTCCTTATTACGACAACGAATATGACACTAGTGAAGGAGAATATTGGATAGAGTCCGATGTAGAGTTGGATGATGATAACCTCATATACAACATCACTAAATCCATTTGCATGCTATCCGCATCCTCATCCCAGTTCACTAGCCTTGACAATGGCATCTCCTTAGTTTACCCTGAATTAGTCAATTGGGACCAACAGGGATCGCTAGTTCTGGACACATTTCAGAATGATGAGGCAATCGCCGAATTCATGGGACTACGAGAAAGCATACCTAGTGGGGACCACAAATCAGGATTTTCCATTGATTTGGACTGCACGGCATACTTCGGCGAGACTCTTCAGTCCTCTAGTCGCAAAAGTAAAAATAAAGTAAAAAATGAAACGTCTCTAGGTGAAAACCGAAAGGCACCTCTTGATGATAAAATAGTAAAAATAAAGGACGTATCTACGGGTGAAAACCTCTTGGAGGCGACCAAAGATGGAGGACTGGACTTTCTCCCTGTACAACAGGAGAAATCGGCCATGCTTATTGAGGACACAATAGAGGATAACATTTCAACTACAAAAGACCCCAAGATGGTCCTATTTGTGGCATCATTGACTGATGAAGAGAAACCAGAATTTCATAAATTCTTTGCAGAACGGAAAATCAACTTTGCATGGTCCTACACTGACATGCCAGGATTGGACCCAAAACTAGTTCTGCATCATCTGCCACTATTACCCAATGCTAAATCAGTCAAGCAGAAGTTGCACAAAATGGACCCTCAAGTTGCTCTATTGGTCAAGGCCGAGTTAAAGAAATTACTAGATGCCAGATTCATAAGGTCTATAGATTATGCTGAATGGATTTCCAACCTAGTGCCGATGACAAAGCCAAATGGGCTGATTCGAGTATGTACAGACTTTCAGGATCTAAATAAAGCATGTCCCAAGGATGACTTTCCTTTGCCCAACATTGACATCATAGTTGACCTAATTGCAGGACATGAGATGCTATCCCTCATGGAGGATCAACACAAAACAACATTTACTTGCCCATGGGGTACATACTGTTGGAACGTCATGCCCTTTGGTCTCAAAAATGTAGGTGCCACATATCAAAGGGCTATGACCACGATCTTCCATGACATGATGCACAATATAATGGAAGATTATGTAGATGACCTGTTGGCCAAATCAGCAACTAGGAAAGATCATTTGAAGATACTCGACAAAATTTTTAAGAGACTTGAAGAGTACAAAGTTCGGCTAAACCCTAAGAAGTGTGTTTTTGGGGTCACATCAAGAAAACTATTGGGATACATAGTCTCCCGAAGAGGCATAGAGGTCGATCCGGCAAAGGTCAAAGCAATCATAGACATGCCTCCACCCAAAGGGATTAGTGAACTCAGAACTTTGCAAGGCAGAGTACAATCTATTCGTCATTTCATAGCCCAATTGGTAGATAAGTGCCATCCATTCCAGTATCTGTTGCGCAAGAGTGTCCCCTTTGTATGGATGGACAAATTTCAAGAGGCCTTCCAACAAATCAAAGATTATCTGCTGTCAACACCAGTCCTCATGCCGCCCATTCATGGAAAGCCATTAATTCTATACATCTCAACTACTAGTTCAACACTGGGGGCATTGCTGGCCCAAAATGATCATGAAGGAAAAGAAAGAGCAATCTATTACATCAGCCGCACACTGATAGGCTATGAGTTGAATTATACATACATTAAACGTGCATGCCTCATTGTTGTCTTTGCATCCCAAAAACTAAGACAATATATGCTTAGTCATCAGACACAACTGGTTGCCAAAATTGATCCGTTGAAATATCTACTAATTCGAGCAGCATTAATAGGTTGGTTGGTAAAATGGGTCATGATACTAAGTGAGTATGACATACAGTATGTTGAGCGTAAGGCAATAAAAGGGAAAGTAATACCAGATCAACTAGCGGATGCAACAATTCAAGCCACTCATCCACTAGTAACTGATTTTCCTGATGAGTCCATTTTTCATGCAGAACCGGCAACACCATGGAAGCTATATTTTGATGGGTCTCATACTGGTCATGGCTCAGGCGCTGGAATGTTGTTTATCACACCGCAGGGAGATTCAATTCCTAAGTCATTCAGGATCGCTTTCCCTTGTACAAATAACATTGCTAAATATGAAGCACTAGTCATAGGTCTCAAGTTGGCAATCAAATGGAAAATTCAAACATTGCTTGTATTCGAGGATTCCCAGTTGGTAATCAACCAAGTGAATGATGATTATGAAACAAAGGATGAGAAGTTGCTTCCCTACAAGAGGATGGTAAATAGTTTCCTGACATACTTTCAATCGATCTCTTTTGAACAAATCCCCAGGGTACAAAATAAGGCAGCTAATGCAATGGCTACTATCAGTTCTCTCTTGGACATCCCTAAAAATGTGCCACAATTTGAATTTATGGTAGAACAACTTTTAATACCAGCATATGATATCCCAGAGACAGAAATGGTTTGCAAACTTGTTGGTCCCAACTCTCCTTGGTATCAAGACATTTACGACTACTTAAAATCTCAAACCCTTCCACCGAACTTATCCAATAACCAAAGGAAGTCCATCAAAAAGCCGCAAGATATGCCATTGTTAGTGACACCCTATACCGTCGTAGTTTCGACGATACCCTCCTTAGATGTCTTGACATCGAGGAAGCATGTATGACCTTACGAGAAGTACACGACGGTATATGTGGATCTCATTTGAGTGGTCCTACGCTAGCTAAGAAACTAATGAGACTTGGGTATTATTGGCTAACAATGGAAAAGGATGCAATTGAATATGTCAGGAATTTTCGCAAATGTCAAATACACAGTGACTTGGTCCATGCTCCAGCATAGGAACTCTGGCCGATCACTTCTCCTTGGCCCTTCGCTCAATGGGGAGTCGACCTCATGGGTAAGATTCATCCAACCTCATCCAATGGCCATAAATTCATTATTACCGCCACTGAGTATTTCACAAAGTGGATTGAGGCCATCCCATTGACATACATTACCGGCAAGAAAATATCAAAGTTCACCCTTAACTACATCATTTGTCCGTATGGCTTTCCGCAGTCAATAATCACTGACAATGGACGTCCATTCAAAAACCAAGACGTATGTGAGTTATGTGAATGATTCCATATCCAACACCACTTTTCATCTCCATACTACCCCCAAGGAAACAGCCAAGCTGAGGCATCCAATAAAACCATTATCAAGATATTAAAAAAGACTGTCAACGACGCTGGCCACGACTGGCACATACAACTTAACCCTGCTCTGTGGGCTTACCGAACTAGCATTCGTACACCTACAGGAGCTACCTCATTCACTCTAGTCTTTGGTGCTGAAGCCATCTTACCCATTGAGGTCAAAATTCCTTTGCTACGAGTTTCCTTGAAGGGTCTAACTAATGAGGAGGAGTACCGACAATCACGCTTGCACGAGCTAGAAATGATGGATAAAAGACGACAAAACTCATTGAATCATCTCCAAGCATATCAGAACTGCCTTTGTCGCAGCTACAATAAAAAGGTTATGGTCAGAAAGTTTGACATTGGCAACCTAGTTCTCATGCAGAACCCCAAGAACCAAGTAGACAAAGAAAAGCCAGGAAAATTTGAACCAAACTGGCTGGGTCCCTATATTATCATATCTTCCTTTGGTTTTGGGGCATATCAATTGGCAACTCGAGATGGGGAATAGTTGATTGAGCCCATCAACAGTTTACATCTCTGAAAGTTCTACGCATAGCATCAGAGGATAGAGTTGAAAACCATAAAATACAAAAAAATTGAAAAATGATAACAATCGTCACCTTGATGAAAACCTGGCAAACAGGCATCTTGGTGACACCAAAAAAATCAAAAAAACATGAAAATAGTAAAGAGAAAAATGATTCGTTCAATAGTGAAAACCTGGCAAACAGGCACTTTGGACAGGTACCATGGTGAAAACCTGGCAAACAGGTACCATGGTGAAAACCTGGCAAACAGGCACCATGCGTAATCAATCATTGCTCTGCCATCTACTGTCACTTTGTCTAACTTGGCCTAGGATGAAAGGTATTTTCTGCCATTATTTTGCAAATCGCTATCACATCCTACCCAACCTATCATAGTAGCTAAATGATTGACATCAGGTCTTGACAATTGTCTGTCTAACAAGTCAGCAGCATCCTGTCCTTATCCCTTGCAAGTGGCCAAGTCTTAGACCTGACTGGGGGCAAAATGCTTACCATGCAACTGTAATGGATGTCACATATGATCATAAAAACATCACAAAAAGTCCTGAAAAAAGACAAAAACATCACAAAAAGTCTTGAAAAAAGACAAAAACATCACAAAAAGTCCTGAAAAAAGACAAAAACATCACAAAATGTCCCGAAAAAAGACAAAAACATCACAAAATGTCCTGAAGAAAGACAAAAACATCACAAAATGTCCTGAAAAAAGACAAAAACATCACAAAATGTCCTGAAGAAAGACAAAAACATCACAAAATGTCCTGAAGAAAGACCAAAAACATCGTAAAATGTCCTGAAAAAAGACCTAAAAATCATAAAACGTCCTGAAGAAAACTAAACAAAACATCGGACTGCTCGAAGCACACAAGCGCACTGTCATCTCTGGTCAAAGTCAATTAAGTCAATCAGTCCTTGTCATCTGTCTGAACTATGTTGTCTCTGTGCATTTGCTACATAAGCAAGACTCATACTTGAGTCCCCGAGACATTAGGTCAGTCCTTTAGGTTTGTCAAAATAAAATCATGATGCAATTTTTGATCAAGACAAAGTCATTGGTCGTGTCGAACTATGAGGTCTCTAAGTGTATGACGTAGGCAAGGCCATCTATCGATGAGCCCCCGAGGCCACACTAGGTCAGTCCATTAGGGTTCATGGCACTACAATGGCACACACGTCAAAGGTCTTCAATCATTTTCCACATGGGAAAACTCCTAAAACAAAGTAAAACAATCTCTTATTCAACATGACAATCTCATCAGTGCGTCACTCATATCATCAAGGTAATATCAGCATCTAGTCAAACACAAGTCAAATTCGGTCAAATCAAGTCAAATCATCAGAAACCAGTCAAACTGTCAAATTTTAGTTAGTCTTTAGATGAATCCTTCTGAATGATAACCGTTGTCATTTACGCCTTAGGATGTGTCCTTCCTAGGCGTCGTCATCGTCCTTTCGACATTTTGAGCGATCTTCTTCACAATTAAAGATCACTCTTCCTGACATCAGTATTCTTCAGATGAGTCCTTCTGAGGAACCAACTCTATCATTTATGCCTTAGGATGTGTCCTTCCTAGGCATCGTCATTAGTTCGAGGGACCCCTTACGACCATTAGGGATCAAATCCTCTCGACATCGGCATTATTCAAGATGTGTCCTTCCTGAATTCACCAAGTCTCGACATTTATCAAGGTCATCAAAACTTTAAACATTCGGACATCTCGACATTATCAAACATGGCATCTTGACATCAGAACAATGGATATCCAGATGCACTTGGCAAACACTTGACAATTGTCTTTTGATCTTTTATCATGTTATTAGTTTTTCAGTGAGATCCCACTAAGCAGGATTTAGAGAAGTAGCGACGTAGCATGACAATTGACACGCATGACTACTAGCTTCTAAGTGAGGTCTTGATCTTGGGATTTAGAAAAGCAATGACATATCATGATAGGGACTTTATTTTTGTATTTTGGCAATCATGTCACTAGTTTCTCAAGGATGTCCTAGAAACAGGATTTAGAGAAGCAGCGACGTTTCATGATTTGTCCTTGTCTTTTTCTACTGGTGGTTGATTCGGACAAAGACTGGGGCAATAATGCTCTTGGTATGAGTCATGATCTTCCTTGTCTGTGAATGCTTGTCTTATGTGATGGTACGACCTTGCACACCTCGATCTTTGTCATATCATGGTGTTTGTTGGCCATCACAACAATCTACCCAATGATGATTAAGAGCAATAAATATTAAAATTCCTATGGTAAGGTTTGAAGTATTTTCTCTAGGAATTAACATGCATCATCTTTAGTCGTGTCATCTTCTCTCACCCATCTCATATAAGCATTGCATCCATATCATCATCCATATCTTTTGCACTAACATTCCTTTGTCTCTTCATATTCTAGTCTCCTAACCAATTTCGAGAGCACACCCATGTTCTTGGAACCTGTCTGTCCTCTCGAGGGGGCATACCATAACCCTCCTCATCATTCTTCCTCATCTTATTTTGCACTGGGGCATTTTTTGACTTATTTTCTTTGTCACAATGCGACATGCTACATTATGACAAAGAGGGGCAAAATGTAGACACCTAAAAATGACCTAGGCCTGCAAGCTTCATTTTTACCACTTTCGTCCTAACATAATTAAGACATTTAATTATGTCCTTTGTCCACATTTGACTATTGACTAAATAATTCATAATTATTTAATTAATTCATGTCAGTTATTCTTCATGATTATTAAATAAATAAATTTTATTTATTTATTAAATACGTCATTAACTGTCTAGGTATTTCTTTAATTTATTTAATTCCCTCTTCTACATTTAATTCTTATTGATTATTAAATAAATGAATTTCATTTATTTATTTAATACGTCACTGATTGTCTTAATTAAATAAATTGATTCATTTAATTAATTGGTCTTATCTCCTAAATTAAATAATTAAAATTTAATTATTTAATTGAGAATTTCATATTCTTCTCATTTTAAATAAATTTAATTATTTAAAATGTCATGTCAATCCTAACTGTGAGTCCATTTTGATAAATAATCTGAAAAAGATTATTTATTATCTCATAAAATCATTATTTTGAATTAATTTAATTCAAAATAGTAAATAATCTTCCAAAAATCAAGTAATCGGGTAGATTCTTGATTTTCCAAATCTGATCTTCAGTCCAAATCTTATCTTCTAGATTTTTCAAATCTCGCAAATTAGGAAATCTTATCTTCTTGATTTTTCGAAAATCTTTATTTTCTAATTAATTGTCTCATTTATTTTCCACCGTCGATCCAATTTTATTCTGACTGTTCGATTAAGGATTTTTCCCTAACCCTAATTAGGGATTCTTAGGTTTAATCTAGATCGTTCATTTCATCAATTTATCTCGTCCGTCCATTCAAAATGGCCTTTTCTATAAAATGCCATCTTCTTCTCATTTTTGGGAGACACGCACATTTTGACATTTTGCATAGTTATTATAGGCATTTGCTTTCACACTTAAATCTCCATAGGCAATTTCATTATTTATTATTATAGTCATTTAGTCAAGGCATAGGCATTTAGATTTTGAGTAAATCCTTCAAAACTTGCTTTAGTCTTGTCATTCGTCATAGTTGCTCATACAAATCTGAGGGCATCTTCATTTACTGCAAGCAAAGGAGGTGTAACGAAGGTCAATCATGGAAGATGGAGATTCTTGGTAATATCATTCCTTTTCTTTTCATCATTTTCCTTTGTACTTCGTTATTTCAATGGATTTTAGTGTTATTTGATTTAACCATCTAACAATCTAATTTTTCCCTTGATTACAGTTATAATTGCAACATTTGATTGATTAACTGTTAGCATCTTACTCCCACCTCTACTCCTCTTCAGTTAAATATGTGTCCACCCATAACTAGAATTATTCATCAGTCAGCCAATCCAAATCCATTACCTCATTTACTTTTACACTATAAGGTGTATATTTAACTGTCACCTGGTTTGCCTCATGTTCAAAAAACTCAAGAAATGAACTAGTTCTGATGATTTTATCCATACAACTCACTAATAGATCAAAATATGAGTCATCACAAATTAAATAAATTTGAGCATTGATGACCCTATTAGCCTGATCCTTCCATTGTTGAAGAGACCTAATATTACCTTGCTTATCAATTATATTAGGCAGCAGTGTGTCACTCGAATCATTGAAACACTTCACCAATTCCTTGATCATCCTACTCAAATAATCTGGTAAGGCTTGAAAACCTTGCAATTATTTAACCAACACTTGAGTAGGTCTCAATGACTATGGCCTATTATTGGCATAAAATCTTGAGGCCTTATACATTACATCCAAGTCATTAGCCCTCCACTTCTCAATCAATGGTATTGCTACTTCCTGATCCCTATCAATATTATTTATTGCACCTACTAATAAAGAATAAGAAGAATATAAATTTAACAATTTATGATCAAACTTTTCATTTAAATGCTACAAAAAAGTGGTAACAATTTCCTTTTGTCTTCAAAATGCCCTCTCCTCATTTACCTTCATAGAGTCCTTTAGCTCTGCAATTTTCTACATTAACTACTTCTTTGTTGGATCAACAAAGCACTCTAACTCCTCCTCAATTGGTTCCAATGTGGGACTAAGGGAAGGAGTTTTACTAGGAGATCCCAGTGTGGAAAT
This sequence comes from Sequoiadendron giganteum, assembly GCA_007115665.2. Lineage (NCBI taxonomy): Eukaryota > Viridiplantae > Streptophyta > Pinopsida > Cupressales > Cupressaceae > Sequoiadendron > Sequoiadendron giganteum. Next base: position 591,369,466 of record CM021106.1, on the reverse strand, counting down.
AATGGGGAAACCAAGAAGCAATGACACGGATGTGGAAGGCAGTGATTTAATCATAGGAGCAATTGATGCTTCCCCAATCTACCTACACTTTAACCTTTCCACTTCTATTTTCAGCTCAATATTCCTTTGCTACATCATATTATACTCCCCAATCATAAAGTTATACTTTTCCATAAGACTCCCTTTTTCAGCTTCCTCTCTCTCTACAGTCTTTTGTCCCGGTTTGGCCACATTCACAGTAAAATTTTTAGCCTTTGTGGTTGAAGTCCTTGAAGCTATTTTTATTATTAAATCTCCCCTCCAATTTGGGTTAATATTAGTTATACTTGGTTTTCTTCCTTGTGGGGACAAATCCCATATTGCCAAGGTTTCATATTCCTCACTAAAAGTAGAGTCTTGCAGTGCTGTCTTGACTTATTCTTTTAAATTCTAGAGGGGATGTTTGGACTTTAAAATAGCATTAAAGCCACTACATCAGTAATGTCCCACTCAAGTAGAATCAAGAAACCAACTTGATTGACCAACTTTCTCCCTTCTTCTAGAGTGATGTCCTTGAATTCATTCATCATTTCAGCCATCACTTCATCATCATTTTCCTGATATGACCTACCAAGCCTCTATTCTCTTCTTTTCTCACACTTCTCCTAATATTCCTCTGACTTCATCCTCCAAACTAGCTACAAGAAGACTAGTGTTTTCAAAAAAGCATCATCATCCAAGAATTCTTTACAAGCCTCCATTCTTGCATCATGTACAAATTTTCCCTTCATGTCCAAGTCTCATAAAATTAAATCAATTGGTCATGGAGGGGAAGGCATGCCCATTTGCATATCTTGGTCTATAACAATAATTTCATCCTCCAAGTCCTCCTAGGACTATTCGATCCTTCACCTCTTTCAGCTTGGCGATGATGGTGGTGGTGAGGGACTCCTCTCAGGTGATGACTCAAGATCAATTATTTTTATAGCCTTAGGTGTTTTAAGATGTGAGCTTGGTTGTTCATGCAACTTCATTACCTATTTTCCTTTTCTATCTCTTTCTTCTTCATCACTACTATCATCCCTTTTTCTCTTGTAAATAGGCTTGTCATCTAGAGGTTGGTAAGTTGGTCTTTCTTTGAATGGCCTTGCAGCTTGTTCTTGTATACCCAAATCCAACTCCAAATTTATTTTCTTTGTCATTAGAATGCCCATGATTTCCTTGAAATTATCCATCAAAAAATAAATCTTCTTATGGTAAGGATTGAATTCCATCAATGGATCATATTTTGGATCCATCTTGTGTACAATAGCCAATAGCTTATCATAGGCTACCCATTTTTATTTATTTAATTCCTACCTATTCAAATCAAAATCATTTTTGATCAGGTCCTTAGGAAAATTGAATTCATGAATAAATTTAGCACCTTTTATTCTTTGTATAAATAGAGTAAAGAAACCCTTAGGATCACACTACCTCCTAGGACCCATACTTAAATGGTACAAATCAAAGAAGTTTCTAAAATACACCAAGCCTCCTTTTTAAATAACAAAATTAGAAACCACTGTGTAATCAAGGTATAAAGTTCCCTTACCCTTTCAAGTGATGTTATCTTCATGAATGCATCCAATCTACCACATGACCTCAACAAATTCGATCCTTGGTGGCACATTATAAGGAAGGATATGTGGGGTCCCCTGAAAACCATATACCCTCAAAATAGTGCTGACTAGATATGGGATAATATCACCCCAATTGTGGAAAATATTTAAATCAGGCCTCCTGTCCTTGGGCCTAATAAAATCATGCAATTCCAAAGGAACCCTGGGTAAATTTACCATCAATCTAGCTCTCACTCTTGATGCAAAGCAGTTGTCAAACTCTACATAGTTGGCATTATCTCTATTATATGAAACGTCAGTAGTCCAAACTTGTACCAACAACCTTTCTTCATTGACCAATCGATTCAATCTCATTTTCTCAAAGAAAAACTCAACATTCTTGAAAAAAAACATGTGCATGAGCATAGAATACCAATAAAATGGGGCTCTTATATCATTTTGATGTAGTTTCAATAAACCTTTGTGTATCTTCTTAGCCAGGAAAGAAGCAAAATCATATACTACAGATAAATTTGGGTGTTTTATCTACACCCCCATGAACATAAGTGCTATTGGCATCACGGTATTAGGGCTAAAACCCAAAAATTTTCATAATGAATAGAAAGTAGCTAGGAAGTGCTTTGCAAAACAATCTAGTCTGAAAGGCTCCTGATCACTAGGGCTGATATGAATTCTTGAACCTCCTACCCTAGACAAATGAGGTGGGAGCATCTTAGCTCTGAAAAGGGACATTATATTCCCATATTCTTGTTTCACTGCTTCAAGATCGACAGGGACCAAGAATTTAGTTGGCTCACTCAAATCAATGACTTGTCAAAATTTCTCTATGTTAATATATAGCAGAACCCTTCCATCGTTATCCCTAACCACCCATGTGATAGGATCATACCTTTCGGCCACTGCCTTGAGAAAATATGCATCTAGAAACACATTTAGAACTACCAATTTCCCCATGTCATAAATCCAACCATTTGAGAAAGGATGAGGCAGATTTCTTTGTCCAAACCATAATCTAAACATCTCCAAACCCTTAAGTGACACCCTATCATCAACTATATTACAAAAATTATACACTAACCCCTACCCAAAGGATTTTCCTCACATTAGGACCAACCCCTTTTCCCTATCATTTATCGACAATGACAATTGATATAGGAAATAATCATACAAGTTTCTATTCAAAAATTTAATCTAGCAGAATGATTCTTTAATGGTGCCATTGTGAGCGAACTAGGGCTTCCTTGTATTATAGACGTTAAACAAACTAGGATTTCTCAAGAATGTGAAATTACAAAACAAGAAATTTGCAATTTCAAACAAATTTAACTCATTTATAACCCTGAAATGATTTTCAATAAAATTCCCAAAAATCACACAAAAAATTCCCCCAAATTAAGAATAAAATTTTACCAAGAGATGAAAAATTCAACTTACGACTTTGTGCTCGCAAAAGTCCTAATTCTTCACTGCAACAACTTATGAATTCTTCCTCGGCTTTAAGATTGCTCTGCAAAACTTCTTGAATTCTTTGAGATACAATTGAAAGGGGAAAATAGTCATTTTATTCAATCAAATCATGCCAAAAAATGTCTTGTTCGCCATCAAAGCTCACCCGCGTGCTTCAGCAATGGCTCCAATCGCATTTGATGTAGGTTTGAATATTACCCATTGATCTTTCATTCTGGTGAGATCATCCAACAACAACATTTTTATCAATTTGACATTGACTTCCATCATGGAACATGGCCCACCACCTTCTGCATCGCCAAGGAAATACACGTGTCGCCTTTCCATTGATATTGAAATCAATAACCACCCTATAAATTCTAATCACATGATGGTGGGAAACTCCAGATCTCAATCATAAATGATCTTGCTCTTTCAAACCAACTACAAACTTTGACGTTAAACGTCGAGAACCTTTTCTGCTAAGATTAAATTATCTTCATCCATTTGAAGAATGTGCATTTTATACTTGCTTTAGTAACCCACCAATTAATGTATTAAAGATGACTTAATATATTAAAGTACTCCCAAAATTCCTTTGGATTCACCAGATGTGACAAGTGGTGCCCTCCCATGATATCACCATCAGTCAAAAATCATGTGGTGGGGTCATCACAGGATAGCGGGGAACGACTGAGATCAAACGATCACTCATCAACGGCCACAAAAAACCATCCCTCTAAAAAATATAATTTTTTTATTAAGACAAGAGGGGACATAACTAGGTCAATGACAAACCATGACATGAAGTTGTTCTTAAAAGGGGAGTGTGGGACCATCCTAGACTTAGGAAGAAATAAAATCTAGCAAAGGAAAATATAGCGATAGATCAGAAGGGGACCGACCCTAGACGAATCAATAAGACTCAAATTGTTTTTTAAAACCCTCCTCCAAAAGTAATGACCAAATAGACCCAGGCCAGGGTATAAGATAAGAAATTAAGGTTTACACAAATACTTAGAAACAAATGTAAAACTCCAACCCTAGAATTTCTCAAATCACCTTATAGCAAAAACACCATGTAGAACAAGAGACATAGGCAAGATCAAATGGAACTTGTAGAACAAAAATTAAAGTTCCATCAGTGGCTCCATTTGGGGACATTCATTCCACTTGAATGAAATGAGATCTCATAAAATCAGGTTGAGAAGAGCAATTGCAGAGACAACCAAAATGAGTTGTCTAGAAAAAACAACCGAGTAGGAAATAAACCTACCACTAACTTTAATACAAACCTAAACTACTATTCATGGAAAAACATACTTCAAGTGAAGTATAACTTCAAGAAATATCCATGAACTAGTAGTTCAAGAGTATCTCCTATCATCTCTTGGAGGAATTATGAATCTTCACCCCACTTACTGTTGATTAGAAATGGACCCAACCAAATTGCATCAAATTTTCCATGTTTTCCCTTATCTTTTAATCTGGCATCCCACATTAGGACCAGATCTCCATCTTGGAAACTCCTTGCAATTTCCTTCTTGTCATACAAGTTATTTACTTGCAACTATAATTTTTCATTTTTCATTTGAGCCTCCCTCCTGGTTTCATCCAATTCTATGAGGGCTTCTACTCTCAATTGCATTTCATCATCAATTTCATTGTCATATGTCTGGACAAACTTATACATTTCCATCAAACGATTTTTAGGAAACCTTTCATTTATCCCATACATGAATTCAAATAGGGTATAGCCTATTTATTTCTTCAGAGTCACCCTATCTGCCTAGACTGTTAATCTCAACTTAGAATCCCATGCCTTCTTATTTTTATCTAGGATTCTTTTAATGATTTTCATCAAGCTTTTATTTCTTGATTTTGCTTGTCCATTTCCCTATGGGTGATATGGTGATGAGTAGTAAATTTGGATCCCATGCTTCTCACAAAATTCTATGTATTCCTTAGATCTAAAACACATTGCATTATTCAAAAAAAATCCTCTTTGGACATCCAAACCTAGTCAATATGTTAATCATCAGGAAGTCAATTAACATTTTACCGGTTTCCCTCTTAGTTGGAATTGCTTCCACCCACTTGGTTAAATAATCGGTGGCCACCAATATCCATGAGTGGCCTCCACTAGACTTACATGCTATCCCTCCCACAAAGTAAATACCCCATTGTTGAAATAGAGATTGCACTGTAACTGGTGTTAGAGGAAAGTTATCAGAGAGTTTTAACTTACTAGAGAAATGGTAAGAAGCATCACATGTCTTTACCAATTAGTGTGCATCTTTAAAAATAGTAGGCCACTGAAATCTAGCCCTCAGTTTCTTATGTGCAGTTATTTTGGCCCTATAGTTCCCTCCACAAACTCCGCTCTGCATTTCAATCAAAATTTCCTATGCTTGACTTTGATCTACATACTTTAGCATGAAACCTTCAAAATTTCTCCACCAAATCATACCAACTACAATAACATACTTTATAGCATGTAATTTTAGTGTACTGTTCTCATTTTCACTCAAGTTGTCAAAACATTTCATCTTTTGCAAATAATGAATAACACCTTTATACCATTCAGAATGTTCCATATCACATATGTGTGATCTATTCTCCTCTTCTTGTAAATTTATCAGATTTTCTTCCAAATTACTTTGGGCCATAATCTTGGCCAATCCTTGTCCTCTTACCAGTTTAGTAATCTGGACCTCAATATTAAATTCCTAGATCCTATTGATCATCTACACAATCTTCCTGATACTTCCTGTTGTGCGAAGATATCTTTGAAAACAACACTAGGTACATGTGCAACCATCGTAGCTCCCATCAAATAAGGCTTGAAGGTGTTTACTAACTTTACCAATGCATATCCTGGTTTCTCATTGATATCATACTTGAGTTTCGCAGTGGTGCAGGAGCACCCCAAAGTGCATCTAGGAGGGTTAACCATAAGGTTAAGAGTTAACAACTTGTTTTAGATCACATGAATAAAACTCCTTAAAATTCTTGTAATTGTGCCTTAGAGTAATTTGAGAACTTGTTTAATGTTCATAAAGGTCATGTTTACCAATTGCTAGATTGGGGTTTGGCTACAAAGATGATTTATGACCTTGTAGACCTCCCTAGGTGATAGTTTTCTTTAAAATTTTGAAAATAAGGCCTATGGAAAGCCATAAGCGGAAATGGCACAGTTATGCTCAAGCTTAACTGAGTTGGAGAGCCTATTTATGGTGTGCTTTGACCTATGAGAAAGGTTGGAAGATTTTGTAAAAGTGAAGGTTCCTGATTATGAGTGTGGATAGTGAGAAGGTTTGGTAAATTCTGTGTTTTGTGTTAAATTGGAGTGGTCAGGAGCAATCATGGCACTATGAGATTGTTATAGCATGTAGTGTAGTTTTATTTGAAGTTTTGTGTGGTAATATTTAATTAGGGTGTTCAATTTCTAGGAATTGCTTTGCAAATTGACTCTTTCCATTTGTTGTTATGACTAGTAAACTATGAAGAATGGACATTTAGTTCTCATTCCCACTGTACCTAGTGTACGGGCTTTTGGGGATTAAGGCTAGACTCCATGGTTGTAAATAGGTTAGGGTTAGGAGTGGTTAGGACTCAAGGGATCATGGAGAAATTCTTCTCCTAGGCAAGCTTGACAGTGCCCGACTAGGAAAGACAGGAAGTGCAAAGCACTTGGTTTGCAGGGGTGACCTTTCGCTAACAAGTCACATGGTGGAAAGGTAGATAGGCACCTTCAAAAGGATTGGAATGAAGGAGGAGGCTTCACAAGTCCATTTGGGTGGAGAACTAATTGATAGTTTGCTGTATGCTCAGGAAAACCTAAAGAAGAGACCTAATTTGCCAAGTTGAAGGTTCGACCTGTGTACGGACAGTTGAGGGTTGAGACCTTTAGAATCTTTGAGGGATGGGCATCAGGACCACTAATCCATAGGAAGGATTTAGTGTTCTTTTGGAAATTTTGGAGAGCCAACCAGTTTCCTTGGAGATGGAGACCTAATTGGGGCTCAAAGGCTAGTAGCCTTTTTAACCCTGAATGAGGGTTTGGTAAAATTTCAAGAACCCTAGGAGGATGGTGTGAAGATAGTGGAAACATATCTACACCCCTGTAAAGAACAAATTGAGAGTTGGGAGTAATTAGCCTTTAGGGTAGATTAAGGGCTAAAGGAGAGTGAGAGGTAGAGCACCAGGATTGACTTGGTAAGTTGAATTGTGATGATAGAGGGGTTGGCCAAAAGAACCAGGGGTACCTAAGCGAGCATTAGGTCCTATAGGTTAAGGTGGCGGAGAGTGACACCATAAGGATCTTCCAAGTGAGACCCAGAGCATGGAACAATGATTGTTTCCATCCAACCCTACCCTATCAGATTGGTATTAGAGAAAGTTAAAGATTTGGGATAGAATCTTGTATGTCAGACCTTGAATCGAGTGGTTCCACAACCATGGTAACAAACATTGAGTTGGAAAAGAAGGTTGAAGATCAGGAGGAAGATAATAGGAGGTTGAGAGAAATATTGGCACAACTTGAGCAAGCATTGAACAATGTTCAAATAAAGGCCGATGAGGTCAATGATAGATTAGAGGGCAGGGAACCAGAGAGTGAAGAGGTTGCAGAGGAAGACAAGACCCCTAAACCTAACCTTGTTCTGAAAGAGGAGCCTTTCTTGAAGGAATTGAAAGCTTTGAGTGGGAAAGCACTGGAAGGTATGCCACTATTTAGTGGAAAATTGGAGGATGACCTAGTCCTAGATTGGATAGAAGGCATGGAGAACCATTGTGAATGTGATGGAGTCACTAAAGCACATAAGGTGAAGGTGGCCAAGTATAGATTGAGAGGATCCACCTTGACATGGTGGAAATTCATTCAGAAAGAAAGGGAAAAGGAAGGCAAGAGGCCTATTTCAAATTGGAAAGGTATGGTGGAAAAAGTGAGAGAAGCATACATACTAGATGATTATGAGATTCAATTACACAAGAAGAGACAAAGCTTGAGGCAAAGAGACCAATATGTGAACACATACACTGAGGAGTTTCAAAAACTTTGTATGAGGTCCAATGTTTCAGAGGATGAAAGTCTCAAGGTGGCTAGGTATCTTAACGGCTTGAAGTGGAACATCCAAGAGGAGATGACTCTTCTAAGTCCAAAGATAGTACACCAATGCTATCAATTAGCTATCAAGATTGAGAAAAGAAGCAAGGGGAAATATGATCAAGCTTCTAAGAGTAGAGGCAAAGGTAGAGATCAAAGAGATCAAAGAGGATAGAGAGGTGGCTACCAAGGTAGAGGGAATGAACAAAGAAACCAAGGTGAATCTAAACTCACAGAGCATGGAGGTGAAACATCTTCTAGAGGAGGTTATGGAAGAGGTAGAGGTTCTCAAGGAGGATCAAATAGAGGAAAAGGAGCAGGCAACATCAATTCATATTTTCCTACTATGAAATGTTACCATTGTGGTCAAGTAGGACATCCAGCTTATAGGTGCCTGAAGAAAGCATCTTCATAAAATGCTAAGAAGAGGGTGGCATATGCACAAGAGGATACCATGAGTACTAAATCACCAGAGATCAATCATATTGAATTGAAAATGTGGGAGAATTTGATGTTTAGGAGATTTTTGATCAGACAACCAGTCAAGGAAGAACCAAAACAAAGAAGAGCTCTATTTAGAGTGAGATGCAAGATACTTCAAAAATTATGCAAGGTCATTGTAGATTCAAGTTCAACAGACAACATCATCTTAGAAGAGGCAGTAAAGAAGTTAAAATTGGAGAAGGTACCCCGCACTAAGCCCTACAAAGTGACATGGTTAAACAAAGGGCAGAGTGTTCTTGTTAATGAGCAAGTAACGGTGGAGTTTTCCATTGGAGGGTACAAAGATAAGTTAATTTGTGATGTATTACCCATGGATGCATGCCATCTGCTATTGGGAAGACCATGGCAATATGATAGAAGTTCCATGTATCATGGGAAGGACAATACTATTTCTTTTAAAAAGGATGGGAAGACATTTAAGTTGCAGTCATTGTCAGAAGAAGAAGAAGGATAGTCAAAGACACCAAGTGTCATGTTGAGTAGTGGCAAAGAGTTCCTTAACAACCTACATAAAGGGGGTGAAGGATATGTGATCATGTTGCAGTCTAAAGAGGAAGACAAGACTAAAAAAATAGTCATACCCAGAGCAGTCCAAAAATTGCTTGAGAAGTATAAGGACATAGTGAGTGATGGTGCACCTACAACTTTACCTCCTAAAAGGGCCATTAGTCATCAAATTGACTTCATACCTGGAGCATCATTGCCTAAAAAAGAAGCTTATAAGCTTACATCGGATCGAAATCTAGAGGTAGCTAGACAAGTGCAGGAGTTATTGGATCAAGGCTTGATTAGGAATAGTATCATCCCATGTGTAGTACCAGTGGTCTTAGCAACCAAGAAAGGAGGAAAATGGAGATTATGCAATGAATCTAGAGAAATAAACAGAATCACAATCAGGTATAGGTTCCCTATTCCTAGGATTGAAGACTTGATGGATTGTCTTGGAGGATCTCAGCACTTCACCAAGTTTTATCTCAAGAGTGGATACCATCAAATCAGAATCAAGGATGGAGATGAGTGGAAGAAAGAATTCAAGACAATAGATGGGTTGTATGAATGGAGAGTTATGCCATTTGGCCTCTCTAATGCCCCTAGTACATTCATGAGGCTCATCAATGAAGGGATCAAGGACTTTATAGGGATATTTGTGGTGGTATATCTTGATGATATACTCATCTTTAGCAAGACAACAAAAGAACACCTAAAGCATGTGGAGTTGGTTCTTAGAAGATTGCAAGAGGAGAAGTTGGCCATCAACCTAGAGAAGTGTGAGTTTTTCAAATAAGATCTTGTATATTTGGGTTTTGTAGTGTCCCAAGGATCATTGAAAATGGATCCAAGCAAGGTGGAAGCTATCCTAAACTGGCCTACACCAACCATAGGGATTGGGGTAAGAAGTTTCCATGGATTGGCTCAATTTTATAGGAAATTCAAAAGAAAATTTAGTGGCATATGTGCACCAGTCTTAGAGACAATCAAGGGTGGTTTGAAAAATAAGTTTGTGTGGACTCAAGAAGCTGAGAAAGGTTTTGAAAAACTGAAACAAGAAGTGGCAACTCAACCTATTCTCTTATTACCAAGCTTTGACAAGTTGTTTACTATAGAGTGTGATGCTAGTGGAGTTGCAGTAGGAGGAGTGCTTAGTCAAGAAGGAAGGCCCATAGCTTTCTTCAATGAAAAGCTCAATGAAGCTAAGAAGAAGTATTCTACCTATTATCTAGAACTTTATGCTTTGGTTCAGTCACTTAGGAAGTGGAGGCATTACCTTCTACCCAAGTATTTTGTCGTCTTTACTGACAATCAGGCACTTAGTTATATCAACTCCCAAGAGAAGTTGAGCAATAGACACTTGAAATGGATGGAGTACATCCAAGATTTTACTTTCACCATCAAGCACATGAAGGGACAATTGAACAAGGTAGCAGATGCATTGAGTAGAAGATTGTTGACAGTTCAAGAGATACAAATCAAGAGCATTGGAATAGAGAGTTTCAAGGATATCTATGGGGAGGATGAAGATTTCTCAAAGGCCTACAAGGTATGTTCTAACTTTGAGAATCATTTTCATAGCCAATACTCAGAGTATACATTGCAAAGTGGATTTTTGTTTAAAGGGAATCAGTTATGTGTTCCAAAAGGGTCAATGAGAGAAAACCTCATTTAGGATAAGCATAATGGAAGTCTTAGTGGATATTTTGGCATAAAAAAGGCATTAGAACTAGTGCAAAGGTTTTACTATTGGCCTAAGTTGTCAAGAGATGTTAGGAGGTATGTGGAGCAATGTGTTGTGTGTATGAAAGCTAAGGGAGGAGCTAGTAATGCTGGTCTATATCAACCCCTACCCATTCCTAATAGACCATGGGAGTGTGTTAGCATGGATTTTGTGGTAGGACTCCCTAAGACCAAGATTGGATTTGATAGTGTGTATGTGGTGGTAGACAAATAGCAAGATGAGTCACTTTATTCCTTGTAAAACCACTCATGATGCTAGCTATATAGCTCACCTTTTCTTCAAGGAGATTATAAGGATCCATGGTTAGCCTCTAAGCATTGTTTCAGTCAGGGATGTGAAGTTCATGAGTCACTTTTGGAAGACTTTATGGAGAAGATTAGGTACCAACCTATCTTTTGGATCAGCTTACCATCCTCAGACCGATGGTCAAATAGAGGTGGTTAATAGGGTGCTAGGTAACCTTCTAAGGTTCCTAACCAAATAATATGGAAAGACATGGGACATGGTTATCTTATAGGCTGAGTATGCCTATAATGATAGTGTGAACCGGACCACAGTGAAGAGTCCTTTTGAAATTGTGTATGGGATGCACCCAAGAGGTATATGTGAGCTCAAGGATCTAGGAGGTATGGAGAATAGGAGTGGACATGCAGAAGACTTCACTCAAACCATGAAAGAGATTCAAGAGCAAGTGAAGAGGACAATCATCGAGGCTACACAAAAGTTGAAAAAAAAGGTAGATATGACAAGAAAGGATTTGCAATTTGTAGTAGGAGACTATGTCATGGTTCACCTTAACAAATCAAGGTTGTAGAAGGGAATATCAATCAAATTGTAGATGAAAAGAGTGGGGCCATGCAAGATATTGGCCAAGTATGGGAAGAATGCATACAAGGTGGAGTTACCTGCAAATTTGGGAATTTCACCAGTGTTCAATGTAGCTGATTTGATCAGATACAAGGGGTTAGTGAATGAAATAGATTAGAATGGTAGGGAGATCTTCAAGGATGTAAGCAACATACCCTTACCTATTCAAGATAAGCTTCAAGCAGAAAGGATCTTGGAGTCAAGGGTGAGGAAATCTACAAGGCACAAAGTGTACATGGAGCATCTTGTCAAGTGGAAGAACAAACATGAATCTGAGGCTACATGGGTGGATGAAGCTCAGTTCAAGAATTAGGGTATTGACCCATCTCTACTCTCTCCTCACATTCCTTAAAGTCTATGTAGAGGGGGAGAATGGTGCAGGAGCACCCCAAAGTGCATCTAGGACAGTTAACTAGAAGGTCAAGAATTAACAACTTGTTTTAGATCACATGAAGAAAACTCCTTCTAATTCTTATAATTGTGCCTTAGAGGCATTTGAAAACTTGTTTAATGTTCATAAAGGTCATGTTGACCAATTTCTAGATTGGGGTTTGGCTACAAAGATGATTTATGACCTTGTAGACCTCCCTAGGTGATAGTTTTCTTTAAAATTTTCAAAATAAGGCCTATGGAAAGGCACAAACGGCCATGGCATAGTTAGGCTCAAGCTTAACTAAATTGGAGAGCCTATTTATGGTGTGCTTCAACCTATGAGAAAGGTTGAAAGATTTTATAAAAGTGAAGGTTTGGTAAATTTTGTGTTTTGTGTTAAATTAGAGTGGTCAACAACGATCATGGCACTGTGAGATTGTTAGAACATGTAGTGTAGTGATATTTGAAGTTTTGTGTGGTAATATTTAGTTAGGGTGTTCAATTTCTAGGTGTTGCTTTGCAAATTGTTTCTTTCCCTTTGCTGTTTTGACTGGTAAACTATGAAGAACGGAGATTTAGTTCTCATTCCCACTGTACCTAGTGTACTGTATTTTGGGGATTGAGGCTAGACTCCATGGTAGTAAATAGGTTAGGGTTAGGAGTGGTTAGGATTCAAGGGATCATGGAGAAATCCTTCTCCTAGGCGAGCTTGACAGTGCCCGACTAGGAAAGATAGGAAGTGCAAAGCACTTGGTTTGCAGGGGTGACCTTTCCCTGACAAGTCACATGGTGGAAAGGTAGATAGGTGCCTTGAAAAGGCTTGGAATAAAGGAGGAGGCTTCACCAATCCATTTGGGTGGAGAATTAATTGACAGTTTGCTCTATTCTCAGGAAAACCTAAAGAAGAGACCTAATTTGCCAAGTTGAAGGTCCGACCTATGTACGGATAGTTAAGGGTTGAGACCTTTGGAATATTTGAGGGATGAGAATCAGTACCAATAATCCATAGGAAGGATTTAGTGTTCTTTGGGAAATTTTGGAGAGCCAACCGATTTCCTCGGAGATGGAGACCTAATTGGGGCTCAAAGGCTAACTAGCCTTCTTAACCCTAGGTGAGGGTTTGGTGAAAGCGATGAAAGAAAAGAGTTTGGTAAAATTTCAAGAACCCTAGGAGGATGGTGTGAAGCTAGTGGAAACATCTCTACACCCCTGCAAAGAAAAAATTGAGAGTTGGGAGTAATTATCCTTTAGGGTAGATTAAGGGCTAAAGGAGAGTGAGAGGTAGAGCACCAAGATTGACTTGGTAAGTTGAATTGTAATGATAAAGGAGTTGGCTAGAAGAACTAGGGGTACCTAAGCAAGCATTAGGTCCTATAGGTTAAGGTGGTGGAGAGTGACACCATAAGGATATTCCAAGTGAGACCCAGAGCATGGAACAATGATTGTTTCCATCCAACCCTACCCTATCATGCATCTTGTAAAGATTTACTGAAAAAGGCTATAGGTTGTTCAAAACCTTTTGCATTCTTTTGCAACAACACAAATGCAATTGTATGGAAAGAAGCAAATGAAAATATTTGTAAGGGCTTAGAAAAATCAGGGGTTTTCAATATAAGAGACTCCTTTATTGCTTGCTTAATGTCCTGGAAGGCCTATATAGACTTCTCTCCCCATTCAACCTTAGATCCCTTCTTAAGCATCTTGGAAATTGGGTGAACTATCTCAGGAAAAGTTGTCACAAACCTCCTTAGGAAGTTCATTTTCCCAAAGAAAGATTGTACACCTTTGAACTTGTGGGGTTGTTGGATTTTTTCTATTGCAACTACTCTCTCTAGATCAATTATGACTCCATCCTTGGAAACAATATGTCCCAACAATTTTCCCTTTGTTACACCAAATGCACATTTATTTGGATTCAAAAAGATGCCATACTCCAATGCTCTACTAAATATCTTCTTGAAATGCTCACAATGATCCTCTTCCTTTTTGGAGTATTTTGTCAAGTCATCTTGGTATATCACCAAAAATATGTTAATGAATTCTGAAAATGCCACATCCATGGCTCTTTGAAAAGTAGCCCCTGCATTTGATAGACCAAAATGCATTCTCACATAGGTATATGTTCCCCAGGGTGTAGTGAATGTTGTCTTATATTTCTCAGATTCCTTAACCATGAGTTGGTTGTAACCAGAGAACCCATCCATCATAGACATCAATTGACAGCCTCTCACCCTCTGTAACATGGCTTCCATTTTTGGTAATAGATAATTCTCTCTAAATAAAGACACATTCAAGTTCCTGAAGTCTACACATAGTCTGATGTCTCCATTTTTCTTTCTTATTGGTACCAATTTTGACACCCAAGATGAATGTCTAATTGGCTTAATGATCCCTACATCCCTTAGCTTCATTAAATCTTCTTGTATTTTGGGGGGCTAAGGTAGGATTAATAGGCCTCTATTTTTGCCTAAATGGCTTGGCACCATCACTCAAGGGAATCTCATGTTGGAACAAATCCTCCATGTATTCCTTAAGATCATCATAAGACCATACAAATACATGTCTAAACTTTCTCAATAAGTCAACTAACATTCTTCTCACCTTTAGTGACAATTTCTTTCCAATATATACCTTTTTTGGGGATACTTTTGTTCCAAGATTTATCTCTTCCAAGTCATCAGGATGTGAAGCAATATGATTAGCCTTTGTCTTATCCTGATTGTCAAATACTCTTTCTAATACAACTAATTCCTTAGGACATGTATTTGTTTTTAACTAAATTACCTCATTTCCAAACACCGTATTTTTAGAATCCATTATTTCTACAAAAGCTCCAAAGTCGATTTCTTGACTTTCATATTCATCTAGACAATTCAGGAATCTTAATATGTCATCATCATTATCAAAAACTTTCTAGTTCTTGATATTATCAGGAACTGATGGCCTAGTTTGCACTTCAACATTTGAGATCCCAACAAAGGTTATATATGGTCTTAACGCGATGTTTGCTAATAAATTGGCCACTCTATTGTGGCCTCTCTCCATCCAATCTATGGAAAATGCATCAAAGTTTTCCAACTCATCCCAAACAACATTCCTATACTATTTCAACCTCTTATTCTTTGATACATACCTGCCTCTAACTTGGGAAATCACAAGTTTAGAATCTCCAATTACCTTGAGCTTCTTAATCCCATGCTTTTCAACGAATCTCAACCCAAATAACAGTTCCTCATATTCCACCACATTATTGGTGCAATCAAATGACAGAGTGAAAGAGAACCTAAATGTATTTCCACTTGGTGATCATTACAAAACACCTATACATGATCCTTCTTTTGAACTTGCACCATAAAAGTACATAGTCCACAAGTCATCACACTCTGATAATTGTTTTACTTTTGTGTCGATTAGTGCAGTGGGCTTATCACAATCACTAGGGAATTCCTCAACTCTAAATTCAAATCTGAATTCATTTATGCCAGTATCAATAAAACATGTCATATTTTCAGTTGGATCATGCTCAAACATATGAGACACTTTTGATTCTCTCTCAATCTTGACATTCCTTCCATCAATGGAGAAATTATAAAATGATAGGTCACATTGCATGTTACAACACCTTGATGCGCTCCACTTTCTTGATAATAGCATTCCAAAATGTGGTGGGAAGTTAGAAATTAGTATAGTCTTGGCTAAGCCCTTCTCATGATACTAAGTCAATTTATAAGCTAATGCTCTAATAGTCCCAATAATCAGCACTTCCCTTGAATCCATTGCATATAATTTTCCTTGAGTAGTGTCCATTGTCAAGCCCATTGCTTCCATGATCTTGACTGGAATAAAATTGTTTGATGCCCTTGAATCTATCATACAATTCCTTAAAGTCTTCCCATTCATAAAAATGCTCAAGAAAAAAGGGGTTTATGTTTTCAAGGAACATATTAATAGAATTCCCTAAATATACATGGGGAATTTGTGACACAATTTACTCCATTTATTTCTCCTTTCTTTCTCCTACATCCTTTGCTTCTTTACAACCACCATTTTCAACCCTAGTAAAAACAACACCTATGATCAATCCTCTTGTCTTTTCCTTATGTTCATCTATTCTAATCATTTCTAGCAAAGGTACAAAAAATTTAACCTAAGAAAGAACTTGAAATATATCTATGGGTGTATATTTTGGCAAATCAGACACCATGCCTTTATCATTGGATTTTTTCTCTTGTTGCTTACTTCCCTTGATTTTCCTCTACCTTCTATCCTCTAAAGCAGGTTCAATAGACTTTGTAGTCACTTTAGTCTTCACCAATGATGATGTTGTATCTTCTTGAGGCTTTGGAGTTTCATTCTTCTTTTCCCAAATCTTATAATTTTTAACCTCTTTAACTTTGACAACATCTTTCTTTTTATTAACTTTAACACCCTTATTTTTGTCCTTTTTCTCTTTATTAAATAAGCCAACAAGTTTACCGTGTTCACCACCAACAATTCTTTTACTCAGCTAAAGTGAGCTTCTCATTTGAGCAGCCATTCTCGTATTCAATCTTGCAATCTCCTCCTCTGATGCTCTCCTTAGGGACACTGCATCTTCATCTTGTTCCATATTTCAAGTATTATGGTCAAAATCACCTTCCTCATCAAAGAAAACCTATTTATAATATATCTCACTTCTCTCTCTTTGATCATCCACATCAACTCTTTGTGATTCATCACCAAAGGAACATTATGCCTCATCAATGTATGATCTGGCCATATGAACATCCACATCACTTTGCTCAATTTCAAGAGTCTTCTCATGAGTTTCTTGCCATGTTCCCTTAGCAACAAGCAACTGAGCAACACCACAATGTTTCTGATCATGTGGATGTTGACAAACTACACAACATCATTTATCTTGTACCATATTTACTGAATGCTTCTACAGTGGGTCTGGTGTATGCTGATCATGTTTGGGCTTTTGGCTAGGCAAGATTGGTTTCCAATCTTTCCAATTTGTATTGTAAGGGTAATTTTGCAACCTAAGCAATCTTTCATTCTTATTATATTTTTTATTTTCTTTTCCTATACCCTTTTCTTTCATGCCAATGTTATAGTTTTTGTCTTTCAAAGTGCTCAAGAACTTATCCCATTTTTCATCATCCTTAGGCTTTGAAGAAGAAACCTTCTCAACCTTATCCTTAGGATTTTTTAAAAGTGTGGGCTCTTCTCTCCAACCATATTTCCTAGAAGCTTGCCTATTACTCTCAATGTTTATAGCCACCCTGAAAGCATCCTTCATAGTTTGAGGGTCCAAATCTCCGAGGAGGTATTCCATTTTAGCATCAAAAACATTGAAATATGTTGTTAGACATACATTCTCATCAAGCCTCAAAACCTGGAATAATTTATACATTTATTTTTTAAACCTTAAATTAAACTCTAGTATAGGATCATTTAGTGACTTCTTGATATTGTTGAACTCATTCAGCATGAAACTGGCATTGGTTTTATCACCATACTATTCCTTGAAATACTTTTCAAATTCATCCCATTAACCAATACTAGAATTAGGTAGACCTCTATACCAATCCCCCACATCTTCTACCAAGGATTGTACAAACAATTTAATTACATCTTCATGCTCCACCTCATAATCATTTAGCATATCCATAAAAGATTTTAAATTTTCCTTTGCTATCACAACATTATTACCAGCAAATTTACTCATCTTCTCTCAATTCATCTGGGATGGGACTTGGATAACCTAGAAAAACATCAAAGTACAATTTCCTATATCTTTGCAGCTGTATAGGTCTTCTTTGAAATAATCCATCATCTGAGAGCCAACACCAGATGCTATATTTTGTACCCTAGGGCTGTCCTGATTTAGATTTATAAACTTAGTAGCATTGTTTTACAGGCCAAAATTATTTGTGCTGGTATCCAAGTTTTTTTTAGGACTAGATTTCAAAGCATCTTGGTGATTTGATGAGGTTATAGCTTGTGTAGCCTCATCCATGCTTGACCTCTTTAGAAAACTTTTTTTTTAGTCATTTCTGCATTTTTAGCCTCAATTTATGTCCTCTCCAATTCCTCAGCAAGAGCCTCACCCTCCCTTCTAACATTTTGTTAGGTAGTCTCTAATTTTAATGGTACATGTGGTGGCAACTCTCATTTAGGAGGGCGGGAAGTCACCTTACCACTTAATTTATTCTCCTTAGGCTTTTGTTTTCCCTTGTCTAAAATGGGTTTAGGATTTGGAGCACTTGGTTGAGGCTTGACAGGGTCTGATGGTTTTGGGTCTGAGGGTTTTGGTGGGGTATCAACTTGACCTATAGGACCTACCTTAGATGCAGGCCTTATCTCCTTATAAAAAATTCTTGTATGACAAGACCCTCAACACTTGGCTCAAGTTTTTCTTAGTTCAAGTCTTTCATTGTTGCCAACTATCTAATCAACCTATATCTTTCAATCACAACATGCATTAGTTATGTTTCTCTCTCCTTTTCTCTTTCCCCCCTGAGCTCAACTTGTTTTTGGATCTCCTGCCTTAAGGAGTCAATGTATCCAAAAAACATCTCCAGGGTCAAGCAAGGTCATTTTAGAGATCGACATATCACTTAAATCTATAAGGTTGCCTTCTTCAAGTACATGTCCAGACAATAAAGGAGTTCCATCATCCTTAGCAGGAGGAGGCACATCATTGGTGCTTTCTCAATGATGGCTTTGACTTCTACTTCTTCTTCTCTTTTCAGAATATTGAACACTAACTAGTCCTTTATTTTGACATGTTACATCCTCTTGGTTTGGTGTATTAAATAATGCATCAAAAAATCCACAGCTATTTGACTCTCAAATTTTAGACACTTTTTCAAAAAATTTAGGGATAGGATGTAAAAACTTACTTGTACCTTGATGTATAGAGTTCTGTGACACGAGAGCGGCATGACTAGATTCTGGTATTTTCTTTATCCAATCCTTCTTAGTTTTAGGAAGTTCACTCTCCAATGTCTGCTTCAGATGATGTTTCATGAATGACTTGGTGTTCTTCATTCTTCCTACTCGTCCAAAAGATACTTCAACTTATATTAAATATTCAAAACAAGATGCACACTCGTGTAGAGAGTTCATAGTCACCACCCAATTATCTTGGGAATACCAAATATCAAGAAATACTTGGTGGATTTCAAAACACCTTTGGAACTTTGTATTGACAATGTACAATGTATTTCACCAATGACTCAAAAGGATTTCAATAACAAAAGATATGGACAAAATTAACACAAAACAATGGGTTGAACCTTCAAATCATAGAAACACAATGAAAATTCTATGCAAAATGGACAACCGACACACATACAAGAAATATTTAAATTAACATCCCCAATAGAGTCACCATTTTTTCGGTTATTTTTACCATAACCAGGTTGATCTTCTAATCTACCTATGAAATTTCCAATTCCAATCAAGGGTAGCTCAAAGGACCTAAACCAACTGACGAGGATTTTAAAGACCTCCTACACTTTGGGCTCTACAAGACCCGGTAGGGTGATCCCTTAATGTGTTTAAACCTTTGCACCATTATAAAAAAAAACATTAACAATAACAGATAATATCACTCAATAGCTCAAAAAAATAGGATAATACTGAATATAATTGGTTGTTCATCAATAATATCAACCATTTGGAGCATGAGATAGTCACAACAATACTATAAATTAAAATATATTCATTGATTTTCAATTTTTAGCAACCTCGAGGTGAACACAAACAAATATTGAATCTCACAAACATGTACAACCTAGATCAGTGCCTTATTTCCATTGGAGGAGTTAAATTCACAAACACCTAAGGGTTTATAATAGATTCAATAGATAGCATATAAGATATATGACAACATTGCCTTACAATATCACCAATATGTACCCTAACTCAATACTACTTATCAAATCCTTGTACAAAACATAACAACCTAAAATCTCGTTTAAGCATTTTAATTAATTCCTTGAATTAAAGCTAAAATAAGAATTGCACACACCAAAACAGTGAGATGAACAAACTAACCCTTGATCACTTTATTCAAAATTCAAATATGCTTGTACAAAGGAGAGACATGAGCTCAAATTTATCAATTTACTTCGAATGCCAGTACTGTCATAAAACATTATATCTCCACAAATTCAAAAACTATAACAAAATGACTCAAAACCTAACTTGCATTTTCTCTATAACTATCAAACTTTACAATTTCTCTGCAACTTCACCTAGACTTGACCAAAATTTTCTAACTTGCAAACCCATACTTCTAGCCTTGAAATCCTTCTTATAGAAAATGAAGGAGAAAACAAGCATTGAGCAAGAGAGCACACATGTCACCAACCACTTGGACTGCTTTGTGACATTTCAAAAATTAGGTACAACAAATATTCCCTTTGGAGAAACTTCTTGTTCATTCCTATCTTTCCCATTAAGGATGGTTTGATGCAGAAAAAAATCTTCAAGAACTTCGCGCTTAGACTGCCACCAAAACAAAACTAGAAATTGTTATAACTGGGACAGTTGATTGATTAACTGTTAGTAGCTTACTTCCACCTTTACTCCTCTTTAGTTA
This sequence comes from Sequoiadendron giganteum, assembly GCA_007115665.2. Classification (NCBI taxonomy): domain Eukaryota; kingdom Viridiplantae; phylum Streptophyta; class Pinopsida; order Cupressales; family Cupressaceae; genus Sequoiadendron; species Sequoiadendron giganteum. Next base: position 591,348,740 of record CM021106.1, on the reverse strand, counting down.
AATATGTGTCCACCCATCTCTGGATTTCTTCATCACCTGGACAATCAAAACTGATTACCTCATTCACTTCGACACTATAATCTGTATATTTAATTGCCACCTAGTTTGCCTCACATTCAAAAAATTCAAGAAATGAACTAGTGCTGATGATTTTATCCATACAACTCACTAATAGATCAAAACCTAAGTCATCGCAAATTAAAAAAAATTGAGCATTGATGACCCTATTAGCCTGATCCTTCCATTGTTGAAGTGACCTAATATTACCTTACTTATCAATTATATCAGGCAGCAAAATGTCGCTCCAATCATCAAAACTCTTCACCAATTCCTTGATCTTCCTACTTAAAAAATCGGGTAAGGCTTGAAAACCTTGCAATGATTTAACCAACACTTGAGTAGGTCTCAATGACTGTGGCCTATTATTGACATCAAATCTGTAGGCCTTATACATTACATCCAAGTCATTGGCCCTAGGGATCAACTTTTGAATCAATGGTATTGCTAATTCCTGATCCCTATAAATATTATTTATTGCACCTAATAATAAAGAATAAGGAGAATATACATTTAACAATTTATCATCAACCTTTTATTTTAAATTTTGCAAAATAGTGGTAACAATTTCCTTTTGTCTTAGAATTTCCCTCTCCTCATTTACCTTGAAAGAGTCCTTTAGCACTATAACTTTCTACATTAACTTCTTTGTTGGATCAACAAAGCACTCTAACTCCTCCTCAATTTGTTCCAATGTGGGACTAAGGGAAGGAGTCTGACTGCGAGATCCCAGTGTGGAAACAATGGGGGAAACAAGAAGCAATGATTTAATCGCATGAGCAATATATACCTTTTTTGGTGATGCTCGTGTTCCAAGATTTATCTCTTCCAAGTCATCAAGATGTGAAGCAGTATGATTAGCCTTTGTCTTATCTTGATTGTCAAATACTCTTTCTAATAAAACTAAACCCTTAGAAATTGTATTTTCTTTGAACTGAATTAGCTCATTTCCAAACACCATATTTTTACCATCAATTTTTTTAACAAAAGCTCCAAAGTAGATTTCTTGACTTTCATATTCATCCACACAATTCAGGAATCTTAATATGTCATCATCATTATCAAAAACTTGTTAGTTCTTGATATTATCATAAAATGATGGCCTGGTTTTCACTTCAACCTTTGAGATCTCAGCAAAGGTTATATCATCTAGTCTTAACGCGATGTTTGCTAATAATTCAGCCACTCTGTTGTGGCCTCTCTCCATCCAATCTATGCAAAATGCATCAAATTTATCCAACTCATCCCAAACAACATTCCTATATTGTTTCAACCTCTTATTCTTTTATACATATCTGCTTCTAACTTGGGAAATCACAAGCTCAAAATCTCCAATTACCTTGAGCTTCTTAATCCCATTTTTTTCAGCCAATCTCAACCCCAATAATAGTGCCTCATATTCTGCCACATTATTGGTGAAATCAGAAGATAGAGTGAAAGGGAACCTAAATGTCTTTTCACTTGATGATCGTAACAAAACACCTACACCTGATCCTTCTATTGAACTTGCACCATCAAATTATATAGTCCACAATTCATCCCACTTAAATAATTTTTTTACTTTTGTGTCGATCAGTGTAGTGGTCTTATCACAATTTCTAGGGAAGTCCTCAACTCTGAACTCATTTATGCCACTTTCAATAAAACATGTCATATTTTCAGTTGGATCATGCTCAATCATATGGGACACTTTTTATTTTCTCTCAATCTTGACATTCTTTCCATCAATGGAGAAAGTAGCAAATGACAGGTCACACTACATGTTACCCCCCATTGATGCACTCCACTTTCTTGACAATAGCACCCAAAATGTGGTGGGATGTCTGCAACTAGTACAGTCATGGCTAATTCCTTCTTAGGATACTGAGTCAATTTATAAGGTAATGCTCTGATAGTCATAATAACCAATACTTCCCTTGAATTAATTTCATATCATTTTCCTTGAGTAGTGTCCATTGTCAAGCCCATTTCTTCAATGATCTTGAATGGCATAACATTGTTTGATGCCCTCGAATCAATCATACAATTCCTTAAAGTCTTCACATTTATAACAATGATCAAGAAAAAGGGTTTTATGTTTTCAAGGCACATACTAATAGAATTCCCTAAATATACAGGGGGAATTTGTGACATGATTCCCTCAATTTCTTTCTTCTTTCTTTCTCCTTCATCCTTTGCTTCTTTACAATTACCTTGTTCAACCCTAGTAATAGCAACACGTGTGATCAAGGCTATTGTCTTTTCCTTATGTTCATCTATTCGTATCATTTCTAGTAAAGGTACATAAACTTTAACCTAAGATAGCACTTGAAACATATCTATTGGTGTATATTTTGGAAAATCAGACACCATACCTTCGTCATTGTCTTTTTTCTCTTCTTTCTTGCTTCCCTCAAGTTTTCTCTACCTTTTATCCTCCGAAGCAGGTTCAAGAGACTTTGTAATCACTTTAGTCTTCACCAATGATGGAGTTGTATCTTCTTGAGGCTTTGGAGTTTCATTCTTCTTTTCCCAAATCTTATCATTTTTAACCTCTTTAACTTTGACAACATCTTTCTTGTTATCAACATTAACACCCTTATTTTTCCCCTTTTTCTCTTTAATAAATAATCAAACAAGTTTACCATTTTCACCACCAATAGTTTTGTTCCTCAGCTGAAGTGAGATTCTCATTTGAGTAGCCATTTCCATAGTCAACCTTACAATCTCTTCCTCTGATGGTCATCTAAGGGACACTGCATCTTGATTTTATTCCATATTGGAAGTATTATGGTCAAAATCACCTTCCTCATTAGAGAAAACATGTTGATGGTATATCTCACCTCTCTATCTCTAATCATCCACATCAACACCTTGTGATTCATCACCAGAGGAACATTATACCTCATCAATGTATGATCTAGCCATACAAACATCCACATCACTCTGCTCAATTTCAGGAGTTTGCTCATGAGTTTCTTGCTATGTTCCCTCAACAACAAGCAACTGAGCAACACCATAGTGATTTTAATTGTGTGGATGTTCACAAATTTCACACCATGGTCTATCTTATACAAGATTTATCGAATGATTCTATAGGGGGTTTGGTGTATGCTAATCATGTTTGGGCTTCTGGCTAGGCAAGATTGGTTTCCCATCTTTCCAATTTGTATTATAAGGGTAATTTTGCAACCTAAGTGATCTTTCATTCTCATTATATTGTTTCTTTTCATTTCCTATACCATTTTATTTCTTAGCAATGGTATATTTTATGTCTTTCAAAGTGCTAAAGACCTTATCCCATTTTTCATCATCCTTAGGCTTTGAAGCATAAACCTTCTCAACCTTATCCTCGGGATTTTTTAAAAGTGTGGGCTCTTCTCTCCTACCATATTTCCTAAAAGCTCTTCTATTACTTTCAATGTTTATAGCCACCTTGAAAGCATCCCTCATAGTCCAAGGGTCTTTATCTCTGAGGAGGTATGCCATTTTAGCATCAAAAGAATTGAAATATGTTGTAAGACAGACATTCTCATCAAGCCTCAAAACCTGGAACAATTTATACACTATTTTTTGAAACCTTAAATTAAAATCTGTTACAGGCTCATTTAGTGACTTCTTAATATTGTTGAACTCATTCAACATGAAACTGACATTGGTTTTATCACCATGTTTTTCCTTGAAACACTTTTCAAATTTATCCCATGAACCAATACTAGCATTAGGTAGACCTCTGTACCAATCCCTTGCATCTTCTACCAAGGATTGCACAAACAATTTCACTACAAAACCTTCATGCTCCACTTCATAATCATTTAGCATATCCATAAAAGCTTTAAAATGTTCCTTTGTTTACACAACATTATTACCAACAAATTTAATCATCTTTTCTCTTAATTCATCTGGGATGGGATTTAGATAACCTAGAATAACATCAAAGTACAGTTGCCTATATATTTCCAATTGTATAGGTCTTCTTTGAAATAATCCCTCAATCATCTAAGAGTCAACAGATCCCATATTTTGTACCCTAGGGCCGCCCTAATTTCAATTTACAAACTTATTAGCATGGTTTTTCGGGCCACAATTTTTTAGGTTGGTATCCAAATTTGTCTTAGGACCATATTTGGAAGCATCTTGGTGATATGATGAGGTTTTAGCTTGTGCAACCTCATCCATGCTTGACCTCTTTAGGAATATTATTTTTGTTTTTATTTTTCATTTCCAACCTCAATTTATGTCCTCTCCAATTCCTCAACAAGAGCCTTACCCCACTTCTAACCTTTTCTAAGGTAGTATAAACTTGTAATGGTACATGTGGTGGCAGGTCTCATTTAGGAGGGTGGGAAGTCACCTTATCATTTATTTTAATCCCCTCAGCCTTTTGTTTTCCCTTGTATAAAATGGGTTTAGTATTTGGATCACTTGGTTGAGGCTTGATAGGGTCTGATGGTTTTGGGTTTGAGGGTTTTGGTGGGGTATCAACTTGACCTACATGACCTACCTTAGACATAGGCCTTATCTCCTTATCAAACATTTCACTTACAATAGGACCCTCAACACTTGGCTCATGTTTTTCTTGGTTCAAGGCTTTCATTTTTGCCAACTGTCTAATCAACCTATTTCTTTCAATCACAACATGCATCACTTCTGTTTCTCTCTCCTTTTCTCTTTTCCTCCTGAGCTCATCTTTTTTTTGGATCTCCTACCTTAAGGAGTGAATATCTCCAAAAATATCTTCAGGGTTAGGCAAGGTCATTTGAGAACTCAATGTATCACTTAAATCTATAAGGTTGAGCTCTTCAATTACATGTCTAGACAATAAATGAGTTCCATCATCCTCAGTAGGAGGAGGAGGCACATCACTGGTGCTTTCTCTGTGATGGATTTGACTTCTACTCCCGCTTCTTCTCTTTTTAGAATATTGAACACTAACCGGTCCTTTATTTTGACATGTTACATCCTCTTGGTTTGGTGTATTAAATAATGTATCAAAAACTCCACAGCTATCTGAATATGAAATATTAGGCACCTTTTCAAAAGTTTCAGGGATAGGATATAAAGACTTACTTGTACCTTGATGAACAAGGTTCTGTGACGTGGGAGCGACATGACTAGATTCTAGTCTTTTCTTTATCCAATCCTTCTTTTTAGTTTTAGGAAGTTCACTCTCCAATGTATGTTCTGGATGATGTTTCATGAATGACCTAGTGTTCTTCATTCTATGTACTCATCCAAAAGATCCTTCAAGTTATAATAAATCTTCAGAATAAGATGCACACTAGTGCAGAGACTTTAGAGTCACCACCCAATTGTCTTGGGAATATCAAATGTTTATAAATACTTGGTGGATTTAAAAAGACCTTTGGATTTTTGTATTGATAACGTACAATGTATTTCACCAATGACTCAAAATGCTTTGAATAATAGAAGATATGGAAAAACTTAACACAGAACCATGGGTTCGGCCTTCAAATCATAGAAACATGATGAAAACTCTATGCAAAATGGACAACCAACACACTGACAAGAAATATTTAAATTAACATCCCTTGTAGAGTTGTCATTTTGTTGGTTATTTTTACAGTAACTAGGTTGATCTTCTAATCTACGTATGGAATTTCCAATTCCAATCAAGGGTAGCTCGAATGAATTAGACCAACTAATGAGGATTTTAAAGACCTCCTACACTTTGGGCTCTGCAAGACCTAGGAGGGTGATCCCTTAATTTTTTTACAACCTATGCACCATTATCATAAACAACATTAACAATAATAGATAATCTCACTCAATAGCTCAACAAAATGGGATAATATGGAATAGAATTGGTTGTTCATCAATAATATCAACCATTTCAAAAGTGAGATGGTCTCAACAATACTTCAAAGTAAAATATATTCATTGATTTTCAATTTGTAGAAAGATCCAAGTGAACACAAACAAATATCGAATCTCACAAATAGGTACAACTTAGATCAGTGCCTTATTTCCATTGGAGGAGTAAAATTCACAAACACCTAAGGGTTTATAATAGATTCAACACATAGCATATAAGATCTTCGACAAAATTTTCTTACAATATCACCAATATGTACCCTAACTCAATACTACTTATCAAATACTTGTACATAACATAACAACCTTCAATTTCATTTAAGCATTTTAATTAATTCCTTGAATTAAAGCTAAAATAAGAATTGCACACACCACAATAGTGAGATGAACAAAAGAACCCTTGATCACTTTATTCAAAATACAAATATGCTTGTACATAGGAGAGACATGAGCTCAAATTTATTAATTTAATTCAAATGCTAGTACTATCATAAAAAAATATATCTCCATCAATTCAAAACCTACAAAAAAATGTCTCAAAACCTAACTTGCATTTTCTCTATAACTATCAGACTTTACAATTGCTCTACAACTTCACCTAGACTCGATGAAAACATTCTAAATTGCTAACCCATACTTCTGGCCTTGAAATCCTTTTTATAGAAAATGAATGAGAAAACAAGCATCAGGCCAGAGAGCACACATATCACTAGCCACTTGGACCACTTTGTGACATTTCAAAAATTAGTTACAACAGATATTCCCTTTGGAGAATCTTCTTGTTAATTCCTATCTTGCCCATTAAGGATGTTTTGATGCAGCAAAAAATCTTCAAGAACTTTGTGCTTAGACTACCACCAAACAAAACTAGAAATTTTTATAACTGCAATAGTTGATTGATTAATTGTAAGCAGCTTACTCGCACCTTTAATCCTCTTTAGTTAAATATGTGTCCACCCATCACTGGAATTCTTCATCACTGGGCCCTATCAAAACTGATTACCTCATTTACTTTGACACTATAAGGTGTATATTTAACTGCCACCTAGTTTTCCTCACATTCAAAAAACTCAAGAAATGAACTTGTGTTGATGATTTTATCTATACAACTCACTAATAGATCAAAATCCGAGTCATCACAAATTGAAAAAAATTGAGCATTGATTACCCTATTAGTCGGATCCTTCTATTGTTGAAGTGACCTAATATTACCTTGCTTATCAATTATATTAGGCAGTAGTGTGTCACTCCAATCATCAAAACCCTTCACCAATTCCTTGATATTCCTACTCATATCATCTGGTAAGGCTTGAAAACCTTCCAATGATTTAACCAACACTTGAGTAGGTATCAATGATTGTGGCCTATTATTGATGTCAAATCTTGAGGCCTAATACATTACATGCAAGTCATTGGCCCTAGGGATCCACTACTCAATCAATGGTATTGCTACTTCCTGGTCCCTATCAATATTCTTTATTGCACCTACTAATAAAGAATAAGAAGAATATAAATTTAACAATTAATCATCAACCTTTTCATTTAAATGTTGTAAAACAGTCGTAGCAATTTCCTTCTGTCTTAAAACTTCCCTCTCCTCATTTACATTCAGAGAATCCTTTAGCTCTAAATTTTTTTGCATTAACTACTTCTTTGTTGGATATATAGAGAACTCTAACTCCTCCTCAATGGGTTCTAATGTGGGACTAAGGGAAGGAGTCTGACTGGGAGATCACGGTGTGGAAACAATGGGGGAAATAGGAAGTAATGGCCCTAATGTGTGTTAGAATCATAATTTACATAAAATATTGCAGGGGGTTTTTATTCATCTGTACCCAAAAAATTTCTACCATTTTGATGAAAAATTACTCTTTTGTCATCCATAATGCCAAAAACACCTTTTACTGCCATACCATTGCCTTATCATCCACCCTTCTTGGCAAACACCATTTACCTCCTTAGCACCGCCCCTTACAGGGTGGCTCGCGGTGTCACGGTTAGCAACAGTCATGATAACCCTTACCACTACACCGCAAGGAGTATGAATAGAGCCCGCGGTTGAGTGGTGAAGTGAAAAGACACTGCCATACCATGAAGGGTTATCAAAGGACCCATGGTAGAGTGGTAGGGAGAACAATCCATGATGATGCCACTATATCGCGTAGGGTGAATGGTTTTCCCATGGTATTGTGGTTGAAGGAACGAAGCGAGGAGAGGTTAGACCCCACTATAGCATGGAAGGTTGACAAGGAGTCCATGGTAGAGTGATGGAAAGAAATGTATGAGAAGATAACTGCCATAACGCTGAAGGGAGAAATTAAGACTGCGGTGGAGCAGTACGAATAGAAGACCATGACAGATAAACTGCTATACTACATGAGGGAAAAGTGGAACCCACGGTAGAATGGTATATGGTGAGGGTGGTAGTTAGGATAAGCCACCGTTGTACCATGGGGAGGTGATGGAGAAGCCGAGGTAATGTGGTAAGGAGAGCTAGGTTTCACCACAAAACCATGGGGTGCAGACAAATGGACCGCGGTAGAGCGATGGAGAGTGGAGCAACGTGAAGTATTATCTCAGTACTACAATGACTAAAATGATGGTGCATGGTAGCGCAGTAAACTGGTTGTATTGCAGTAAACTGGTTGTTTCAGCTATGATAGTTCTGATGTTTATTTTCAGTTGTGAAATGGTGCAACTCTTGGCCTCTCATGAGAATGTGAATAGTTTGAAATGAAAAACTAGGGAAAGGCTCTCTAAAATGTATAAAAGTATGAATTCAAGGCAGAATTGAGGTTAGAAGTGAGAAAGGTTAGAAAGAGGATAATTTTAGAATTTTTTATCCTGTAGAGACCATGATGCAAGTTTAATTTTTAGGAAAATAATGAAAGTCTTTGTTTTTGGTGGTTCTAGTTTGGTATCAATTCTTTGTTAAAAATATTCAATTATCTGATTGTCTCTGACTTAATGTTTTCTGGTTATTTAAGTTGATATATCTAGTATATATTCAATTTATCAATGCATGTTTGTTGTATCTGTGTGATGTGATTATTTGGTTTCTTCAAGGAAGAATTAATTTCCTTTTCATCAATCATAGTAATTTGGGAATATTATTTGGATCAATAAGAAGAGTTAGATAATTAGGATTGGTGTTCTACCTCTAGTAGGGTTTGTCAATCATTATCTTGCATGTTCATACAAGTTATAAATAGATATTTGTGTGCCAAACAATTTGAATTTATGCCAAATAGAAGCCATCTATAAAAGAATTTCATTAGACTTCATTTTACCCAATAGGGCACTGGTCTCACATATTCTATTCATTTAAATTCATTAAATATTTTAAAGACATCTATTAACTAAACATATTTAATTATTTAATTTATAACAAATAGGTTTTTATCTCTCCACTTTCAATTGCCATTTTAGATAGATTGTTCATGTAGGAAGTGTATTGTTTAAGTTTGCCTCAATTACATAGGTTTACCTGCTTAGGTTTAGTAGACCCTAAAGAGTAAAAGGCTCAAATTTACTATTTGGCCTTTTATGTTAGCGAGCAATGTTGTGAGAGCTTGGCAACCTCTCGTGGTTCAAACCTACATTTTTGAGTCCTAACAGTTTGGCGACTCCATTTGGGACTGTTAAACTGAACCCAAGCCTTCATTATAAAGTCAGTATCTTGCAGGAGACTCCACTGGGAGCAACGAATTAAAGAATTTTCTCATTTTTGGAAAGTGAGTGGTGACTCTGAATGAACAAGTGCATTGAAATTGATAAAGTGAAATACACATCAAAAAGGAATCATCCTAGAGTTCAAACTATCAAAATTAATCACAACATCCATGGAAGAAGATCTTTGTATAAGGAGGATTCTAATAATGAAAAAAGTAAATGGACTCAAAAGAATGATAAGGTAAAGAAGGTGTCTGATGACATGGGCCCATCAAATAAAGAAAATTCATCAAAAGAACCCCTGAAGACACATAATTCCTATGGTACATTGGCAACTGTAAACAACCCATCTAGTGAATGTCACACTCCTGAGGAAAAGAGGAATCCCTTCTATCGACCAGACCCCAAGAAAGTTGAGGAGCTCATGGTTGGATTTGAGGCTGAAAGGGAAAGGAGACAACATGAATATGATCAGAAAATGGTGTTACTTGAAGAGAATCAGGATGGACTTGGCTATGAAGTAGCCTCTGAAGAAAACTATGAACACATGGCTCAAGATGAGATAAATGCATGATTGGAGTATGAAAGACAATAAGTAGAAAGAGCAAGAATAGAGTATGAGTAGAGGATCCAAACAATAAGAGAGCTTAAAGAATTGAAGTTGTAGAAAGCTCAGATTAATGCTCAAATGTCTAACTTGCCTAAATATGTGCCACCTCATAGGTAGGGGAATAATAATGCACAACCTTCAAATCCATCGAAATCCCAACAAAATCAACTAGGGAATCAACATAGACCCAAAAATTCTCCACCAAAACATCAAAATGCTCAGCCACCCCCACAGGGTCAACAACATAGGCCCCCACAAAGTCAACAATTGTGCCATTACCTTACAACAATATATTGTACCAGTACCATCATCAAAATCCACCTCCTCCACCATACACAACCATGATTAGACAGTTTGATTTGGATGGATTCCAAATATATCCCTATCCCATGGATAACAGTTGAAGAAGCCTTGTCCCAAAGTTCACAGGAAGTAGTGTAGTCATAGCTGAAGAACACCTAAGGAGATTTAATGCATTTATTCAAGATTTGGATATGCAATATGAGGATGTCAAGATGATATTGTTTATGATGTCACTGATTGAAGATGCCAGAGATTGGTTTAATAGTTTCCCAACAACTTCTATTGACTCCATTCATGAGTTTTATGAACAATTTTGTGAGCAGTATGGGAATCAATGTGCACTAAATTTTGCCTTGCATGAGCTGGTAACTATCTAGAAGCATCAAAATGAGTCAGCTTATGAATTCAACCAGAGGTTTTCTAAATTTCATAATAAGATACCTTCTAGATCAAAATTAGCTGATCTTGTTGCATTGAGTATCTATTTAAAAGATTTTGATCCTAAGACAGGATATGAGCTTAGGAACATGTGTCCTAGGAATTTAGTTGAAGCTCAAAAGATAGCACTAACTATTGAAAATAATAGGAAGGCTATAGGAATGATTTCCAAGAGGGATAACCCTAGGGTTCCCTAATATGATCCTTCAAATAGGCAGGAAAATAAATACAGAAATGAAAGGCCAAGGCTACATGAAATGCCATATAATACAAATTGGAAGGATGGAGAGCCAGTGATGGATAGGCCAAGGAATAAAGAGACACGTGATCCTTTAAAGAAGAGAGGGGCATATATGTTAGATAATAGTCCCTAGTGCTCAATTTGTGACTTGCCATATTCCCCAGAGAATTATATTGTAGCTTAGTCAATTCCAGGAAAAGACATATCAGAAGATAATAGTGAAGAGGACCATAATATCTATTTAACTTACCACACTATTCACTTTGTTGAGCAAGGATACTCATCTTCAGAAGAGGGAGGGTATGAATATGATGTTGATCACCAAAAATACAATGTCCATATGGCAAGACAACAAGTTTTCTCTGGCCATGGAGAAGATGATAATGAACAAGGCCCTCCTACTACATCATATTGGACTAATAGGTGAAATATGAGGATATTGACCAAGGAAGAAATCAAAATATTGATCATTGCAGCTGTTGAGAAGGCCAAAAGAAAATAATGGTTGAGGAATAGAACAGTGAATGAGAATGAAGGTGTTCCAAGAGGAATATTTCTGAAGAATAAGAAAATGCCCCATGAAGCTTCAAAAAGGTAGATGATAAGCAGTTTAATAAAATAGAATAAAAGTATCTCCCTAAAAAAGAAAACAAAGAATGACCCAAAGACAAACAAAATATAGATCATACATCCAAAAATGAGGAGGAGAACAAAGGAGAATCAACAAAGCAAAAGAAGATGATCAGAACAAAAGGTGCATCTTTTGACTTCATGCAAGATTTTTCCTAGGTAAAAATGTCTGTCCCATTACTTGAAATGATGAAGATTAAAGAGTATATGGAAATTCATATTCAATTAATGAATAGTGGGAGAAATCAAAATGTAAGCTACCCAGAATATAAAGAGATTCCTGAAATTTCTAATAGGAAGGAAAAGATAAAAGTTCTAGAGGTTTGCCTAAGTGATGCATTAATGAATACACCACAAATAGATCCATTTACTACTACCCTACTCATAAATGGAAAATTGGTAAGAAATTTCATTATAGATTCAGGTGCTTCTATGAATATTATGTCGATAGGGGTGATGAAACAACTTGGTATGTGAGTAGATGTTGAGGGTGGTAAATGCTATGTCATGGATAGTAGGCCTATCCCAGTTATGGGAGCTATGAAAGATGTGGAAGTGAAATTGGAAACTTACCCATAGGTGACTTATAACATTGATATAACTACAATTGACACACCTCCTTGATTTGGAATGCTTTTGTCAAGACAATGGACTGCAGTGGTTGGAGGCAATGTGTAGTTTGATTTATCATATGCCATAATACCAATTAATGTTGAAGAAGTCAAGTTGTATAGAGAACCAAGGATGAATCATATTGTTGAGTATATTCCTGAAGAAGAACTCAATTTCTTTTGTGATGTGGATTTAGGGAGTTTCAGAGTAGAACTGTCTTAGCTTGAATTAGCGAATACTGACCCAATTGATAAGCATGTATCTAAAGATCAGTAAGTTGTGTGGAAGATGTATTTTGATGGGGCATGCAGCCAAGAAGGAAATGGAGTGTGAGTAGTTTTTATATCACCTGAAGGTAAAGCATTCAAATATTCATTTTTGTTAACCTTTAAGTGTACAAATAATGTGGCAGAATATGAAGCCTTATTGATTGGTTTAAATATGGTTGTCAAGAACAAGATTAAATTGCTAACTGTCTTGGGAGATTCTGAGATGGTTGTATAACAAATCAGATCAAGATATTCTGCAAAGAACAAGAGGTTGAAACAATATAGAAATGTTGTGTGGGGCACCATGGAATTGTTTGATGCTTTCTCAATTGATTGGATAGATAAATCAAGAAATTTTATGGTAGAATTTTTGGCTAATGTAGCCTTGAAAAGAGATGATATCACTTTGGCTGGAATATCTCAGGTTGAATTCAACACAAGACCTGCTATAGTTGAAATATATACAGTTGGAATTTTTTTAATGATGATACTAATATTTTGAAGTTTCTTCATTCTATAGATCAGTATGAGGCACAAGAGATTGACTTCAATGCTTCTATGGAAGAAGTGGATAGGAAACAGATTGTATTTGGGAAGGAAGTTTTGTACCTTAAAACCAACAAGCTCCCCAAAAGACTTGTGGCATTGGAAAGAGTATATGATGGGAATGATCACTCTCTCATGAAGTAGACATCGGTCAAGAAAGAATATATTGAATAAGTAAATCTAGGAACCGAGTTAGCACCAAAAAAGGTATACATTGGAAAGAAGATAAGTCCAACCACCAGGGGAATGTTGATTGCACTATTGACAAAATACAAACATGTGCTTGATTGGTCTTATGAGGATCTCAAGGCATACAAAGAGGACCTTTTCCAACATGAGATTCCACTTAAACCAGACTCAAAGCCATTCAGACAAAGGCAAAGGCCTATTAATCCAACTTTGGAACCTAAGATGTGGGAGGAATTGGTAAACCTCAGAGATGGAGGTATTATTAAACCCATTAGAAATTCAACATGGGTCTCAAATATGGTTCTAGTAAGAAAGAAAAATGGGGATATCAGATTATGTGTATATTTCAAAAATCTGAATGTTGCTTCCCTTAAAGATAATTATCCTCTCCCAAATATGGAGGCAATATTGCACAAAGTAATAGGGTGTGAGATACTATCAATGATGGGTGGGTTTTCTGGATATAACTAGGTTAAAGTCAAAGAGTTTGAGCAATACAAGACAACCTTTACTACACTATGGGGAACATATGTTTATGTGAGAATGCCATTCGGTCTCACAAATGCATGGGCAACTTTTCAAAGGGCCATGAATGTGGCATTTGCAAATATGATTAATGCTATAATGGTGGTGTACTAGGACGATCTTACTACTTACTCCAAAAATGAAAAGGATCATGTGGGGCACTTGGAGAAGATATTCATCAAGGCTTTGGAATATGGTATTCATCTTAATCCTAATAAATGTAATTTGTCTATCATAGAGGGTAAAATTTTGGGACATATTGTATCAAAAGATGAGATTAGGATAGACCCTGAGAGAGTAGATGCCATAGATAAAATTCTCATTCCTAAAACCGTCAAAGTAATCCAGTCATTTTTTGGTCAAATTAACTTTGTTAGGAGATTTGTATCCAACTTTGTTGAGATTGTTAAACCTATATCCTAGATGTTGAAAAAAGGAGAGAAGTTGGAATGGACTGCTGAAGCCATGGAGGCCTTTATATCTATCAAAAGAGCTATCAAGGAAGCTCCCATCCTAAAGTCCCCTGATTTTACTAAACCTTTTCAGATATTTTATTTTGCTTCATTTCACACCATAGCAGTTGTTATGTTGCAGAAGAGTGATGAAGGTCATGAGAAGCCTATATCTTTTTTCAGTAAATCTTTATAGGGGTCAGAATTAAAATATGACATTATGGAAAAATAGGCCTATGCATTGATCAAGGCAGCAAGAGCTTTCAGACCTTATCTAGTTGTAGCTAAAGTAATTACCTATGTCCCACATGCAGCTATGAAAGATATCCTGGTACAGACAAAGATGATAGGAAAAATATGCAGATGGATTAATAAAATCCAAGAGTTCAATATAGAAATTCAAATTATCAAGTTGGTAAGAGGATAGGGTTTGGCCAAGTTAATGGCAGAAACAAACATTGAAACAAATCAAATCTGAATATAGAAGGTGAGGAGAATGTAGTTGCAAGTATTGAACATACTTCTTGGTATACAAATGTGATGTATTATCTCAAGCACATGAAATGCCCTGAGGGGTTGAATGATTATCAAAAGAGAACTTTGAAGCTACAAGCTTCTAAATATGTTTTTATAGAAGAGGACCTATTTTGGAGGAATAGGGATGGAATATTGTTGTTTTGTCTAGATGAATCCCAAGCAAAACATCTTTTGAGGGAGATGCATGAAGTTGTGTGTGGAGGCCATTATTATGCCAAAACCACTCCACATAAGATTCTTAGGGCTGGTTATTACTAGCCTAAGGTGTTTAAAGACTCTTTTGCACATGTGAGGAAATGTGAGGCTTGTCAGAAGTTTTTAGGAAAATTGAAGTATCAAGGAGAATTACCGCTTAGACCTTTGCAAGTAGAAGCCCCTTTTCACGAATGGGGAATTGAATTCATTGGAGAAATACATGAAAGATCAAGTGGAGGAAATAGATGGATATTAGTGGCCACATATTATTTTACTAAATGGGTGGAGGCTATCCCAACTAAACAAGCTACAAGCAAGGTGGTGGTGAGCTTTTTGATGGAGAACATTATAACTAGATTTGGCACACTGATAAGATTGATCACATATAATGGGATGTTTTTTAGATCTGATGAGTTTAGATATTTTTGCAATACATATGGCATTACCATTTCCTATGCTACCCCTTATCATCCACAAGAAAATGGTCAAGTAGAATCAAGTAATAAAAGTCTTTTAAAGATAATAAGGAGGTTGCTAGATACAAATAAAAAGGCATGGGACTCAAAATTGAGAATGGTTGTGTGGGAAAATAGGATTACAATGAAAAAGGTGATTAGAAAGTCTCCATTTGAACTGGTATATGGGACACAAGCTAGGATGCCATGTTACAAAACCTTTTGCCAGTTTATAAATTTTTTTTGTAAGTGGATTTGGATGTTTCTGAACCAATGAAGGAAAAAATGGAGCAGCTTGTAGAACTTGATGAAATAAGGAGAATGGCCCAAAAGAAAAATGTGAAGTTGGAGTCACAAATGAGGTATCCTTTTGATGAAAGGGCTAAGGAGAAAAAAAATGAAGAAAATGATCTAGTGTTGATGTGGAATGCTCGATGTCAGGAGAAGAGAAGACATGGCAAGTTTGAAGCTTTGTGGTGGGTTCCTTTCATGATCATTGGCAAAGGAGGGGAGGATTCATATTTCTTGAAGAACATGTCTAGAGAGGAGAAAGAGTTGCATGTACATGGGTAGTTCCTGAAGCATTTTGTCTCTTAAGAGGTAATAGAGGATTAAGGATTTCCAATGCATGGACAATTCTTTATAAACCTCTTTAAACATTCATTTTTCCATGCACAATAGTTTAGGAATTTAAAAGAGACTGGTAATTTCTAGTACATGGACAATCCCAGAGTTCTGTCATTGAAAACATTGTTTTCTTTCCATGTACAATAGTGTAGGGTCACTTTCATGCTCCATTTTCCATCTCCTTCTTCTCTCCACTTCCTCCATTTTCCATTTTATGCCTCCTTCATTTTTTCATATCCTTTGGTGTCTTGGTCTGCTCTCCCAGTGGTATTCTGGATTCTTCCAGTGATTGGTAAATCACTAATCCCCAACATGCGCTGCTATTAGAACCATAATTTTAAAAAAAATTCTAGGGGTTTTTTATCCATTTGTACCCAAACTTTTGCTACCATTTTCATGAACAATTACTATTTTTTCATCCATAATACCATAAACACCTTTCACTACCATACAACTGCCTTATAATCCACCCTTCTTGACCAACACTACTTATCTCCTTACTGCGGTGCCTTGCAGGGTGGCTCACGGTGTCATGGTTAGCAATAGTTGTGATAACCCTTATTGCTACACCGCAAGGAGTATGAATAGAGCCCGTGGTTGAGTGGTGAAGTGAAAAGATACTGCCATACCATAGAGGGTTATCAAAGGACCTACGGTAGAGTGGTAGGGAGAAAAATCCATGCCGATGCCGCTATACCACGTAGGGTGAACGGTTTCACCATGGTAGAGTGGTGGAAGGAACATAGCGAGGAGAGGTTAGACCCCACCATACTCTGAAAGGTTGAAAAGGAGTCCATAATAGGGTAGTGGACAACAATGTATGGGAAGATAACTACCATACCACTAAAGGGAGAAATAAAGACTATGGTGGAGCAGTAGGAAGAGAAGACCGTGATAGATAAACCATTGTACTGGATGAGGGAAGAATGGAGCCCATGGTAGCAAGGTAGATAGTGAGGGTGGTAGTTAGGATAAGCCACTGCATTACCGTGGGGAGGCAATGGAGAAGCCGAGGTAGCATGGTAAGGAGAGCTAGGCGTCACCATGGAACCATGGGGAGAAGACAAATGGACCATGGTAGTGTGGTGGATGGTGGAGAAATTTGAAGTGTTATATCAATACCACAATGGCTAAAATGATGGCACACGATAGCATGGTAAACTAGTTGTTTCGACTGTGGTAGTTTTGATGGTTATTTTCAGTTGTGAAATAGTGTGACTCTTGGCCTCTCATGATAAAAGCATGAATTCGAGGCAAAATTGAGGTTAGAAGTGAGAACAGTTAGAACAAGGATAATTTCGAAAACAATTATGTTGTAGAGACCATGATGGAAGTTTAATTTTTAGGAAAATAATGAAAGACTTTTGCTTTAGTGGTTCCAGTTTGGTATCAATCATTTTTTTAAAATATTCAATTATCTGATTGTCTCTGACTTAATTTTTTCTAGTTATTTAAGTTGATATATCCAGTATATATTCAATTTATCAATGCATATTTGTTGTATATGTGTGATGTGATTATTTGGTTTCTTCAAGGAAGAATTAAATCCGTTTTGGTCAATCTCAGTAATTTGGGAATATTATTTGGATTAGTAAGAAGAGTTTGATAATTAGGATTGGTATTCTGCCTCTAGTAGGGTTTGTCGATGATTATCTTGCATGTTCATACAAGTTATAAATAGGTATTTGTGTGCCAAACAATTTGAATTTATGCCAATTAGAATCCATCTATCAAATACTTTCATTGGACTCTGTTTTACCCAACAGGACACTTGTCTTGCCTATTCTATTCATTTAAATTCATTAAATATTTTTTAGAAATCTATTAACTGAACATATTTAATTATTTAATTAATACCAAATAGGTTTTTATCTCTCCACTTTCAATTGCCATTGTGGATAGATTGTTCATGTAGGAACTGTATTGTTTAATTCCACCTTATTTACATAGGTCTACCCACCTAGGTTTAGTAGAGCCTAAAGAGTTGAAGGTTCAAATTTACTATTTGCCCTTGTATGTTTGCTAGAAACATTGTGAGATCTTGGCAGCCTCTCGTGGTTCAAACTTGTTTTTTTGAGTCCTAACAATGTGGAAAAAAATGATTTAATCATAGGAGAAATTGATGCTTCCCCAATCTACCTACACTTTAACATTTTGAATTTTGTTTGTAGCTCAATATTCCTTTGCTGCGCCTTATTATACTCCCCAATCATAAAGTTATACTTTTCCATAAGACTCCTTTTTTCAGCTCCCTCTCTCTCTACAGCCTTTTGTGCCAATTTGGCCACATTCACAGTTAAATTTATAGCCTATTTGGTTGAAGTCTCTGAAGCTCTTTTTATTATTAACCCTCCCCTCAAATTTGGGTTAATATCAATTATAATTGGCTTTCTTCCTTATGGGGAAAAAGCCCATATTGCCAAGGTTTCGTATTCCTCACTAAAAGCAGAGTCTTGCAGTGTTGCATTGAATTATTCTTTTGAATTCTGGAGGGGATGTTTGGACTTCAAAATAGTATTAAAAGCCATTGCATCAACAATATCCCACTCAGGTAGAATCGAGACACCAGCTTGATTGGCCAACTTTCTCCCTTCTTCTAGAGTGATGTACTTGAACTCATTCATCATTTCAGCCTTCACTTCATTATCATTTTCCTGATCTAACCTGCTAGGCCTCTATTCTCTTATTTTCTCGCACTTCTCTTGATATTCCTCCAACTTCATCCTCCATACCTATTGAAAGAAGACTGGTGTTTTCACAAAAAGCATCATCATCCAAGAATTCTTTACAAGCCTCCATTTTTGCACATGTACATATTTTCCCTTCATGTCCAGGTATGATAAAATTAACTCAGCTGGTCGTGGATAGGAAGGCATGCCCATTTTCATATCCTGGTTAGTAATAATAATTTCATCCACCAAGTCCTCCTAGGACTGTTCGATCCTTTTCCTCTTGGGGCTTTGCGATGATGGTGGTGGTGAGGGACTCCTCTCAGATAATGACTCAAGAACAATTATTTTTATAGCCTGAGGTGTTTTAAGATGTGAGCTTGGTTGTTCATGCAACTTCATTACCTATTTTCCTTTTCTATCTCTTTCTTCTTCATCACTATTGTCATCCCTTTTTCTCCTATAAATAGGATTTTCATCTAGAGGTTAGTAAGTTGGCCTTTCTTCGAATGGACTTGTAGCTTCTTCTTGTATACCCAAATCCAACTCTAGATTTATTTTCTTTGTCACTATAATTCCCATGATTTCCTTGAAATTATCCATCAAAAAATAAATCTTCTTATGGTAAGGATTGAATTCCATCAATGGATCATATTTTGGATCCATCTTGTGTACAATAGCCAATAGCTTATCATAGGCTACCCATTTTTCTTTATTTAATTCCTGCCTATTCAAATCAAACTCATTTCCGATTAGGTCCTCAGAAAAATTGAATTCATGAATAAATTTATCACATTTTATTCTTTGTCTAAACAAAGCAAAGAAACCCTCAGGATCACACTACCTTCTAGGACCCAAACTTAAATGGTAAAAATTAAATAAGTTTCTAAAATTCACCCAACCTTCTTTTGCAATAAAAAAATCAGAAACCACTGTGTAACCAGGGTAGAAAATTCCCTTACCCTTTCCAGTGAGGTTATCTTCATGAATGCATCCAATTTGCCACATGACCTCACCAAATCTAATCCTTGGTGGCACATTATAAGGCATGATATGTGGGGTCCCCTGATAAGCATATACCCTCAAAATAGTGCTGACTGGATATGGGATAATATCACCCCAGTTGTGGCAAATCTTTGAATCAGGCCTCCTCTCCTTGGGCCTAAGAAAATCATGCAATTCCAAAGGAACCCTGGGTAATTTACCATCAATCTAAATCTCAGTCTTGATGCAAAGCAGTTGTCAAACTATACATAGTTGGCATTCTCTCTATTATATGAAAGGTCAACAATCCAAACTTGTACCGACAACCTTTCTTCGTTGACCAATTGATTCAATCTCATTTTCTCAAATAAAATCTCAACATTCTTGAACTAAAACATTTGCATAGGCATATAATAGCAATAAAAAGGGGTGCTTGTATCATTTTTCTGCAATTTTGATAACCCTTTGTGTATCTTCTCATCCAGGAAAGAAGAAAAATCATATACTACAGAGAAATTTGGGTGTTCTATCTACACCCCCATGAACATAAACACTATTGGCATCATGGTATTAGGGCTAAAACCAAAAAATTGGCATAATGAATAGAAAGTAGCCTAGAAGTGCTTGGACAATCAATCCAGTCTGAAAGGCTCCCGATCACTAGGGCTGATATGAATTCTTGAACCTCCTACCTTGGCCAAATGAGGTGGGAGAATCTTAGCTCTAAAAAGGGACTTTATCTTCCCATATTCCTGTTTCATTCCTTCAAGCTCAACAGGGACCAAGAATTCACTGGGATCACTCAAATCAAAGACTTGTCAAAATTCCTCTCTGCAAATATTCAGTAGAACCCTTCCATCATTATCCCTAACCACCCATGTGATAGGATCATATGTTGCGGCCACTGCCTTGAGAAAATCCGCATCAGGAAATGCATTTGGATCTACCAATTTCCCCATGTCATAAATACAGCCATTTAAGTAAGGAAGAGGCAATTTTTTTTGTCCAAAACATAATTTGAACATCTCCAAACCCTTAAGTGGCACCCTAACATCAACTATAATAAAACAATTTTACACTAACCCCTCCCCAAGGGTTTTTCCTCACATTAGGAACAACCTCTTTTTCCTATCATTTGTCGACAATGGAAATTGATCTACGAAATGTTCATACAGGTTTCTATTCAAAAATTCAATCTAGCCGGAATGATGCTTTAATGGTGCCATCCTGAGAAAACTAGGGCTTCCTTGTATTACAGACCTTAAACAAACTAGGGTTTCTCGAGAATGCAAAATTACAAAACAAGAAATTTGCAATTTTGAACAAATTTAACTCACTTATTACCCTAAAATGATTCTCAACAAAATTCGCAACAATCACACAACAAATTCCCCTAAATTTAGACTAAAATTCTACCAGGAGATGAAAAATTCAACTTACGGATTTGTGCTCATAGAAACCCTAATTCTTTGTTGCAACAACTCGTGAATTCTTCCTCGGATTTAAGACTGCTCTCTGAAACTGCTTGAATTCTTTGAGATACAATAGAATAGGGAAAATAGTCATTTTATTCAATCAAATCATGCCATAAAATGTCCCATTCGTGATTAAGGCTCACTCGCGCACTGCACCAACTACTCCAATCACATTTGATGCAAGGTTGAATATTACCCGTTGATCTTTCATTTTGGCTAGATCATCTAATGACTATATTTTAATCAATCTAACATTGACTTCCATCGTGGCACATGGCCCACAACCTTCTGCGTTGCCAAGGAAATCCACGTGTTTCCTTTCCCTTGATATTGCAATCACTAACCACATTGCAACTTCTGATCACATGATGGTGAGCAACCATAGATCTCAATCATCAATGATCCTGCTCATTCAAAACAACTACCAACTCTGACATTAAATGTCGAGCACCTTTTATGTTGAGATTAAAACATCTTCGTCTATTTGAAGCATGTGCATTTTATACCTACTTTAGTAACCTACCAGTTAATGTATTAAATTTGGATTAATATATTAAAGCACTCCAAACATTCCTTCAACTTAACCAGATGTTACAAGTGGTGCCCGCCCGTGATATCGTGATCAGTCAAAAACCATGTGGTGGGGTCATCACAGGATAGCGGGGAATGACCATGAAAAATCATCCCTCAATAAAATATAAAACATTTAGTAAGACAAGAGGGGACATAGCTAGGTCAACAACAAACCATGACATGAAGTTGTTCTTAAAAGGGAGTGCAAAACCATCCTAGACTTAGAAAGAAATAAAATCTAGCAAAGGAAAATATAGTGATGGATCAGAAGGGGACCGAACCTAGATGAATCAATGGGACTCAAGTTGTTTTTTAAAACCATCCTCCAAAAGTAACGACCAAATAGACCCAAGCTAGGGTATAAGATAAGAAAGTAAGGTTTACATAAATACTTAGAAACAAATGTAAAACCCCAACCCTAGACTTTCTCAAAACACCTTATAGAAAAATCACCATGTAGAGCTAGAGACATATGCAAGATCAAATGGAACTTTTAGAACATAAATTAAAGTTCCATCAGGCTCACTACCAAAATATAAAAGAGGATAGAGAAGAGTGTTACAATGAGAAAACCATCTCAATACAATAGAAAAATCCACCACATCACCAACACCTTTGCATCCTTACTAAATAATTGTAGACACCTTCTGCTCGCTACATCCAATAATCTAACACATGAAAACTCACACTACACTACACAAATTCACACCTCACAACTTTTAAATTCACATCATTCACATGGCACAAATCTACCTTATCATCCCTCAACAATTCAACTCATATTTATATCATCTTCAACCTTGAAAAAATTCTCCAAGGTTGTCTATCCACCTCAACCATACAAATTCAAATAAGTCTGGTACCAAAAAATTCTCATGGTGGAAAGGAATGAAGGAATAGCACGACATACCTCAACTAGAACCTAACCCCACTCATACAAGCCAAGCGATGCTTCTAGAAACACTGAAGCAACTAAATAATTAGTGTAAACACCCCAGGTTGGTTGAACCTATGTAAAAATCATTAAACAATTAAGTACACACTTCCTTGGATAATAGATGACTCATACACAACACACCATTCTTGAACACAATCTAAAATATTCCACAAAAACCCTAAAATCTAGCGAATTCCTTGGCAACAACTTTCACCTAAAGAATCCACACACCTAGTACGTTTAATCAACTCTTCCATATATTTTTTGTCTTTGAGTGTAGCACGGAATTATTAGAAATGTTTATGGCACTTGAATTGTCACAAAATATAGAAATTGGCTCATCATACTCAATTTTGATGTTTCTCAGCATCTACTTCATCCACAACACTTGAGTACAAATTTTTGGAGCAGTAATATATTCTGCCTCAATAGTAGATAGAGAGATGGAATTCTGCTTCTTACTTAACCAAGATACCAGCTTCTTTCCGAAGAAGAATGCACGACCACTTGTTCTTTTCCTATCATTAATATCTCCTTCCCAATTTACATCTTTAAAGGAATTCAGAGGAAGATCATCATCCTTTGGATACCACAACCCAAATTCAACTGTTCCTTTCAAGTATCTAAATATTGTCTTTATTGCAATCACGTGTGATTCCTTTGGATCAAATTGATATCTAGCAACCATGCACATAGCATTCATAATTTATGGTCTTGTCTGAGTCAAATATAGAAATCCACCAATCATTGACCTATATCTTATTTGATTAGCCTTAGCAGAATCATCATTCTGAGATCATTTGCATCCGGTTACCATGGGTGTACCAACTGGATTTGCATCTTCCTTGCCAAAAAAATTCAGTAACTCTCACATATTTGGACTAATAAATAGAGATTCCATCATCTAACAAGTAATTTGAAATCCTAAAAAGAATTTCAGTTCTCCTATCATTAAAATTTCAAATTCACTTTTCATTTCATCAGCAAATTTCATACATAAGTTATCATCACCTTCAAAAATAATGTCATCAACAAAGAATTCGATAATCAATTCTTTATCCTAATCCAACTTGAAATATAGATTGTTGTCAGTAGTACCTTTATTGAATCCAAGCTTCAACAAGTATTTATCCAGTCTTGCATACCAAGCTCTAGGGGCTTGTTTGAGTCCATATAGTTCTTTCTTCAACCAACACAACATGTCCTTTTCATTAGTCAATTGAAATCCATCTGGTTGCTCAACATAAACTTCTTCTTCTAACTCACCATTCAGAAATGTTGACTTCACATCCATTTGATATACTTTGTAGTTCTTGAAAGTAGCATAAGCAAGAAATAACCATATAACTTCAATTCTAGCAACAAGGGAAAAAGTTTCTTCAAAATCAATACCTTCCATCTGTGAATATCCTTTACATACCAGTCTTGATTTATTCTTGATCACTTCACCTTGTTCATTCATCTTATTCTGAAAGACCCATTTGGTTCCAATCACATTTTTGTCTTGAGGTCTAGGAACAAGAATCCATGTATCATTTTTCTCTATCTGCATAAGTTCTTCCTTCATTTCTTCCATCCAATATTCATCTTTGCATGCTTCATTGACATTGTTGGGGCTAGTCTTGGATATCAGACAATATTCTTCTACAATTCTTCTTCTGTTTTGTACACCTCTG
Source organism: Sequoiadendron giganteum (assembly GCA_007115665.2). Classification (NCBI taxonomy): domain Eukaryota; kingdom Viridiplantae; phylum Streptophyta; class Pinopsida; order Cupressales; family Cupressaceae; genus Sequoiadendron; species Sequoiadendron giganteum. Next base: position 591,324,254 of record CM021106.1, on the reverse strand, counting down.
TTGTTGTCTCCTATGATTTGACTTTCAGAATGACTTTGCTTTAATACATACCTTGGATTTTTGGATTCTATTCTTTCTTCTACATTTCCACTGTCTTCTTTTTAATGATTTTCTTGATTCACCGGAGCACTCTTAGTTTGATTTTGTATCAGTACTATATTTTTGGTCATCTGAGTCATATCTGCAATACCTAGATGATCTATCAATATCCTCACCAACTCTGGCATTTTTACTCTCAACCATTTTATTCAATATTTTATTGTACGACTGGTAGGTTTTTCTCTTAGTAGAGTAACCCAAAAATATTCCTTCATCACTTCTAGCTTCAAACTTTCCTATATCTTCATCTCTTTTAATATAACATCTACTTCCAAAGATTTTGAAATACTTAATAGTAGGTTTATGACAGAACCATAGCTCAAACGGAGTCTTACCATAATTACTATTGACATTCACCTGATTTATAGTATACATAGCAGTGCTTATAGCTTCTCTCTAGTAGAAATGAGGAACATTATCTTCCAGAATCATAGTTTTGGTAGCATCTAAGATTGTTCTATTCTTTCTCTCAACCACTCTATTCTGTTTTGGGGTTCGGGGAGCAAATAAGTATCTTTTTATTCCATGTTCTTCACAGAATGAATCGAACTCCTAGGAAGTTAATTAACCACCCTTGTCTGATCTTAGACATTTGATCTTCAAACTTGTCTCAGTCTCTACCAAAGCTTTGAAGCTTTTGAATTTCTCTAATGCCTCATATTTTTCTCTTAAGAAAGCAACCCAAACCATTTTATAATAATCATCAATAAGAAACATAAAATACCTTTCTCCTTGTAGACTTCTAATTCTGGATGGACCACATAGATCAATATGTACCAAATCCAGTACTCCATTCGAATGATGTTTTTTCCAAAATGAAATTCTTTTTTTCTTTTCCATCTAACATTCCTTGCATATAGTGTTAGTAGGCTTCACTAACTTAGGTAGATCTCTGACTGCTTGTGTGGAGCTTATTTTGATAATTTAATCAAAGTTCACATGACACAACCTTCTATTCCATAAATAGCTTACATCAACTTGAGCGATCAAACAACTTTCACTAGCAGGATTCAAGTGAAAAATATTACCTCTTATCTTTGTACCTAAAGCAATCACATTTCTTGAGCTTCCCAATATCCCGCACTTACCATATTTGAACTAAAGATTGTAACCTTTGTCAACCATCTATCCAAAACTCAACAGATTATGCTTCAATCCTTCAACATAAAGAACATCATCAGTATTGCATTTTCCACCAAGAGAAATAGTGCCTCTGCCACAAATCACACCAACATTGTTATCTCCAAATCTTACAACACCACTGTCATACTTTTCCAAGCTTAGAAACTTGCTTTTATCAATAGTCATATGATGTGAGCATATGTTGTTGATCACCCACTCAACCTTCTCATCAATTCTGGATGCAAGAGATTTTTTAATATTCTGATTACCAGCTTATTTAGTGGACACCAGACCATTTTCCTTGATAGAAATGAATACCCATTCATCTTCATTTCCAGTTTCTTTATCAGATTCATCATCAGTAACTCCTTCTTCAACATAATAGCATTTCTTTTGAAATCTAGTCTTATCAGGTTTATACTTATAGACTCTTTCAGGACACCTTGATGCAAAATGACCTATCTTACTACAAGAGAAACATTTAATAGGAAAATTTCCTTTGTACTTACCTTGTCCTTTGGCTTCTCTTTTCACAATCAGTGCTTCTAGTTCTTCTAGCTCTCTTTCTTCATCTTCAGTTAGTTTCATTTCTTCTTCATACTTGAGTGTTTTCCTGGAGCTCTCTCCTACATCATATCTATGTTGGATTTTCTCAGATAGAGTAGCTTTGAATGCAAACTCTGTCTTAAGAAAAGATTCACCAAATTCACTCAACTGAAAGGTGGAAAGTTTTCCAATAAACATGTCTCTTTTCACATTTGTTACTATCCTGAGTTCTTCAATAGAATGAGATTTTGTTTTGTTGGAAGTAGGCATAGATCTAAGTATTTTAGCCACAATCTCATCTTCTTCCAAGGTTCCACCAACACATCTAATTTCCATCACTAATTCATTTACCTTTTGCGAGAAAGAAAATATGTTTTCATCTTCACTCATCTTCATGTTCTCCCACTTGCCTTTCAGACTTTGCAGCTTAGCAACTTTCACTAGTGCATCTCCTTCATACAATGTTTCCAAATTTATCCAAATATCATGTGCAATCTTCAGACCTATTACATTTGTCATCTCTGAATCTGTCAAAGCACTTAGCAATGCTTCTATAGCTGTGGTATTAGTTTCTTCTTCTTTGATCTCATCAGCAGTAGAGGGATCATTCTGAGGACTTGTATATGCATTCTTTAAAATCTTCAAGAAAGGCTCACCAATGCACTTCAAATGACACTCCATTTTGACTTTCCACAGAGATTAGTTTGTACCATCGAATCTAGGACTATCCTTCTTGTATGATTCCATCTCGGATCACCTCAAGCTGTTAGACTTCTTCAGAGGAACTAGCTCTAATACCAATTGTTGGAAAAACAAGGATAGATGACTGAGAGGGGAATCAATTGTTACATAAATTAAGCTTAATTAACCTTAAACAACTTCTAATCTTAGATCTGATAATTAACAGTGAAAGAATGAATCAACAACACATTAGAGACACATGAACACCGATAGTTTTATAGTGGGAACCTTGTTAGTGGAAAAACAACGGTGGATGTTATTCCACAAGATTATACCCTGTTAGAAGTATAATGAAAAAATGAATAGGGAATGCACATGCATTCAAGCACACTACCTAGATATCACTGCTCAAAGGGAAGGATTTATGCCTTATATAAGACAGTCAGATTAAATCCATTTGATGAGGTTGAACTGAGAAATTATCTTCTACAACTTGATTATAGTTTCGGTTAGGCACATAATCACTTTTTCATACTTCGCTCAATCTTCTTCACACTCTACTCTACACTTGAATGATTTGATATTTATTTGCACATATATTGCATATACATCACATACATTCACCGAGCATCATTTAAAATGAGTAAACAATCACTCTTATATATCCACTACACGGATTTACATCAACAACTCTATCAGCCACAAATAAAGAATAAATTACAACTATCGGCCTCAATACATGAACAAATATTAATGTGCACTTTAACCTAAGTTAGTCACAACATAGTGAGGACCTAAATTAACATCCTTGAACATGACAAATAATACAAGATTAATCCATAAAGATTTGCAACACACTACCACCATCATGTCGGCCAAGAACATGAAAACCTTAAACACACAAGGAAAAAATTTCAATCACGAACACGTTGATCAATGCGAACATACCACACTAAGAGAGAGAACAATGTAGAAACATCATTGAAAACCTCAGGAATGTACCTACAAACTCACTTTACTAGAATTGCAATCTCAACTTTAAGAAACACCTACTACAGTAACTAAATAATTGTAGGAACACAAAACTTCATAACTTCCTCAATTCTTGATGCGCAGCTCTAAATTTTTTGGACAACATACTAGATAGGCTTAGAAAAAAACCCTTTAATGCATGTCTTTTGATCATAAATGTACATAAATTTTCATTACTCTGAGGTCTTCTCAGTTGCCTGCAATATATTTATTACATTTTTCTCAATATCCTCGACATATACGACCTTCAGAATCACCAATGCTAATAGTGTTGACATCAATGACAACCACATATCAGAAACACAACCTCAAAATCCGAAAAAATGCATATTCAAAACCACTTTATTGAAATTTCTAAAAAAATATTTCCAAATTTTGAATTTCAATTTCTCAAAAATAGGACACATCATGGGTGCCAAAATTTTGCATGCTAAAATTGAGGTGAATTAAATGTATCAATAAAAACTTGCAACCCCATTTAAAACCATGCCCTATTGGCACCTTTAAATTTACAAAATTTTAAGTGTCAATGATGAAAAACTTGATCTGCACACTCAGAAATGCACCTCAAAAATCTACTCGAGTGATCTACATTGGAGGGTCATAATTCAGAGTCAGTTGAATTTCATGCTAAACCCCTTTGGTCAATGTATTAATTTTTCATATGTCAACATGTATGTCAAATTTCAACCTCATGTGATGAGTTTTGATAAGGTTTTGAAGAGAAAAGTTGGAGGGTTCTGAGACTTTTGTTGTTTGTAAACTCTCAATCCTAAGTGGCCTCCTGTTCAAGTGGATATTTCATAGCCGGAGGATCATCATGAAAAATGGATTGATGTTCTGCATTCCCTTCACATTCATATGCTCCCTAGTCCATTTTTAGAGTCTCAAGATCAAATTTTATATTTTTACTAGGTCAAAAGAAAATGCAGCTTGCTTTGTTTTTACATTTGCATTTCCAAAATGTTTCAAGGAGGTCAACTTTGACCCTTGATATCTTTTGAAGAATGTGGATTGAATCAAAGCCCTCTTACACACATATTCAAAGAACCTAAATGATATAGTGTTTCCAGTGGTAGCTTCCTAGAAAGTGATTTGATAATTTTTCAAGGAGGTGACTTGGTGTGTTCGAGTTGGTTTTTGATAAGTGTTGTTGCAGAAAAGTCTAACTAGGCCACTTTGGATGTTAATATATTGCACCCCAAGATGAATTTTTCCAAGCCGTTTGTTGCAATGAATTTTTGGTTTAAATTTCTACATGCTTGTTCAGTTTTGTGGATCTTGGATGAGTGTTAATGGGTTAATTAATATGTTGTTTATTGTGATAGGGCCAAAATTAGTGTTCCAAAAAGTTTTAAATTTTAAAATTCTAAGGGAAACTCATTTCCTTTTTTGGTATAAAATGTTTCGAGCTCTATTTTCCTAAAAAATGAGGTCATATGATGTATTATTTTAATGCATTTCGAGTGTGGCGAATAGGTCTCGAAAAGGAGGTCCTAGAAATCCTTCGGTGATGCAAGTTTTGAGGAAATGGGTTTTTACTAAATAATTGATAATGTCCCTACACAATTTTCACGTATCCATGTGTTTCGGTTCATGTGTAGTAAATTTTCTCTAAATGGGCCATAGGTGTAATTAAAATTCACAATTTTTCTAAAGTTTCAAATGGTAATATTTAAAATATTGTGCATTTGTAAAAGGGGAATTTAGGGAAAATATGAAATGTATTTCAAATGTATTTTGGAAAAGAAAGTTTAATTTTTTTTGAGATTGGTCGAAGTCACGATAGCAGGCAACATGACTTCACACATAACTCATCACCCATAATTGGTTTGCAGTTTGTTGTCCTCTTCTAATCAGTGATGGAGCGATATTGTGTTCTCTCACTGCCCATCACAGATTTGAGGGCTCTTTGCCTTTACACATTGGTGATGGAGTGATGCTTTGAGCTTCGTATCGCTCATCACAGATTTCAAGTCTCTTTTCCTCATCAAATCAACGATGGTGCGAAATCACCATTTCAGGGTAGATTTTGATGGTTTTCCTAATTTTCATCAAATATTTGACACCTCTTGATCTTCATGGCGGTTCCTCTTAGAAATTTTGGGAAGATACAAGTGTGTATTGTGCAAAGAGAAATGCTAATCACATTTTTTTCTTTCCAAGACATTTTTGGGGGTGTTTTGGAGCTCAAAAATACTATTCTAGGTTTTCTTTTCATCCTGTGACCATTCGTAATTCTTGGGCACAAATTTTAAGCCTTTTTATGAAGAATTTTGGTTGCCATAATGGTAAAAAATGCCCAACATTTCCCAAAAATGACCTGCACACTTTTCTCTTGCTATGGTAGCAATTAGTGCCACCAAAGTTCTTGGAGAGTAGTAGAACATGATGTTGATGTTTCCTATTGCTCATCATTGGTTGCATTTTAGTTTTCATGTAAAATTAGCGATGGAGCGATGTTGATCTCTCCTTGTTGTTCTCAGGCCTCTTTTCCTTGATATATCTAAGATGTGTGATGATGTGCTTTCTCCATTGCACATCACTATTTGATATCTTTTCTTTTTTTTTAATTTGAGATGCACGATGGTTGTTCTCATATTTCACCCATCACTAACAAATATTTCATTTTCAACAACGTATTAGAGATGTGCAATGAGAATGCTCAGAGTAAATAAAGTGGTGGGACCCATGGGATAGTGTAACCATTTGATAATTTTTTTCAGGGTAAAAAGGTTTGTGATAAATTAATTAAAGTGTAAAATAATCGATAAGGTCTTTAGTGGCTAGGAAATAAAATTTTAAAAGAGCACGGGTGAATATTTTTCCATGGCCCGATTAAAATAATCGATGCCTTCACACAGTAAAACAAAACTTTGGGTTGCTAGGCATTGAGATAAAATATGATATGCTTGGGTAAATGGCTTTTCATAGCTTGCTGAAAAATAAATTAAAATCCTTTGCATATTAAAACTGAAACTTAAAGTGTTGGGCGAATAAATTTAAGGAAGCATGGGTAGAATATTTTATTAATTAGGAGAAGTGACTAAAGTTTTAATTTTCCAAATGAAAAGTGAATAAGGTATTTTTTCATCTACTAACTTGAAGGAATGCTTTTGACACCCAATAAGATGTAAAATATTTTCACAAAAAAAGCAAAAAACATGAGCTATAGGCAGTGAAATGATGAATATGTAGGTGAAAGAATTTTTTCTATAGAAAAGTGAAGATGATTAAAGGGATTTTCACGGTAAAGAATAACATATTTTCAACCGCAGGGAAAAGTAAAATGGAGAAAAATTTCAACTGAAGGGCATAGTTGAAGAAGGTCATTATGGTGAGGAATATTTTATGTTACAGGGCAGGCAAATGCAATGGGTGAGAATATAGATTGCACATTAAAGATTTTTCATAAGCTGGAGGCAGTTACTAATCACTAGGGTTGTACTTGTCAGGTGTCTACAGTGGATATCCATTTAGGGTTTTGCATTTTCCTTAAGTGCATATTTTATGTTTCAGAGAAGGTTGTTGTTAACTAATTGGTTTCACAGGGGAGCATTTTCTGTAATAGGGTCTCAAATGTATAGTCTTGGTTCTAGGTTTTCTGAAGTTTTTTGAGTCTTTTAATTAAAAATGTAATTACAACACTGTCATGTTAGATAAATAAATGACAAGATATTTTGGGTCAGTTTTCTCCATTGTAGACATTGCATATGTTTTGAACATAATGAAATCAAGGGTTTATGTTGTTCATCTTCTTGTATTTCCCTAAATGTTTTTTATTAAGGAAAAAATAGGTTTTGAAGGGGCCCCGAAACCCTTTAACAACAAAGAAGTGACATATATAGCAATAAAAAGTTCAAAATGAAGAAACGAAAGCTGTCAACAAAGAAAATAAAAGGAACTAGCCCACAAGAAGCACAACAAAAACCAGAAAAAACCCAACAAAAGTCTAGCCGCTAGGCCAAATTCCTCAAGATTTATGTCACCTCCTGCTCCAAATTGTTCATATTTAACACAACTTCCTAATCTCTTGAATGTTGATAGGGATCAAGTCAGCCTTCCTCTTCAAGTTCACTCTAGTTCTTTTTCTCGGCCCAACACCCTCTGCGTAGCTTTGTTCTTTCTCAGCATCTAGATCCACAACAGTCCTTACTTGATACACATTCTCTATATTTTCTACCATCATATTGATTGTGTTCACTATGGATTTTAAGATCTTGTGGCTCATTTCCATCACCATCTGGATAGACTGTTTTATGTTCTTAAGCTTATTTTCCATAGCAAAAAGGTTACCATCATGGTTTCTCTTAAATTGCTACAAGTCTTCAACTATTTTCTTGAGGCAGTCTACCATGTATTTCTTTTCATCCTTAGTCCATAAATTAGTGGCCTTTTCTCTATCTCTTATAGTATTATCTGTCATATCAGGCCTTTCCAACTTCTTGCTAACAACCCTCTAATTCATCTTAATTTCCTTAATCTCAAAGAACACCCATCTAATTAACCTGAAAAAATCCACAGACCCATTACAAGCAATAGCAAGGATGTCAGCAAGAAATTTACGTTTAGCTTTAAAGTAATGGTCATCAACCTTGAGATCACTGGGATAATGAGGTATATCCTCTCTGTCAGTAGAAGGGTAGCTAGAATAGTCTGATAAAGGGGGAGACACTGGATTTTATTTTTTCCTTCAATTTAGCTCCTTCAGAACTAGGGAAAATAACTTTAGCTCTGCCTTTAGAAGTAATAAAACTAGGTTTAGGAAGAGCATGATTCTTAGACTTTCCCTTGCTACTACCCTTCCCTACTGTCTTTGAGGGATAGTCTTTCTCACCCTCCAAATTAGTTTCCCATTCATCCTTATTAATGTAGCTAGTACCCAATTCATCGTTAGCAGAAATAGAGAGGGGAGAAGGGGTTGGATGAGATATAACTGACATAGCTTTAAAATGCTCATAGATTAAAACAAGAAAACCCTCATAAAGGATGGGGTATCTAACTAAGTTCAATCTATGGTCATGAAGGCTGGAATTCAGAGAGGTGGAAACATAGAAAGGGAAAAAAACCCTAACTTGATGCCAGAAGTGGTTGAGGATCACAAAATGGTAGCCAAAGACCCTAGTGAACCTTTCATCCAAAGTGATGTATTCCATGATCACCTTCAACACCTCTTGCCATATAAATTTGATCTTCATGGAATCATAACTACTTTTGGTAGCCCCGCGTAGGTCCTCCTTTTCCTTCTCTATCTTGGGAAATTTTTTCACAGCTTGGTCTGAAAGTCTTTTGTCCCTATAAAACTTGAGACCCTCCATGGGAAGCCACATTACCTCAACAATTAACTTTTCCATTCTTCCATTCCTTGGAAAAAAACCTAGTGACCTTCTAGTCCCAACAATGGAGTTTTTCCATATTACTTGTAATCCCACCCTTCTCTAGTAGTTGCCATACCTTAGTGTTACTTCTTAGCTCCTCACAATCCGTTGGTTCCACGCGGCAATGCTCACAACCCATGTTGATAGAGTTGCAAGCCCACTCAAAAGACTCCTGAAAACCAAAGAACCTGATAACCAAAATGCTTAGAAAGCATGCGAAGCAAAAAATATCGTAATAGCTAATAAATCTATGGTACTCCTGCCTTCGATGAGAAATAATGAAACAATAATACTAAGACTGCATGAAATGACACTCATCACCCATAATCATTAGTTGATAGGGGATTTTGAACCTTCTCATGAATTTTGTCATAACTCAATAAGGCTATGACATCAACCTCCAAATTTTCACTCCTTTTCCACATTATTTTTTCGTTGGCCTGAACTCCCTCATTGGAAAAGAAATCTACCAGCGTATTAATTTCCTAGTAAGCATGGGAGATGAAGCAATTATGAAAAGAACTTATAATCCCCTTGGATAGATTAATCTAGCTCTCTATGGTCCATGAAGGCTTTTGGAGGCCCTTAATGCATTGTATAATATTGTTCGAATCCCCTTGAAGCCACACATTTTTGAAGTTCAATTAACGGGCAAGATTTAAATTTTGGAAAGCCCCTATGGCTTCAACAATGTGGTTGGTCTAGGTTCCCAAGGGGAGGGCCACCGCTATTCCCTAAATTTTTGTTCAATGTTATTACTCTTATTCAAGGAGTAAGTTAAATTGTATTAACAAGAATGAAGATTTGTGCAACTATATGCTTGGATTAATAAAGTATGAATGGTTTGGTTTCTATTATCAATGGTATAATGCATCATCTAATAGGAATGGTTATGACAGAGTGAATGTTGTAATGAGTTTGAAATTATTTGATTTAGGTGACTCCACATTAGGACTAGGAACTAGTCTCTTGATGTTGCAATTTCCTCAGAATGTGTTGTGAGTAGCTATATTTTAGAATCAAATTTACTTATCAATCTTGTTATGGGTGTGTGTGGAATTCAATGAATCATATATCTCATGTTTAATGTGTACACTACCATGAAGGTCATCCATACCTTTAGGGTATTGTGTTTGTTAAGCATATAAAGGAGAATTATCTATTTACTATGTGTTTGATACTATGGCACATAATTATCTAAAAGAACATTGTTGAGATTGCCCTCCTTGGTTTAATAGAGCCTAAAGTGTATGGGAGAAAAGGTTATATATCAAGCTCCTGTTTGTTGGCCACTGACCTTGAAGATTATTGAGCATAAGGGTTGGCTACCCTTTAGAGGATTTTAAGGTTTTGTTGGAAAAATAACCAACATGCCAACATGCCCAAGCTTGGATTTTTAAAAATTCAAAAGTAAACTTGTCTCCTAGACTTTCTTGCATGTTAAATTTACAACTAAAGTTAAAGGCCAATTATTTAATATATTACTTTTTCCAATAAATTACAATTTACCAAACCTCAGGAAAATTAAATCAAAATACTCTTTTTGGTTGATGAGGATTGCCCATTCACTGTGAATGCTCTTGCATCAAGTATATTGATGTTGATAACATTAAAGGTATGACTAATTGATATGATTGAAAAAAAAGATATTATTATAATGCCACTTGAATGAAAAAATTATATATTACCATATTTTAACTTTTTGGATATATAAAAATGTTGCAAAGAAATAACAAAAAGAAGAATTTTTTTGGGCTACTAGGGATTATCTCTTGTATAGGGTTCCAAGGTATTTTTTCATTGTAAAAATTTAAGTTTTATTCCAATTTTATACTAAAAAATTATAATCTATGAAAAAAAATCTAGAGTGTATACTTCACATTATTTTAGTGTCTCTATGTGTATTTTTTGCATTTCTAAATGTTTCACTAAATAGGTAGCTAGTCAAAAGACTATAAATTTACTTTACTTTTTCTCAATAATGAGTTAAATGTGCGGTCTTTTTGATTAATCACCAAGTTAAAATCTTTTAATTTTGTAATAATTTTATCATCTTCTCATTTATATGAAAAGTTACTAGATTATATGTAGGGTTTGAATCTGTAGCCTTTACCATTTTCCAAGGGAATTGTAGGTGAGTTTCATTCATTACACCCTTTGTGTTTTAAAATACAAAAAAAAAATCCTAGATAGACAAAGGAACTTATCTACCTTTTTTCATTCTCCCCATAATCCCACTACATACCAAAAGTAAATTAAATTTTAAAAGACATTTAAATTTTTGTTGGAAATGGCTTTAATTATTGTCATTCCTAAATATTTACAATAATAAGAGGGGTTATAAAATTTATAATTTAAACATTTAATATGAAATGATATCTACTTTAATAATTTTCTTAACCATGAATTTATAAAATTAGTATACAACCATGGAGTGAAAAATTAAATAGGAGTATACTATGTACTATGTATGGTTTGCGAAAAATTAACTACTCAAGGCCCTCTTGCTTTGGGAAAGCCAAAATTCAAAGAAGGTATTTTCAAACTTAGTAAATTGGTCAAAACCATCATTTCCTAAATGTAACTATGAATTTTGTATCCCTATGTTTTACACCCTTAACACTTAGAGGAAGCTTATCTTTATAGATTTAATTACTTGCAACATTGAGCTCCAAAAAATAAGCACGATTTTTGGGTACGAAATAGCTATTTCTAGGTATGAGGAAATTGTATATATCTTGAAAACCTCAATAAATAATTTTTTTACCTCCAACTATGCTTTATTTCTATTGGATACACTTGATTTTTTACTTACAAATATAAAATTATTGGAAGAATGTGAAAGAATCGTATAAAATATTCTTAATTACCTTTTCCACGATTCCTCCTTCACACAGATTGTGAGCAGTTTTTGTATTGCTTTCTCTAGACTTCTCCTCTTTTTTTTTGAAGTTTGTAACAGTTTCAACTTTGCAAGTTTGGTTGTTATGGGAGGTGACAAAATTTGCACAGAACCTTTCGCTTGCAATGTTGTTAAAAATAAGCCATAGGTCTAGAATATCTTTGAGAAAGGTGGGTTGATGCCTTATTTGGAGAGATTACATGGGAATAACCCTTAGACTACTACTCGATTTGTTAAAAAATAGAACAATAGGGTTTTGAAGCTTGGTGGGACAAAGTATGATGTTAAAGAAGATATGATAGCTAACGTGACTGGTTTATGAACGAAGGGTATGGAATTCTTTAGAGGCAAAAAAGAAGCTCATAATTCCATGCAAATCCTCTTCAAAGGTGATGAAACTAAAGTCCTTCACATGGCTAGGAGCGGAGGATATCAGAGGAATTCTATTAAGGCATTGTGGGGGGACATGGCTAAGGAGATTATGTGGTTCATCTCCCTGGAAGGTCGTTTTTCTTCTTTCAATGCTTATATCTTTGTTTTAATTAACCATTTTCGCCACAAGAAAAGGATTTCCTTTCCTTTTTATCTTTTATCCTCTTTGGATGCTGGTATTAAAGATCATAAAAAAGACGTGAAGAACTATGTTCTTCATGTTGGGCTTATCCTCCTAATTTTTTACTATGCTAAAGCCTTCAAAATTGTTAAGCCGCTTGCTATCCCTAAAGGTAAGCAACAAAAGCTAGAGGAGGGTTATGAGACTTTCTGATGAGGAGTTGGATAGCAAAAAATGAAAAAAGAGGAAACTCATTTTGGAAAAGGAGTCCGCATTTGAAGATGATGTGGATTATGTGTCAGACTCTTTTGCAACTGTGGATGTGGATATGCATTCCCCTGCTATGGGCAAGGTTTGGAAAGAGGTTCCAAGCCCTAATTAGGGGTATGGTACTTGTAGTGAGGAGCTAGATGAGGAATCACTAAGTCATAGTAGAAAGGAGAAGAAGGATGTTGCTGGCGAGGTGTCCTCACCCCCCCCTGCTTTGGAAAAAAGGGAGATGATTTGCAAGAAGTTGATAGTGAAGCCTGCTAGTAAAATGTTGGAGTTTAATTCCCCACTTAAAATTGGTGGTGGACAGGATGTTGATGTCTCTCTAGTTGAGGTTAAGGAGGCACCAAAGGATAAGAAGGTTATGGTGGATGTGGGGAAGGTTGTTGAAGATTCTCCTATACTGGATCTGAATAGGCAGATGAAAATGAAGGTTGTTGTTGCTGAGATTGTGGAGTCCATTCACAAGATCAAGATGTTGAATGTTGCTGAAAAGGGTTTGGATGTTGCTGATAAGGGTAAGGATTTCATTGGTGTTGTGGATAAGGGAATTTCCTCTTATGATGAGGATGAGGAGGGTAAGGAAATATTCAAAATTGATAAAGAAAATTTTGTTGATGTTTTAGGAGCTACTAAAGAAGGCTCTATTATTTTCTATAAGCTTTTCAAATGGATTTTTCATGACCTCAATTTGACTAATGTGAAAGTGCATGGCATGATGAGCAAAGTGGATGAGTCCCTTGCTCAAGATCAGATTGATGATTTGATGAACTCTCTTAAAATGGTGGTGGAGGAAATGCTTCTGATGAAGCAAAATCTGCGAGAGAGTCCACACCTTGTAAAACCTCATGGAGAAGGTATATGATAATATGGATAAAGGTGGCGAGGGGACTAAATCTGGGTTTAATGTTGAATCTATTGGTGCTATTTCTCCTATTGACAATTTTAAAATATGTAAGGAGGGTGTTCAAACTAGTGTTGGTGGCATGCTGATGGAGGGGGTGGTGCTTGGTGATAAGGGTGGTGAGAAGAGTAATGTTTTAATTAGTGAGGCTAATTTGGGTGGGCCTAGGGCTAGGACCCATAACAAGACCAAAGATCAGGCTGGAGCTCCTATCAAAGACATGTCGGCTGCTGAGGATGATGGCATGAGGAATGAAACTTGCAATGAGGAGGCTACTGATATTCTAAAAAATATGCAGTGTTGTTGGTCGGGTTCCTGCTTTTTTGTTGAATTTTTGATGTTATTCTGCTATGGTTGGGATTAAGTGTTCTTAATTTATTATATCTTTGGTTTTAGTTGTTCCTTTTTGTAAAGGGTTCAAGGTCCCTTCAAAACCCATTTTTTACCTCTAATCAAAACAATGTAAGCTCATGGGATGAGTCTAGGAGAGTCTTCATGTTTTCGTATGGAGAAAGGTTTTACATAAAATTTATAATCCATAAGTTAACCCATATCAAGAAAGGCCTAAACAAAAGGGGTAAAAGTACAAAATGGTGTCACACTTTTATAAAGGAATCGCCTAACACAAATAATATTTTTTAACATTGACCAGATAAAAGCAACCTTTATATTTGGAATTTCAAATTGATATAAACTAATAAAATGCATAACCCTTGATAATGTTTATCCTTGTAATTTTTTAATTTTTTTAAAAATTGTTTATATTTTTTTTAATAAGTTAAAGAGAAAATTTGAAAAAGCTAAAAATTTCAAGTAAAAGTGACTTCGACATCACAAAAAAGAAAGAGATTTTTTTTTAAAAAGTCTTGATTTATTTTTCCTGAATAGATAACTTCAATATCTAATTTATGAAAAAAAAAGAAAATATTTTCCTCATAACACCATTTCAAAGTCAAACATACCAAAATTTTATAGTTTTCATTTGACATCAAATTTTGTCTAATTTTTTGATCATTTTCAAAAAATAAATTATACCCTTTAAGAGAGGATTACCTCCTCTACTGCACCAAATATTTTTCAAAATAATTTAATTATTTTTCATATTTTTAGTTTCTACTCAGCCTCGTTTTTTGGTATAACAATCTACTTGCAATCATTTTTAAAAGTACCATATTAAAACTAATCAAAATATCAAAATAATTATATATTTGGATTCTAGATTTGAGGATCTACAAAAGGATATTTTTAGGGATTTTTTAAAATCCATTCCAACTAAATAAATATTGAGTTCAAGTGGAAAGTTTTAAAAAATAAAAAATGATGAGGTGGCTACCAATAAGGATGCCACCCATAGATGATTTTAGTCTAAATTTTTTTGGTTAAAAGACTTCTAGTTGAAAAGGTTCTAGGTGAAACTTCATATATAAATTAAGGCTCATTTAAAATTTAGAAATGGAAGATTTTTATTTTATAGTTTTGGGAGAAAGGATTTTTCCCAAAATTATATGTCCCATGTGTAGGCCACATGACTTTGGGAAAAATTGTTTCACCTGAAATAGTTTATGTTGAAACCATTTTGCTTGAAACTATTTAGTTGGCTAAAAGTGTGACACATGTTTGTTCTTTTAGCCAATATTATTTATTTCAATATGAGGTTGGTAATGATCATAATAAAGGTGCCTCCCTATTTGAGGTAAAATGAATTAGTTGAATTGGTATTGTATTATGAAGCGTTTGGTACCAATCTTTGCTATTTCTTGCATCAAAACAATCCTGAAACATTGAAGGAATCTTAGTTTATGGAAGTCAATATTTATATCAATATAAGAGCATCAAATAAGAATGTTAAGAGAGATAATGTGAGAGTCATAAGACTAGACTTAGCCGCTCTAAGTAAGATCCTCATAGATAAATACAAATTGGATAAGTTAATGGGAGAAACTAAAGATATATCATTAAGGGTAAAAAAATGTGAAGTTATTACCTTGTAAAAAAACTACCATGCATTTCAAAAAACACTAGAGATTACACAATATTTCCTAAAATTATGATTTACGTAAGACCTAAGAAAAATATAAATTATTTCTATTTTTTTTGTGTTCCTTCAACTTGCATCATTTCTTTACTATATTATATGTTTTGATGGTTGAATTTGCAACAAAACATACTTGTAGTCATATGTAAAAGCTTATGAAACTTATAATTCATACTATTTCTTTATTTCGTGGTTATAAACATTTTACATCAACTAGAAACATTTCGCTCTATGGATTTTTAATCCTCTATAACTGAAGCCTAGTTAAAGTTAAATTTTGGTTTTATTTTATATAATTTTCTTCTAAAAGAAAAATATAAAAATATCAACATTTAATAATACAGAAAAATATTAAAACTTTGATGTTTTTGATTAGAGGTAAATAACAGGTTTTAAAGGGGCCTGGAACCCTTTACAAAAAAGAGCAGCTAAAACTAAAGGAAACTACAAAGAGTAAATATCACCCCATACACAGTGCACCATCAGCCAAACATCAGCCAAAAATGAGGAACACAATCATCAGCATTACATATTATTTAGTATATCTACCACCTCCACATCACATGCCACATCCTTCTGACCCTCATCCAAGGCATCAGACAGTTCTTTAACAGGAGCCCCATCCTGATCTTTAGTCTTGTTATGAATCCTAGCCCCAGGCCCACCTACATTCACCTCCCTAATCAAAACATTATTCTTAACAACACCACCATCAAAAAACACCTCTCCCTCCATCAACTTACTACCAACACCAATATCACTAGAATGAGCAGTCTCCTTGCATTTTTTGGCACTATCAAAAGGAGAGGTAATACCAATAGACTCAAAATTGACCCCAGATTTTGTCCCATCCCCACCCTTATCCATGTTAGCATAAATTCTCTCCAGATGATTTTCAAGGGTGAGAAATCTACCTTCAAGATTTAGCTTCATGTTGAGCGTTTCTTCCACCACAATTTTCAAAGAGTTCATTAGATCATCAATTTGATTCTAAACTGGGGACTCGTCATCTTTACTCATCATACCATGAACTCTCACTTTGGTCATATTAAGTTCATGGAAAATCCATTTAAATAACTTATAAAAAATAATGGAACCCTCTATAGCAGTTCCCAAAACATCAAAAATATTTTCCTTATCAATGTTGAAATTTTTCTTACCCACAACATCCTCCTCATGAGAGGAGCTTACCTTATCTTGATTGGCAGAGACTTCCTTCGCCTTCCCAACAAAAATCAATGTTTTGATTTTTCGAATAGACTCTGCAATCTTTGCAACAACCACCTTCCTTTTCATCTACCTATCTGAGTCCACAACTGGAGAATCCTCAACACCCTGCCCCACCTCTGCCACAACCTTCCTTTCCATATGCAAGTCCAAAGCATTAATCGATGAATCCACATCACCTTGTCCGCCTACAATCTTGAGAGAATAATTCATCTCCAGCAATTTTCTCACAGACCTAACAACCAACTCCTTTTTTTCTTTCATCTCTAAAACAAGGGGAGGTGAAGACATCTCATCAACCACTTCATTCTTCTCCTTCATGAATCTACTCAACATTTCAATAGCCAAATCCTCACTATAGGTATCATAACCCTTATTAGGGCCCGACTCCCCTTTTTTAGACTTCCCCAGAGTAGGGGGTTGAGTGTCCACATCCATGGTAGAAAGAGAGTCTAGTACATATTCAACATCCTCCTCATATTTTGACTCCTTTTCTAGGATGAGCTTCCTCTTCTTTCCTTTCTTACTAGCCCCACATGTAAAACATGATTCTTTGGGTTTTCTTATTGTCCTTAACGCCAGAATCCAAAGAAGCCAAAAGATAATAGGGAAAATAAATCATTTTCTTATGGCGGAAGTGATTGATCATAACAAAATGGTAGGCATTTATCCCAGAGAAGCGTCCTTCAAGGGAAATGTAACGCATGAGCTCCTCGACCACATCCCCCTATGCAGTGCCTTACGAGAGCTCCTTTGATTACCACCACTCCTCGCCGTCCTTAGGTCTTGAGCTTCATTGTCTTTGAAAAAAATTTGCATGGCGGCTTGCGATTCCTTTTTATCTCTGAAGACTTTCTTTCCCTCTGTCGCAACCCCATGATTTTGGCTATAAGATCTTCATTCACATCAAACTTTGTTCCACCCAACTTCAAAACCCTATTGTTTGAAGCTTTTGCGAACAATGCAGTAGTCTGTGGATTGTTACCGTGTACATCTCCAGATACGGAGTCAACCCGCCCTTCTCTAAGATCTCGAAATTATTAAAACTTTGATGTTAATAATATTATTTCTATTATTAAAAAAATGTTCATATAAATCTAAATAAAATTTGAAAAGGTAATTAAGATGCTTGACAATGTAAGTGATCTCATTAAATTTTATGACAATGCCTCTTATAGTAAAAGTAGAGTGCCAGTAGACATCGATGAGTTCCACATTCTTCCTAGAGTTTACTTTCATTCGAGCTCTTGTCAATCCCTTGAGCATCTCTCTCAACTAAAAATATTATTCTCTATAATATGCTTACATTATTTTGGTATACTTATAGCCATTGCATAACTATTTATTCTTAATTGTCTACAGTTTTACTAGACCATATTTGAATTTGTAGCTTTATATGGTAGCCTTTTTATATAAGTTACATAGAATTACTAACATATGATATTTCTTTGGAATACTTTTTTCTTATTCAGATAACTTTTTTATAAGTTATGTCTTAGATTTGTTAGGAGTATGACCACTTGTACTAAATGAAATATCTATATAAGATTAACACTGTATTATATTAAATTATCTATAAATATGTAACATTCTAATTTTAATGTAACTCAATATTTTTTCTATAAATATGATTATTAGTATTGAAACTTATAAATAAAAGAGATTCTAATCATATCAACATTATTTAAGGAGGCAAATAATGATTACTAGAACACTATGGTAGAGTGTCCTTTCAACTTTGACTACTTCAAATTATCCTTACAATAGACTTTATCTATAAATATAGAACATTTTTATTTAAATGTAACTTTGTTTTCTTCTAAAAAAAACTGATTATAATCATATTCACATGATTTATGGAGACAAATAATAATTACTACAGCATTATAGTAGTGTTGTTAGACTAGAACCCGTGATTTCTCTTAAAACATGATTTAATTTAAGCAAACAATGTCTTTTTAGTGTTTTTCTGGTATGAACGCTTTCTCTTCTAAGACACATCTTTTTAAAACAAATAAAGCAAGAAAACAATATGATTTTTACACTAAAGGCATCCCATGCTTAGCTTTTGCAACCCATTTTATATCGAATGGTGTAGATTGCGTGACAGTGATGAAATGAATCTCAGTCGTTCATCATTTTTTGCTCAAATCTTCGAATAAACACGCACACTAAAAAGCTAAAATCTACAAATATATTTAAATCTTTAACATTAATGATTGAGTCGGTGGTTAGTCAAGCTTCCCTCATTAATACCCATCAACCAATGTTGTGCCCCCTACGCCGCCAACGGCAATGAAGCCACCAAGTTGTTAACAGCATACAGTCTGGATGGGTACAGATGATCTGCAGGTAATATGCTAAAAACTTGTCGGATGCATGGAGCAATGTACAGGCTGTTCGATTGCAGGTATGGTTGGCATACAGCCATCTAGTTAGTAGCTTCCTTAAAATTGTTTTATCTTTTAATTGATAAAAATAAATTTATTAGTTTTTAGCTTTTTACGCCGAAGGCGTCCCCACGCTCAAGTTTTGCAACCCCATTTTACGGTGAACGACGCAGATTGACATGGCCTGCGATGTAACCAATCTCATCCGTTCATCATTTTTTTGCCCTTTTTCGTGATATTATTCACTGTTTTTTGCTGCTTTCCCCACCGCTATTGACATCACGACATTGAAAGAGCATAGGCAAAGCTTCTGGGGCTGCGAGGCGATAACAATTTCACCACTCCATCGTCTGAAGATTTGTGTTATTTGAAGTTATTTGGGGTTGAAAGAAGTTTGCATTCAAGTCATATGAGACAATCACTAAATGCTACTTTTATTGCAAGCTCTGCTTGCTTTTTTTAGGGTGTTGAGAGAGAATTTGCAGGTTTAATGGCGACGGTTAATCCGTTCGATCTGTTAGATGATGACAATAATGGTGACCTGGTGGTGGTTTTGAATGCTACGGCTGTTGCCAAAGAAAAATAGGGGGTGAAGAATGGGAGTGGTAATGCGCCTGTGCAAACGATGGGAGTGGCGTCATCAAAATTATCGTCAAAGTCTCAGCCCCCAGCTCAGGCCGGTATGAAATTGCAAATTATTTTGTTCTTGCAGTAAAAAAATATCATTTTGATGAAAAATATTTAGTTTCCTATTTTATGTTTATTTGGTGGTTTTTAATTTTTTGCTTTATTTCAAGAGCCGAACTTACATTTTCCAACATTTGATCGAGAACTGGTAGGGTAGGGCCCTCTCTGAAGTCAATTTTGTGGGAAACTCTTGCTTTTTGAATTACAGGCAACCCCAACTCATAGTTCTCCCTATTTATGTCCATTGCAATGATCTACCATATTAAAAGGATCAAAACATTGTATACAGGGGGGGGCGCCCTTAACATCTTTTCTCGACCATTAAACAACAAAAGAATGCATGTTTATATACCTTCCCATCATCAGGTAGGGCAAGAACAGTGGCGAGAAGCAAGTAACCAGTATACACACCAATCTCCATAGTGTTCTTGGCAATTATGAGCTTCAACAACAGATTTAAAAATTGACCCTTGTTAGCTGAAGTAGTCATCAGATTCCTGTCAAGAAAACAGAGGCAAATTTGAGAAAAATAAACAAAATGCTTCAGACTATGAAAACTTGGAGTTGGATTAATAGTAGCATAGAACATAAATTATTCAAAAACTACATTCTACACAAAAACTGCATTCTGATAGCCAACGTCGAGCATGCTGTTGAACAAAACATGGATTCATGCACCTAAAACGTGTCTCCTCCTTGTGGATACCCGTGGAATAAGAATGTCACAACAAATAGGGACGTACATTTGAAGTGGATGTCAGTATACTCCATTTACCAAAGCCATTTAGTACCTGAACCTGATCCTGCAAAAATTTGATGGATCCCATGGCTTCAAGAAGAACAAAGGTATTATCGGTCTTTCTGATGGGAGAGAAAAGTTGTTGCAGGGTGGTTATGCATTCCCCCAGTGCTTCTCTTTCCTTCACCAAAACCTATATAATGGCACAAAATTGTGAAGCCATCTTTATTGAATAATGTATAGGCTTTATTGAAACTTTCCAGCAAATGACAGTGGCAGGTGTCAAAACCAAATTCCTCAACCTTTTCCAGCTGTTGCAGTTACCACTACCCTTGTAGGTTTGGACGCAGGTGTCAAAACCGAATTCCTCAACCTTTTCCAGCTATTGCAGTTACCACTACCCTTGCAGGTTTGGATGCATAGACTAGACACGTGAGCTGCTTGACAGACTGCTTCATATATTATTTGCTTGCCAAGTGTTACCCTTAAATTTGAGGCATCTCGAATCACAGGGTATTTTCTTGCAGGGCTTAATAATACCAATCTTTGATAGGTATAAAGATTAATTTAAAATATTTTTATTAAATAAATAATGTACATAGCTTGCTTTGAGATAATCCATTTAAATGTAGATTGCACAAGACCATCATTTTTCTATTTACCTTATAAAAAAATAATAATTTTGAATTCGTAGCTTATGACGTCACAACCAATCTAACAGTGAACTTGAAATCGATGGTCCACCTTTATCAGGAATACACATACTTAACACTTGATTTTAAGTATTTCTGTGATAACGAGTAATGTTTATCTTATTTTAATTTATTTGGTTTCAGAAGATTATTGGAAACTCCCATTTTAAAGGTTTGTTTTATAACTTAGTCTTTGTCAACGCATCTACTGATCAGACCCAAGACAAACAATCTGCAAGAGTATCTAAAATCAGAGGTTTTTGTCCCAATTTCAATTTTCCACTGTTTATGAACACCCACTGCACATAAAAGCTTAAAACAACCCCACCCAAAAAGTTTAGCATCAAAGTACCTTTTAATATCTATTTGAATTTTGCACTTCTTTTGTGTTGAACAAGAAGAATGGTGTTGAGCATATTTGCAGCAACAACTATATTACTCTCATTTGTAGCTTCCACCATTTAAGGAAGGTGACATGTGATTTGCTGATTGATGTTGTTACTTATTTTGTCATTTTATCTAATTTTTAGTGGCATTTGTATTTTTGTGCAGAATGATGATGGAATCGAGATAGAGTATAGAATATGGAATCCATTTCATTAGAAGTTGGCTACTGCCATTCTTGGTGGTGTTGATAACATTTGGATTGTGAGTGAAGTGATTTCACTTGTGATGGTTGCTGGATTTTAGAAAGTTTATATACATTTGATATAATGCGTCATGCTTTGATTTGATTTTGGCTTGTAGAAACCAAGAACACATGCACTATATCTAGGGGCTACTTCTGGAACAACTGTCTTATGTTTCAGATATTGTAGGCCCAGTAAGTTTCTTGTTTACCATTTCTTGTTATATTTTCTGCATAACCATAGTTGTGTATGGTTTCTTTGATATTTTCTTATTATATTCTTTGATATTTTGAGGTTACTTTGTTATGCTCTCTCTTTTTATTTTTTTGTGTGAAAGGGTTTGTTACACTATTGCTTATTTTTTGTTCAAAACCATTTTGGATGATTTTGATAGTCACATGCATTGTTGTTTAAATTAATTACATGAAGTTAATATTTTGTGCAGTTCTTTACATCCCTTTCCTGCACTCTAGCTATTTTTTGCAGTCTCAGTCAATTCCTCTACATTGGACGCTTCTCAACAGTTTCATTTCAAGTTTTGCGCGACATGAAAACAGTTTGTGTTCTTATATTGGGTTGGATCCTTTTTGATTCAGTATTGAGGGCCAAGAATATAATGGGAATGTTCATGGTTGTCCTTGGGATGATTATGTGCAGCTTCGCAATTGAGAAACAAGCTACTGCAAAGAATTCATCCTTAATGTATGTCAAAGAAATGGCTCTTCAAGAGGAGGATGTAAGTCTCCTTAAAAGTGGATTCTAGAACCTAGAGTCTTCACAAAGAAGAATCAATGGCAGACTTACGTTCCTTATTTTTATACCTTTACAAAGGTCTTCTTAATTGGATTTTAGTAAAATAATAATCTTCATGACTAAAGCATGTGAATGCTCTTCTTATTTTAGAATGTCCCAATTTCTTTTATACAGTGTGGATTCTTTTTAAAGTGAAGGTTTCAAATTCATTATAATTAAAATTGACATAAAATTATCTAATTTGTCTTCAGCGTACCCATTGCACACGAAGGTGCATTTCTAATTTTATTTTTTTGCAATGTGGAGAAACGTGGACATAAGTCTGACTACAGTTTTAAAAGTCAATTTTCTCTATACTATTTTTTGTAAGTAAATGATATTGTAATGGATCATAAATGGCAACAATTAATAAGGCATTCATAAAAGGACCACGAGAAGCATATTATTAAACAATATATGCTTCATAGGTTCACGTTGAAACAATCGAGTGTCATTTCCTCTTCGCTTGTTTCAGATTATCCTTGCAATGGAAGTGGGCATGCGTAATTGTATATTCAGATATAACCCTAAGTTCACTATAAAATTTAGTAGTTTAAGATTGTATTCGATGTTTGAGGTGCCATTTAGAATAGACTATGGTGCTTACGTCAGCGAAGAACAGTCAAATGCTAATGTATGGCAGAAGCGTCCATTTTGTCCAATTACTCTGCAACCGCATCTCAACAGACAGCTCCTCTCGTGGTATAGGAAACCGGTAGACAGTAGTGAACTCATGGTATTAGGCAGGATGTCCCGGAGGGATTAAAATATGACATGATGAATAGAAAGACATTTTTTCTGTGCATAGTCTAGTAAGATGAAAGGTGTGATTCTCGTGCTTGCGTTTCCTGAATCATGGGCTGACTGTTCTTGGGCATTGACCCACCACACAGTCATAAAAAATAAGAAATATTATAAACTAGATCTACAGGGTGGGCGAGTTTCATGCCTTGAAGATGGGAGGATATATAATAAAAATTATTTCATAGACTATTCGTCTTCCCAGTTTCCCAATATTAGGCAGTATTGTCACAGGTTAATGAAGCCCTCGCTCCTTTTTATAGCAATCGAGTTTGAGATTGGGTGAGCGACACTGAGCAGATACTCTTCTCAGAATAAATAGCCGAGAAATTATGTCACCAGACATTTTAGCTGCTCGTAATGTGAATTCGCTTCTCACGGTCTGTTAACATTGTATGATATGTTTTCTGCTTGAAAATGCTTAATTTCAAACAATATGAATTCAAAATTAGTCGTTCCCATTTCAGAAATAAATTGAGTGATTCTGTGTGTTTTCAGGGATGGCAGGGAAATGGGGGTTCTGGTCTGGACGTTGGACTGAGTTTAGGCGGCTGTTTTACCATTCTGGAGCGCGGGATACCACTCGATTCCACCAACACTGAGCCAAATCTACGAAACCAAAAAGACGGTAGAGAGGATTCGATCTCCTCATTTTGTCGTTTAAATGGCATCCGGGAGATTCCTTCCCCTGACCTGGAAAGCAGGGCCAGTAGACTCTACGAGCTACCTACAGATTCGGGTAATAGCGGCAAAAGCCGGATTGTTGTCGAAGAAGTGTTTAAGAGAACAGGGGCATGGAAAATGCCGACGTCACAATACAAAGGCGTTGTTCCGCAGCCCAACGGGCGGTGGGGCGCACAGATATACGAGAAACACCAGCGGGTGTGGCTGGGCACGTTCAACCGTGAAGAAGAAGCCGCCAGGGTTTACGACATCGCCGCTCTCAAGTTTCGAGGACGCACCGCCATAGCAAACTTCGCCTCTGCAGAGGGTACCGACACGGAGGAGACCATTTTCCTCTGCCGCCACTCAAAGGCCGAGATCGTCGACATGCTCCGAAAGCACACCTACCACGAAGAGCTTCTTCAGTCCAAGACATACAGCGAAGGAGAATCCAATAAATCTTTCAATCCCGACGGCTCCAGGAAGGCTCCAGAGGAGGAGCGGGTTGAGTACGCAAGGGAGCACTTGTTCGACAAGGCTGTGACGCCGAGCGATGTGGGAAAACTGAACCGGCTCGTGATTCCCAAGCACCATGCCCAGCGGTGCTTCCCTCTCGACTTGGCCTCCCGAGAGAAGGGCGTTCTCCTAACTTTTGAGGATACCCAAGGCAAAACCTGGAGGTTCAGGTATTCATACTGGAACAGCAGCCAGAGCTACGTGCTCACTAAGGGTTGGAGCGGCTATGTTAAGGCAACCCACCTACAGGCAGCGGATATCGTGACCTTCGAACGTAGCACCGGTGGGTTGCGACAGCTTTACATCAGATTTCGCCGGATACCCTGCAATGACGCAACGAGAGCTCGTAAACCTAGTTCGTCCGCTTGTCTTTCCTTTGCCGAGCCGTTCATTAGTCAGTGGGCGCCCGTGTTTATCTCGTCCCCGCCGGATCAGGGTCCATCCATTTTCTCCGAATGTTTGATATCCAGATCAGCCCCACCGGATGCTTTTAATACTTACAGATCGTACCCCTCAATGAAGTCAGTTCCATATTCCGGAAAACATTTGATGCTGGAGTTTTCGGACTTGCCAGATGAAGAATTAGCTTCTCCATCGCTGCCTCCTCCTCCTCGCAATGTTATGATTTTTGGAGTAAATCTTAGTCGGTCCTCCACTTATTTAAATCTCCCTCAGTCGACAAAGCGTAAGGCGGAAGGCCAGTGAGCCAGCCTTTAGGGTTTGTGTCTGCCGAAAAGATTGCCATTAACGGCTGTAAGATTCTTTACCATGACCTTTGTATCACTATTTTTTTACGGGAATAAAGCAGTGCCAAATTTTAGTTGTCTCATCACAATTATTTATACTGAATTTTAGGTGGTCTATCTTGCAATTGTTTCTCCTAATTCATGTTTAAAGATATCCCCGTGGTTAATCTGCTTTTTAGTTGAGGACAAAATGAATGAACACAAAGTGATATGTAGCACTTTTTACCTGCTTGTTTCCACAGCTGCTTGTTTTCAGAATAAATTGGTGGTTTTTGACAGTATGGTTAAGGACTTGATCAGATTGTGTCTTCCTAGTCGTACGTTACCTTTCATTATATGCTAGATGGTTCCTCTACCAATTTCACAATGAAACTAGCTGATAATAAATGGCAGAACAAAAGAAAATTCAGAAATTTCCCCGTTAATGTACCCTGGTGTAGCTTTGTATTATTGTCTCTTATATTTAATGGAGAGCAACATTAACCATTGTAGAATGGATGGACGAGTTATTATATGAACAACTATTTACTTCGTATTAAATTTTCATTGAAATGCCAGTTCAAATCTTGTCATCAGTAGCTTTGTTACTGTCATTTCTGCTGCGGCTGAGCATTCATATTACAATTTTACAGAAATTGGGGAAATTGTTTTCCAGTCATAATTTAATTTGCATAGCATGCCTGTGTTATGCATTTTGAGACTTTTTTCTGGAAGAAAGAGTTTCAAGAGTGTATTAATGCGAAGGACATGAAAGCAAAAGAGTAAATTAGTTGGGCCTTTAGTTAGCATATTTAAGTTATATATCTAACATAACTTTTCTTCAAGGTTAAGAGAAGAAATAGGACATCACAATCAAAATTAAGTGTTGCTTTTTATATTAAAAATACGAATGGGTTTTTTAAAGGGCTTAAGATAATAATAGAAATGTACAAAAGAATTGTTTAATAGCAATAAAATTACAATACAACTGAATCTTATAGTAATTCAAGACATCTAAACTTAACAAAATAAAAAGATTGAAGTCAAATAAACAAAAAACAATATTCTTAAAAGAATATTGTTACAACAAAGCAAACATCAGACAAGAGCCCTAGAGTAGAACAAAATGAGAACAAAATATATGAAGACAATAGGTAAGGCAACACTAAATTGAGATTCACTACTTCCTTCAACTATTCTTCAAGGGATAGTGGAAGACTGAAGATGAATTTATCATCCAAATTTGCAAGAACCACACACCATAGCTTTCTTTAGTCCATGTGTTCAAACAAAGGCCTTCTTGTAAGGGTTTTTCCTTATTTCTAACGTATAATTGATTCTAAAGTGTTGTTCTTCTAACATTACCTACTCTCCCCAAGTTCTCCTTTATAAAAATTAGTTTTTCAAGGCAATTTATATTGTCTTCAATGTCCTTTTTGGTGCAATTGAGTATTAAGGCTATAATATTGTAGAAATTGAGAGTTTCTTTCTCAAACTTCATCAAATCTACATGGTGTGCCTATGCTATGCATTTTAAGTCATTTTTTGAATAAAGAGTTTCAAGAATGCATTCATGCCAAAGTAACAAGGTTATGATAGATCTAGCATAAATTTTCTTTAAGGCTATAGTAAAAAGTTTTCTAAAACTAATTTTGTGAGAAGAAATATGAGATCACAATCAATATTGAGTGTTCCTTTTAATATTAAAACTAAGAATGGGTTTTCCAAGGGGTCTAAATATTTTCACATCAAAATACAATAGAGAAAATAATAAAAATTCATAAAGGAATTGTTAGTAAAAATCTAGGCAAGATCTACAACATTGTTGTAGTAAAGATACTATAAATAAGAACCTTGTAATAAGTTAAAACAACTAAACCCAAATAAATCAAAGGATGGAAGGCAGATGCTAGACAAATGAAAAGAATAATACGAAAATAATATTGTTCCAACAAAGAAGGCATTAGATAAGATCCCTAGAGTAAAAAAATCAAGAATACTATTGCCTTCCACTCTTTTCCTAGGAATACTAGATGATTCAAGATGAATTTTTCATCCAAACTACATGAACTACTTGCCTCATACTTCTTTAGGTGATGACTTATGAAATAAAGGCCTTCTTGTGAAGGATTTTTCTTATTTTTGAATTATACTTATACTAAATTATGATTCTTTTGACATTACCTACTCTATCCAAGGTCTCCTTGATAAAATTGAATTATTTTTGGAGGAAATTGATCCTCTCTTCATGTTTAGATTATCTTTCTAAATTATGCATACATATTCCATAATATCCCAATAAGCCTTATCACAATTACCTCAAACCTAGTTTGGAAATATTTTCATTCATATGTTAATCTAACAAATAAAAATTGATATTAGGTTTCCTATTTTCCATTAAAAACATTTTCATAAGCTATGAAAAAGAAAAATTACTTTACATGCATCCCACCTTATCAACTACTTACTTAGTAATGGAGCAAAATTCTCAATAGATACAACCTCCTAGACCACTCAGGTTAATGAAAGGAAAATATCAGGGAATGCCATAATTACTTATTTAACCCCCAATCATTCTTGATATACACATTTTCAAATACATTCATTTTACTATTCTTGTGCAATATGAGATCATATTCAATAGGCCTCATTAAATGTTGTGCCCTCTTTTTATTTGATTCTTGCTACCTATTTTTAGCATCCTTCTACTTGTTAAACCCTTCCAAAGAAAAACCATCCTTCCTTTTCACTTTTCTCACCATCTCCTAAAATCAAGAGCGACACTTGAAGTCCAATAGAGACACATCAAAAAAACTAGTCGTACCATCTTATTCAAGTTCCTATCAATAAAATCTCGCCACAAACAAGGTGTCACTTGTCCTTAGAAATTTTTTTCAACTACTTAAACATGGAGGCTATAGGCTTTACAAGATTGAATTATGTTGAACAAGAACCATAGTAAGGGCTTGATGAATAAGGATAGAAAACCTACCCAATTATGTTGAGACTTTTAAAGATACCATTGATACTAAGTGTTATTAAATACATGATAATTATTGATATTTTAAACTCTATTGACTTTACACAAATTCTTCTTCTTTCACAAAGATCCACTCTTTGAAATATGTGGTCAATAGGTTTGTAAATGTTAGTATATGTGAAAATTTTAATACTAACATAACGAGGTTATTTTAAGCAATATTTTGGTTTGAATTAGTTGAAATTTATATAAAACTGAACAACAAATTTTTGTGACCTCTTGCACCTCTAGGGTTTGCACCTAAAAGGAGAGGGACAAAGATCTACAATTCATTCAAGAACAAACCCTTGAGATTTCAATGCAAAGGAGATTAAAATTTTTCAAAGGGGGAGTTCTTGGGGATGAAAATAGATAGAAGGGGTTCACCACCAAGTGTAAACTTGGAAAGACAAATGCAATGTGATATGGAAACCTACACTAAATGACCTAGAAATGATGATGAAGTAGAATAAAAAACTATGAAATAGAATGTGTGCGCCTAGAAATGTGTTGCAAATTGGAATGAAGACTAGAAATGTTGTTGATTCTAGAATTTTGACCTATTGGGACACTTACACCATTCTGGGCGACTTAGTCCTAGATCTGGAAAACTACACTAAAACTTGTTTCAGCCAAATGGGTATCGAGATCTACAAAAAACTCTGAAAAAAATGTACAGTGGGACTAATTCGCCACTAATGGTGACTTAGTCCACTTTGACTTCTCTAAAAATCCACAAGTGGAAATGTAAGCTATTTTCTGCACTTTCTACTCCTCTAAGTATCAGGATCTAAAACTTTGATTTATGGCACTATAAGTGACTTTTTATGAATATTTTGGTCTTTCCAATAAGGATATGACTTCAACAAGTTTGCAACCTATTCTTCAATCATCTTCAAACCTTCAAAGCACTCTGATCTATAATCACACAAGGAAAGAAAGAGAAATGTTGAATGTTAGGGCATGGGGGTTTGCCTTTGTCAAACCCCTTTTAGGTAATTAAACCAAAATGATGAAATAAGATGAAACATGAACATGAAATAAAGGAATTAGAGACTTTCCATGATGATGGATCTATAATTTCTATAGCAATGGTTAAAGAATATGCTCTTGAATGCTTCTTGATGACTTTGAATGCCAAAACCCTAGCTTTCTTGAGAAGAATGTCCAAGGGCCCCTAAATGAATGGAAAACCATATATTTATACACAATTCTTCCCTAATTCCCAAAAATACAACATCATAGGCTGACCTTAGGTCATAGAAAATAAAAAAATCCCAGAATTTTGAACTTGTTTTGATTTTTGAGACAAATGGGACTAAGTTGGCCCAAGTGGTAACTTCGTCCCACTTACGCATTTTAAGTGGGTGTCGATAATTAAGATGTATTAAGTGATGTTTATCAGGTTTATTCTTAAAAACACACTTAAATAAGGCTTGTAAGTGTAAAATGGGGCCAATTAAAGCATAAGAAAATTGTAATTATTGATGAGAAGCCTAGAAAAGTGTGAGAGTTTGTTAAAAATACTTACAACACTTTGAAATAAGGCTTGGTAAATTATAAAAAGAGATTATTTGAGTGAAATATATTAAAAAGGTCCTAGAAAAGTGTGAAAGCGTGTTACAACAGTTCACAACACTTTTACAAGACACCATAGAACTCTTATTGATTCACAAAGGTCCAAGACCTAATGTGAATGTGTTGACCAAATTACAACATTAAATCTAGGCAAAACTAGGCCAAAATCCACAAGAAAGGCCCAAATGAGCATAAAAATGTCCAAGGATACATTTTTTTGTGACACATTTAGCCCCCACTTTAGTGAGAGGATGAACTTGCTTCAAACTCAAACTAAAGTAAACATTTAAGAGGGGTCAAATTGTACCAATGCAGATGACAATGAATGAAAAAGATCAAACGAGGTAGTGCAAGCCCCCAGGATCCAAGATCCTAAGTCAAACCAACATATTCACAAAAGGACACAGACAAGGTGAATGATTTGCGAAAAAACAAGATACGTGATCCTGCAATGGAAATACATAAAAGGAAGAGAATAACGAAAGTAGAAAGGTTGATCAAGCTTTGACTGTTTGTCCAGCATGTTGTGGATCAGATCTAGGCTATTTGTCCAAAAGATGCATACTCACTCTAAGGCGATAGAATTCTTGGTTGTCTGGTAGGTGAGAAGGCCTAAAAAGGTGAGAAAGATACACTCATGGATAGTATGCACTTACACACACATAGGTGGCTATAAGGAAATTCATGCCATTTGTTAGGCTTCCCACTCGAACTATACCAAATTTATACTTCCGAATAACTTTAATAAGGCGTCACAAAAGAAAATGTATTTTGTAAATGATTTTTGAAATGTAAAAATGGTGTAAGGAATGTTCAAAGGGATTTTTCTCAGTTCGTGCAAGGTATCATTTTAGGGAACATCATGTTTAATGTCTCCAAGAGAGGATAAGTGAAAATGGTCTCATCTTGTTTCCCAGAGAGGACAAGTGTAATGTCTCATCCTGGGCAACATTGTTCCTAATATTTCCAAGAGAGGGAATCACACGAAAAGGAAAATTGCATAATGAAAAGTGAGTGTAAGTGTTTTTCCCAACATTAAAGTGGTTGCTAACAACATTATTGTGATAAATTTCTTTAAATTAGAAGAAGACACGAGATCTTATTCAGAAAGCCTTATGCTATGTCAAATGTTTCCAAATCAAACGATGTCATGAAAAATATAGTATGTCACGTGCGAGCCAACTTAAGGCATGTGGTCCACATCCCAAGCTTTCTCTTATATGTTCACGAAAGGTTAACGAATAGACAAAAGAGGCAATGCCATGTGACATACAAGGACAAGGCTACCAAACCCCTTACCCCCGCTTCATGTAGAACAAGGATGAGCCAAAATAAGGGAGGATATATACATGGTAGAGTGAAAATCAATATCAATTAGAGGAATGAGGTGGCCCCATAGAAGGGAGAACAATAGACTCCTTAAGATGTTGGATTTTACTACTCAAAGCCTTACATACATTAGTAGAATGAGCATGAACTCTGTGGTAGGCGCAAAATGAAGTCATGTAATATAATTTATTTCTTCTTTTTGGAGGAAGGGATATCAAGTGATCTTGGAGGAATCTCGAAAAGATACCCTCTTGACCAAAAGTAGAAGGTGTTCCTTTATCTTGTGAAAAATATGTCGCTTGCTTAGTATAAGATTTCATACCTACACAAGGTGCTATAGATTGTGAGATTTTATACTCTTTGTTAGAGGAGTGTGTAAAATTTAAATCATTAGTGTTTTCTGAGATGACAATGACATTAACCGAAGACTTCTTTGTTTGTTTTATTTATTTGCAAAGGATCATGTTTGCGACCACTATTGTCTATCAGTTTAGGATGCACTAGTTTTAGGGTTGTTTTAGAGGAATCTCATGTGAGTGCTGATGTTAAGTGAAGACTTGTTTATTTCTATCAATGGACAATAACCAAGACCATGATTTTTTTCTTGTTCTCTAGCACCACATCCTTTTCCACTATATCCAAGTTGTTTCATAAGATTATAACATTTTCCATCAATATTTTTCATTGCTTTTGGATCTGGTGATTGGTCGTTGTTGAGTTCGTCAATTTCTTTTGTGTAATTTGCTTCGTTGTCTAAAGTGGTTGAGGTGCATGCTTTCGAAGGAGCTTCTAAATTTTTTGTTGACATTACTGCTTGTTCGTGTCCCTTATTTGAATCTTTGCTTATGATCTTGTATTCTCCCATGAATGTTGGTTCAAAATTCAACGATCCCAAATCATCAATGGATATCATTGTGAAGGGTTTAGGACATGTAGATATTTGTTGTTTTGGCACAGGTTCTACTTGTGTGGTTGGTGTTAATGTGTTCAAGGGATTGTCTCTATTTTTCTCAAGTTGTAAGACACTATAAGGCTCAAGGTTATCGTCCATTGTGTATACTTGGTTGTTGTAGATGTATTTAATTTTATGATGAACAGTAGAAGGAACCCCATTCATTGTGTGAATCCATAGTCTACCTAAGAGATGAGTACATGAGAGTGCGGTGCAAAGCACCTTCACTGTTTTCAAAATTTTGGTATGTTCTTGCCTTGTGATTAAGGCCTAGTAATTTTATTTTATAATAAGGCCAAGGTGGCCAAACTCAGGTTGAAGAAACCTTTTGTGGTTCGAGCTAGGAAGGGTTTTAAATTTTACATTAATATTATGAAATAGATTAGTATTTTGTGCCTAAATTTGGGGGGCTAATTGGAAGCCCAATAGTTGGCTCATTTTGAATTCATTTTGGAACATTGTAACAAGTTGTAAGGACATCAAAAAGCATAGAGATATGTTGATGAAGGTTGTTGGATGGTGATTTTTGAGTTAATAAAGGAAAAGTCTGATTTTTGTGATTTCTTTTTTTGAAGAATCTATTTTCTTTCTATTTTTTACAGCTCGTACAGAGATTAATTGATGAAAGCCTTATAGAAATAGTTATCCCACCGTATTAGATCTAGTTTGAGTCCTATTAGAGGGGATTACATTTAGTAATGAGGAAGATACATTCAATTTTCTGTAATTCCTCCTGTAGCTAGGGTTTCATAGGGTTTGTAAGGAAAATGAGTTATTGAAGGCCATTTTACCATTTTGAATGAAGTAGATATGTGGAATGGACCTATAGGAGTGTTGAATGATGTTTCTTTTTATTTATTGGTAGGGTGTTAATGTGAATCAGTTTTCAGACCAAGCCAATGGCTGGTAGGGTGACTTTTCCATGGTGTAAACACTAAATTTGAAGGGGACAGTAAATTTGCAGTCTGATTGTGTGAAGATAACACAAGAAAAGTTTAATTTATGACTGGTACACAATGTGCATGTGGATTTTGAGGTTAGGGAAAACATTTTATGCATACCTCCTTTGTAAAAGAGGCCTAATTAGGCCCTGGTGGAGTGAAGAAGGTCTATTTAGAGTGGTTCAGTCCAAAGTAACCTTGGCCAGGCCTTATATATGTTGTAAAGTAGGGTAATGGGTATTCAAAGGTGTCTAGTTCAATTTGTGAAGAAAACTATATCAAAAGATATAGTTGAATAAGTGTGTCTCTTATGCTATTAAGCCACAATAGTCCCAACAAAGAAAGTCACCAAATTGAGAAGAGGGATCAGTCTAATCAGTCAAGAAGCATAGAGAGGAGTTAGAAATCACCCTATCTTGCATTAGAGTGCATGAGGCATAACATGGATTTGTGTTTCAAATGTTTCCTTTCCAACTATAAGAGGTAAAGTAATCACACCTAGCAGTTTATTTTCGATGTTGTCAAATCCCTTAATAGATAAAGGATTAGTTTGGATGTTTGAACTATAAATATCAAGCCTATCCAGAAGGATCACACTACACACATTAAGGGAAGAGTCGGTATCTATAAGATTTCTCTTGATCCCTTTTTGTTTGTATTGATATATTATTAGGAAAGATTCATTTTATTTTTGTACCTCCAAAGGAGGGAGCTCACTTTGGTGAAAAATAATATCAGCATTAATTCCTTGAATTATAGTTGCTATGTCATTTGGTTGCACATTATAAAGGATAGGAGCTTGTTGTAAGGTGTATATGTTAAAATTTGCAATGCACTTAAACTATAAAACACATTAGTATTGTTAGTCATTTAAATTAAAACAAACTTAACATCTATATGAAATATTCCAACATGCTTCATAATGCAAACAATAAAATATGGTGATGCCTAATGTTGATGTCTATTGTAGGAAGGATGCATCCTAGGACATTTTGTGATCAAGTGATATAGGATTGATTGGATGATAAGCTATTTATACCAAGAGTTGACCAACTTGTTTACTTACCGACCTAGACTTGAGACTTCGACGATTGAGCTTTTACTTTTAAACCTGCTAGACTTGCTTCTGATTGACTTACCAAAGGATGAAAATGATGATTGATTTATTATGAGTGAGATTTATTGCAGGTGAAAGCGAAATAAGATGGATGTAGTTTTCTCATATAGTTGGATATTTTTTATTTTTTGAAATGTTTTGAGGTTGTTTTTGTGATTTTGAGATTTTTTACGAATGTTTTGATTTTCAAAATTTCCAATGTTTTTAGATTTTTCTGAGATTTTAACCAAGAACCTAACCTAAAAACCTATCCTAGGGGTATCGGGATCTGATCAACAGATAAGCCTTGCCTACGGTAAACATGCAGAGACTACGTAGTTCGAATGACACAGACTTGATTTAATGATGAGATAGATGGACAAATGGATTGCCAGTTTATTGCAGTGAAATTAGAAATGATTGACCTAATGTGTCTCAGGGGATTATCAAAGATCAACCTTTTCTATATTCAAGCTCAGAGATGACGTAGTTAGATAGGATGACTCTATATTTTGACTTTTTGGATTTTTGGTTTTCTAATGTTTTGGATTTTTGATATGTTTTGGATGTTTTTTAATTTTTTTTATTTTAAGGAAGATCACAAGAATTTACATGAATCTCATCTGATGCAGGTATGAGAACATGTCCCCAGCGTGGTGTGATAGAATACTTTGATATAGGCTGGACAAACTGACCTTAGGAATGTGCCAAGTAGTACTAGGGTGGAACATGATACAAACACAAGATCAAGCTATGATACAAATGTAGATGGATGATGGAAGGATTGATGGAATGTGATGGATGAATGGTAAGTGTGCATGAGAATAAGCTATGAATATCTTGGTGGATGGAGAGTGTTTTATTTACACTAGGTGCCTATTTTCCAAGTTTTCACCAAGGTACTTGCCCAAAGAGCCACCGAAGTGGTTTTCACTAGAGGATGATTTTTTATCTTAACTATTTTTAATCCTTTTTCTATTTTTTTTTTGGATTTTGGTATTTTTTGATTTTTTTTGTATTTTTGGTTTTACCCTTAAAAGATCAGGCATAAAACTTTTTGAGATGAGAGTTGTTCATGTGCTCCTGCAGAGGTTTGCCTTCGAGTGTTGATAGATAATATGCCACTGATTTTTAGCTTGTTGTAATGATGAATGGTCCCAATCAGTTGGGCTCAAAATTTCCCTTACCTTTTGGATTTGGTACATTCTTCTGATTTTCCTTCAATGCTAGCTTGCTAACTTGGAAGGTCCATCTCTTGATCTTCTTGTTGTAGCTTCGCATGAGATGGTTCTAATAGACCTACAAGTGGTTTAAGGCATCCATACACCACTCATCTAGTAGGTCTAGCTCATTCAATCATGAGACCCGATATTCTTCATCTATTATGAGATTTTGTAGTGATATTCACAAGGATGAGAGCTTGATCTCATTGGGGAGTATGGTTTTTGATCCATAGACTAGGGAGAAGGGGGTGGCACCTGGTGGTGTGTGGATGCTTGTGCGGTAGGACCATAAGGCAAGATTCAATTACAGATTTCACTCATGAGCAACATCATTGACTACTTTCTTAAGGATCTTCAAGATGGTCTTATTGGTAGCTTATGCTTGGTCATTGCCTTGGGGATAATACAGAGTGGAAAATTGATGTTAGATATTGAATTTTTGGCATAGGTCGTGAACATCTTGATTTTTAAAAGGTGTCCCATTATCTGAGATAATGGCTTGAGGGACACCATATTGACAAATAAGGTAGTTCAAGATGAACTTGGATATATACTTTCCTATAATGTAGGTCATGGGAATGGCTTCTACCCACTTCATGAAATAATCTTTGGTGGTTATGATAAACTTATGGCCATTGGATGAGGTGGGGGTCATTTTACCAATGAGATCGATCCCCCACTATGAAAAGGGCCAAGGTGTGATAATGGGGTGGAGTTTCTAAGTTGGTGCATGGATGAGGTCCCCATATTGCTGACACTGCAAACACCTTTTGATATAGTCATGTGCTTCTCTTTCCATAGTAGGTCAATAGTATCTTGTCCTCAAAAATTTCTTGGACAAAGTCATACCACTCGAGTGTGAACCAAAAATGTTGTGATGTACCTTGGTTAAGGTAGTCAAGGCTTCCTCAGTGTTTAGGTAACATAAAATGGTCTTTTCGATGGTCCTATGGTATAGGGTATCTCCTAGGATGACAAAACGAGATGATTTTTTGACAAAGGCTCTTTTGAGGTTTGGGGTTATGTCAGCAGGAAGGACTCCTATTCTCAGGTAAGTGTAAATATCATTATACCAAGGATCACCGAGACCAACGATTTTGCACATGAATTTAGACTTTGGTACCTCGAATGCTTGTATGACAAGATGTTCTACGAGGAATTCTTGTTTTGGGACATTGTGCAGGATCTCCAAGAGTGATCCAATTGTAGCCATTGCATCTACTATAGTGTTATTTTCTCTAGGTATTTTTTCAAATGTGATATCAATCAAGGACTCCTTAAGGCTTTCCACCAACTTCTTGTATGGATTCAACTTATCATCGTTTGTTTCATATTCATTATTTACCTGGTTGATTATGAGCTATGAGTCTTCGTAGACCTTAAGTGCCATGATATGCCACTGTACTACAATTCTTAGCCCTATGAAAAGGGCCTTGTATTTCATGATGTTGTTTATGCACGAGAATGATAGTTTGTATGATCTAGGTATGCAGTCCCCTTGTGGAGTGATGAAGAAGATTCCCACTCTTGACTTGCGTTGTGTGTAGGATCCATCAAAGTAAATCTTCCAGTAATCTACTACAGTAAGGTTGAAGATTGGTTCATCATGGAACTCTGAAACAAGTGGGTTCTCTACATACATAGGTTCTTCTTCTAGTTGATCTATGATTACTTTTCCTTTTATGGTTGTTCATTCTACATACTCAATGTCATGCTCTGGTAGGATCATAACCCACTTAGCCATTCGTCCTATGAGAGTTTTTTTGGAAAGTAGATATTTGAGTGGGTTTGTTTTTGCAATGAGCTTGAGCTAATGTGCTAGCATGTAATTTCTAATTTTATGTGCTACAAAAACAACTGGTAGGCAGGCTTTCTCAATGGGTGTGTAGTTCAACTCATGTCCCACCATGGTCTTGTTGATGTAGTAGATAACTCTCTCCTTCCCATTTTCATCGTGTTTTGCTAAGAGAGTATCAGGGGCTAATGTCATTGATGATATGTATAAGATCAAGGGTTTTCCTAGAATTGGTGGCATAAGGACTGGTGGTGTGAGAAAATAATCCTTGATCTTATTGAATGCTTGGTGGGTATGTGCAGGATCGTGATGGGCCAAAAAGTGGCAATATGATGGGTATGTGGTTGATGACCTTTTTTTTACCCAAAATTGATGAAACGAAAAGGGTTTTTAAAGGAGATTCTCAGCTTTCCACCAATATAAATTATGATTTACTTTGAATTTAATAAAAATTATTATTCATTTTCTATTGAATTACGACTAAATTCTTGATTTTTAGGCTGATTGGAAAAACATATATAGCTTTCAAACAGTATCATATTTTTGAATGCAAAACATGCGTCACATTCTATGCTTCACATACTATAAGATTAAAAAATAAAAAAATTAATTTCATAAAGTTTTGACCAAGTTAAGGTGGTCAGACATACGAGTCTTTATATTTTTTAAAATTTGTCATAAAAAAATGATAATTAATTATTTACTTGGAAAAAAATTACAAAACAATATGCGTCACATCGAGAAATGAGTCCTCTACTTATATCTAAAATATTGTAAAAAAATATAATCATTTTATGGTGGTTAGGGTGGTCAGACAAGCACCTACTTCTTATTTTTCCCTGAAATTTAAGTACTACTATATTGAAATTTTAAATTTTCACCAAATAGATTTTTTTTTTTGTAAATAAACCTATTAATTTAGAAACTAAATTCAATTTTCTAAAAATTCTATTCTTACAGATTTTTGAAATAATATAGATAACTTATTCAAATTTTTATGTCAAGTTGCCTAACTCTATTTTTTTTGAATATTTTGCCACTTAAGGGCTTGTTTTTTCCATAATGATCCTACACATACCCTGGTCACATTTCTCATCCCATTTGTATTCTACCCCCTTGTGGAGGAGATGATAATATAGGATTTCCTTGTCTGCTAGTTGCGCTATGAATCAACAGATGGACTAAAGTCTTCCTTGTAGGCCTCTTAGCTGCTTCAGTGTCCTGGGTGCTTCCAATTCAAGGATTTCCTTGAATTTAGTGATGTCTACCTCGATTCCTCTCATGGATATGATGTACCCTAGGAGCTTTCCTGATTGAACCCCAAAGACACATTTTTTTGGAGTAAGTCGGACCTTGTACTTTTCTAGTCTATCAAAAATAGAGCTTAGGGCCGATATGTGATCTCATTGCTTCTTTGATTTAGCTAGTATGTCATCCACATAATATTCCATAGTCTTATGAATCATGTCATGAAAGATTAATTTCATGGCCCTCTAGTAATTTTCTCCTGCATTCTTCAACCTGAATGGCAGCATATTCCAGCAATATTTCCCCCACAGACAAGTGAAAGTTGTCTTGTGTTGGTCCTCTTTAGCTATCATGATCTGATTGTATCCTAGGAATCCATCCAATAATGATAGCATCTCATGTCCTACCCTCATATCCACAATCATGTTAATGTTTTGAAGTGGAAAGTCATACTTTGAACATTCTTTGTTTAAGTCTCTGAAGTCCATGCGGATGCAGATGCCCCCATTTGGTTTTGAAACAGGTACGAGGTTTGAGAACCACTCTGGATAGTCGATTGGCCATATGAATCCTACATCTAGTAGCTTTTTTAATTCTATTTTGACCAACAATGCTATCTGGGGATGCATTTTTCTCAACTTTTGTCTCACAGGCTTCACTTCAGGATATACAACTAGGTGATGAACTAAAAATTCTAGATCAAGCCCTAGCATATCGACATAAGTCCATGTGAAGTATACCTTTATTTCCTTTATGAATGAAACTAAGAGTTCTTGTTCCTCTGTGAGAAGTGACTCGACATAAAATATTATGTGTGGTAGTTCCTTTATTCCCAGATTGATTGGATTGCACTGTTTTGACAAAACCGCTGACTTTTCCTGATGGATGGCACTTAGAGAAAGATTGAATCCTTCATCCTCTATTACCTCAAAGAGGTTTTCACTATTGGATGTGTCCTTCATTTTTACTATTTTTGGGTTAGAAAGTTCCACAGTGTGGTTTTCACTCAAACACCTTGAGATTATTCTCAATTTTTTTCTTTTGCGACTGAAGGATTCAATCGTTTCCCCACAATAGGCTTGTGTATCCAATATGATGTCAAACCCAACTTTATGATCTCCATATGGTACTGTATCCTACCATCCCATGATTTCTAAGAGTGCCTCATCTCTTTTGAACGTGTCCAGAATTGGTGGTCCTCGTTGGTTGTAATTGATGAGTTGGGGATAGACTAGGTTTATTTCATGGGTTTGATGATTTGAATCAAAAGATACAGTGTTGATCATGAATAGGGAGGAATCTTCAAAAAGCATAGGCAAGTCAGTTATGGGATCCTCATCACTACTACACACATTATTTATGTCAAATGTAAAGTTATCTAAGGGAAAACCTATATATATTGGTAGTTGAAGGGTAGCTATTGATAATTGAGGGGGAGTCATGTCTGCTTTAACGAGGGGCACTTTTACCATGTATGGTTACACTCAGAGGGGTACACCCAAGGCCAAGATTTTTCATGCACTTTTCAACAATGATAGGTTCCAATCAGCCATTATTGTTCTTTCCAAGGCTCTCATTCCTGTTATAGCCCATGCCCAACATTAATTGAAGTCCTCTATTGGCATCATCCATAGGAAGGGCTGGTATAGGTCTCTCATCTTGATAAAGGAGACTAGATACATCTCTCTCATCCACCACTTCTCATCCTAGATCACCCAAACTTCTGAATCAAGAGGGATCTGCTCTGAAGGTTTGAGCTATTGTATTGGTGGGTTGTGCCTGTCCATGGGATCTAGGGGATTGAAGTAACTCCCATACCACAAAGGCTCTTTCCTTCATTTTGTAATCCCCACACCCATTGTCTTGGGTTATAACCTTGATTTCAGATATATCAGGAATGGCGAGTGTCTTTTTCCCAGAAGTGGGGGCTATGTTGGATGGATATATATGGAGTTGAAGGGCCTTCATCATTCTTTGGGACCTGGGGGATTCTATAATACTTTTCTTCTAGGTTATTGCAATAAGCAAACTACTCAAGATCACCATAAATTATGACCTCTTAATTTTGGTATGAGAACTTGACACACTGATGGAAAGTTAATTCAACTACTTGCATCCCATGGATCCATGGACACCTCAGGAGGATGTTATAAGGAAGACCAAGGTGAAGGAGCTCGCAGGTGGTTTCCATAATGGTTGGCCCTACTTGAATAGGGAGTTGGATAGTGCCCTAAGACACTCTTTCTTGGTCATTATATGCTTTGATTGTGATGCCCTTTCCTTTTTCAATGGAATCCTCGACGAATCCTAGATTATTTATGAGCTTGAGAGAATAGATGTTTAAACCTACACCCCCATCCATGAAGATCCTCTTAGCTTTTTTTTTAAGAACCAGGACTTCAAGGTGAAGTGGACAGTTGCGAGATGGTTGAGTGGGGAAGTCCTGATAAAAAAATGTGAGGAGATTTGGAGTGGTAATTTTTTTGACCATAGCTTGGAATTATTTCATATCAAGATTGGTGGAGACAGTGGATGAAGCCAATGCCTCCTCAAGGATTTCTCTATGGGCAGATGAGATCTTCAGTAACTCCATGATGGAGATCTAAGTGGGATTTCTTTTCAACTGGTCCAAGACATTGTTACCATTAGGAATGGATTTTGGATTTGAGTTCGATGCCATAGGTGGATGTGATGAACCAACAATGGTGACTTTGCCACCATGTGTGGTGACTCCACAATCAACTTTGGCTCCCTTGATACTAAAAACAATGACCAATTCATCTAGGGATGTGACAACTTATTCGTACACATGGTTTACATTGCCATACTTTTTCTCCCCTTTGTTATTTCCTTTATTATGATCCAACATCCAATTCGTGTAGATCTTAAGATCTCGATTTCCAGCTAGTTGTTCCACATTTATGATCTTGTCATCGATGAGGTCTTGGATTATATTTTTCAGCTTCATGTAATTGGTTGTTGTGTGCCCCTTGATTTTATGATAATCACAAAGGTAGTTTTCATTGTACCAAGCCTGTTTTACTTGGGGCTCTTGATAATTCTCATAAGTGAGGATTACGATGAGATTCTCATCTACCAATTTCTTCATGATAGATTTGACTGATTCCCCAAGGGCTGTAAACTTTCTCTTGGGAGGATATTTGTTTCATGGAGGTGGCCCCCCTTGATTATTTAGATTGTTGATTTGAATATTAGGTGGTTTTTATGCTACTGCATTGGTTTGTGTGTTGTTGTGATTATTGTTTTGTGGTTGCTGATATGTTTGGGTATATTGCTTTAGAGCATTAATCATGACCTTGGAATCGACCACACCATCATTATTGAA
The DNA here is from genome assembly GCA_007115665.2 of Sequoiadendron giganteum. Classification (NCBI taxonomy): domain Eukaryota; kingdom Viridiplantae; phylum Streptophyta; class Pinopsida; order Cupressales; family Cupressaceae; genus Sequoiadendron; species Sequoiadendron giganteum. Next base: position 591,282,344 of record CM021106.1, on the reverse strand, counting down.
ATTCCTATTTTTCACCCATGTGCGAGGTTTTTTTTTATAACTGGTGCAATTCTTTATCAATGATTCGACGATTTCTTGGAACATTTTGATGTTGGTAGGAAACTAAGAGAACCACTCCATGGTAGCACCAGCCAAGCTTTGTGAAAATAGCCACATTATATATGTATCATTATATGCAACTTCCATACAATGTACTTGGAATTCCCTGATGTGATCCTTAGGATTTCCCAACCCATGATATTTGTCAAATTTAGGGGTTTCAAAACCCTTTGGAAATGGTACCATTGCAAGGCTCCTATCGAAAAGACAAGGACATAGATTGTTAGATGTCCTTGTTATTTTCCCTGATTGGAGATCGAGCAGTTGTTATGAGATAAAGTTGATTTGTGCTATCACATCATGATGCAGATTAGGAGGTGGAGTGAATGTGTTTTGAGGTGGTTGCATTGTTTGATTGATGGGTAGAGCGTTAGGAATGTTGGTGGGAGTTTGTTGCAAGCTTTTTTGTACGATTAAGGTTTGTTGATATGCCTGCACTTCATGTTATGGCAACAATGCTTGTTGTTGGTCCTGTTGCTATTATGCCAACAAAGCTTGATGTTGGTCTTGTTGTTGTTGTGCCAACTAAGATTTTTGTTGGGCTTGCTATTGAGGCACTTGTTGTTGCACTTGATACTGTTGCAAGGCCTGTTTATATGCTTGTTCTTGGGATACTTTATGCTTGGTATTGAGCTTATACTTGCGCTTGTTGAGCTTGATATTGGGTTTGATCTTGAGCTTATGCTTGTCAGGATACTATGCAGCTTGGGCATCTTATGTGTCTTGAGTTGCTTGAGCTTCTTGTACAGCTTGGCTGACTTGTTGTTGTAGTAAAGCTTGGGCTTGGGCAACCTGTTGCACTTGTCTTGCTAATTTTTCTTGTGCTTTCTAATCATCTAGTTGTGCAACTTGTTGATCTTGAATTTTTTGAAATGCCTTTTGATGGGTAGTCCATTGAGTTGATTGCAACATGATGCTAAATGAGTTTTCCATTTTGGGTTTTGGCGGTGGTGGTGGATTAGGAATAGTGTTGGTTGTTGTGATGAGAGGGGCCATTTTATTGATGATTGGGTTTTGGTTGGGGGATGGCATGATTGAGATGCTTGGTCCTTGGGAGACCATGTATAGAGATACTTGGGGGATAATAGATGATATGTTGATTTTTGGGGTTGCTTGGATGGTTGCCACCTGTTGTTGTGATATTGATGGAAAGATGGGAGGATTCGATATGATGTTTTGATTTATTATTGTAGGGTTGCTTAAATTTCATTGATTGATGGTTAATAAAGGTGGAAGGCCCAACCCAAGGGGTGGTGTAGATGTTAATGGTGTAGGTGGAAATGGTGGGAAAATGAGATGTGCATTCCCTTGAAGAGTTGACAATGATGATGAGGGATCAAAGATTCCCCCTTCTCCAAATACTTCACCTCTCCCTTGTGAGGTCATGGGGAGAGAGGTTTGCATGTTGAGCACATCAACTGGTGTTGTGTGAAAAGAGGATGGATGGGTAGGATCATGAAATGCAAGCGAAACATATGGGTGCAATGAATTTAATGGAATGGATTGACCCAATATGGTGTTTGTATCCAACTATTGGCTATTCACAAGGGGATGTGCTTGAAGTTCATGAAGCAATGAGTTTCCCTTGTTGACAATTAGCAAAGTTGGAGCAATGGATGATGTGATTTGCGGGATTCTTTGGTTGATGCTTTGATATGGAGGTGTAGGTGGGATTGGAAGCATGATCACAAGAGGTTTCTCCACAAGGGTGCTTACGTCATAATCAGAGGGGAGTTTAGCTCCTTCTTTTTCCAATTCAAGAATGTATTGGGAGGGATTGAGCTTCATCATGGCATTAACAATTCTATGAGTCTCAAGATTTTGAACCATTTCAAGAATTTAATCTTGTGTCATCCTTAAGATATTATTGGTGATGTCCTCTACTTGACCTTCCTCTTGAGGATTTTGAGGTATTAGATGAGGATTAATTGGGAGGTCAATGGATATCGTAGGGTTGAAATCTATTCCAGTTTGACTCAAATCACTTAAAGTGGATATTTCTTTGTTTTTCTAGTATTGAGATTGAGTTTGAACCATAAAATAGTGATCAATTTTCAGGAATGTAAGAGATGAACCTCTAACACCTTAGATTGGTTTAAAATTTATGCTCAAAGAAGAGAATCCAATTTTTCTTTAAGGATCAGAGGATGGGGATGAGATAAATGGAGGATGGATGGTGTGGATGATTGAACTCTTTGATAAATCTTGAAGGAGATACTAGACTTTAGGACTTGATTTGGTTTGATTTGATTGGAACCTTGGCTTGATTGGAATTTAGTTTGGATATAGTGAACTCATAAACTCTAAGAGGTTGGATTTTTTCCTAGAGTAGACTTATACACAATATGATAATTTCATTAAGTTTATAGAGAAGGATTCATCAAGACACCCCTAGTCAAACAAGATGATTTTGGTTTTCTTTTTTTATTTTGGATAATGAACTTATAAATCCTAAGATGTTGGATGTTATCAAGGGTAGATTTATTCACAAGGATCGATACTTTGACTAAATATGTGGAGAATGATTCATCTACACACATCTAATCAAACAAGATGATTTGGATTTGCCAAAGGTCTAGCATGAATGATTTTTTTAAGATTTCCAAGAGTTTTTGGTGAGATGATTTTTTGGTTGATTTTTGAGGGATGGATGAGAATGATGACTTTCATCCTAGATTATACCTAGATAGAACTCCTTTCTACAAGACCTCGATGTTGAAGAACATGATTGGTACTTCCTATGTAAGAAATGAAAAACTTTGAAAGAGACTTGGATTTTGTTGGCAATAAAATTCATACAAGTTAGGATTGTTCCTTGAATATTTCTTGTAAAAATTGTAAACCAACCTTTCTCTAACTTCATGAAGCCTTGAAATATGTTATTCACAAGCTTTTGGACTAAGACTCTTGAACTTTGGTTTTCGGATTATGATCTTTCGGGAAATCATTTGAAAGAGCACATGTGTGGGGTTCAATTGTTTCTTAACTTTTCTTAATGAATTCCTCTTACCATAAACAATTATTGATTAGGTTTTTCAAAATAGATGTCTAATGTCCTAACTTCTTCTCATCCCATAAAATTCATTATGTGGAAATCAAGGAAATCAAGGCAATAGTTTCCTAATGTTGAATTTAGTAAAAGAAAATTTTGATTAAATCCAAATACTTCGAAACCTCTAAGGATGAAATCCCTAGGGAAAGCAAGAGCAGTTGGATTCGTCAAAGCTATTTTCTCCCCCTAAAGGGTTTGAAATTTTGATGATTTTGTGAATGTTTGTTTTCAAATTTTTTGAGACCCAAGCAAAGCATTTTGATTTCAAAATGATGTAAAACCCTAGGATGAAGGATTCAATATTTGTTGAGTTCGCACATGGATAAATCCAGCTACACCTACTCTTAGCGTATGATTAGATGCTTGACCACATAGCCTCCCCCTTATAGTGCACTCACTTCTCAGGTCTGCCAAGCATCAATACCCATGAAAATCTCATGGAATACTTTTCATCTCTACCAAGAGCTGTAAAAATGTGGGACGAATTCAAAACAATCATTCTTGCATCAACAAATAGATAGGGATTTTCGCTTTTACACAATTTTGGCTTTTAATCAAGGCACCCATTCAGAAAGCCACATGAGAGGCAAGATCAACTCAAAAAAAGAGTATCACCTGCTTTTCCATATGTGTTTCTATAATGATGATATTTCTTCAACATTCAAATTTTTATACCAGTTGGGAGAAGCTTGGAATTTAGCTCATTTCTGATTTGAGTTGTTCCCTTGGGGTGAGTACTTTTTCCCACCAAGGCAAGCTCTCTAAGGGTGAAAAATAGAAAAGGAGTGTATTTTTTACTTTAAACCACCTAACACATTTAGGTGGGAGCACACACAATACCTTTTCTTCACACTCACAAGTTTTGTTCAATTTTAAGAATCCAAATTGAAGTGTGGAGGCAATCACTTATACAACTTAATATCACAAAAAATCCTTTTGATTCTCAAGATCGTTGTGAGGCACAAGAGAATCACATACATCTTTTTATATGATATTACTTTGGATAAGGGATTACAAAACATAAAATACACTTGTTCATTTTAGATTCCAAAAGCAGTAATATATTCATTTTATAGCACCAAGATGAAGTGTGAAGTTGATTGTTCAATTTTAGACCAAATTGAAATTCTAGTGAGCTTCTAAGGTTTAATTTTAACCAGCTTGAAAATGTCAAATGAATGGTTAATTTATTGAAACCCCAAAAAGAAGTGATTTGGCCTAAAACAGAAAACAAAAGCAGAAAATGGAAGCCCTAGATTATTACAATTAGCACTTAAAAATGCTTTTTCCAATCTTAATTTCAATGTTTAATGATCAATTTTCTTCAACTTCAATCTTCTTCCTTTCGTTCAATTCTGATTCTCAATTCCAACACCAACCTATCCCATAGTGGATTGGTCCTACTTTGATATGGAAAGTAGCTCTTTCCCCACCCTTGATAAGCTCCAAATGATAGTGATGCCAAGATGCAATCAATGAACTCTAAAATGCCTACAGTGAGAATGCTAAGATTGTGGATGATAATGAAAATGCTTGAGATTGTAGATGATAATGAAAATTATTGGGATTGTAGTTGGATTGTGGAGTATAATTTCCTTGCATTTATAGATTCAAGAGTTGAAGAATGGAGAGATGGGAGGAATGTGGGATTATACATGAGCCAATGGAATGGTTCCACTTGTCAACATGCTAGTGGAGGAGGAATGAGCACATTTTGGAGAATGTGCAAGTAAATCTCATTAGGTGGATTTGAAATTTTAAAGATGTTTTTAAATGCATATTGTTGAGACATTTTGGGGGGAAAGTTTTTTGGGCAAGAAAGTCAAAAAAGTGTAGTTAATGAGGCAATATTCCTTGTGAGGGAAAAAATGGGTAATTAGAGAATTAATTAAAATTAATCTCATGTGTAAGTGGGTGGGTTAGTCAAGGGTTTAGGTTTGACTCAAGTTGAGTTAAAATCCATAGAATGGGTAATTAGGATTAGAGGTTAATTAATTAGAATTAATTAACTTGGAGGAATTTTAGGGATTTTCACATTTGATTTATTCAATCAGATGAGAGGACCTTTAGGACTTAATTAAATAATTTGATTTATTTAATCAAGTATGATGAATATTAGTGAATTAATCAAATAAAATACTTTATTTGATTAATAAAGGAATTGATGTTAATTGATTAGATTTAGATGCATGATGTTAGTTAGGATTATTTTCATGTCTACATAAGGAATTTTACATCATGTTATGATAATGAGGGGAGGCTTGAATAAGGTCTGATAATGATATTTTAGCAGGAGTATTCTTTGGTTGTTCAACGAGATCATACTCCTTAGGATATAATCGAGGAGCACTAGGCAGGATGGGATTAGGCAAAGGTAATGGTGTCGAGGTTAGTTGTTGTGGTTGTTGATTATTTATAGTGTGATATGTATGAGCAACGGTAGTGTAACTTGGTTATTATGACACATTATTCTTAGGTGGGTAGAGGATGAGTTCAGGTTTGTTTTGATTTTAAGGTTTGTTTGAAGGTGGGTAAAGGATGAGTTGAGGTTGAGTAATATCAACATCTCATAGTGAGTGAGAGGCTAATATTGGATCTTCATCTTATTCTAAGGATACAATATTATTATTGTCAATGTTATCCTGATCATGTGGCATAATATCTTTCCTAGGAGGAAGGGTTTTAGGAGAACTACAAAGCAACTGCACTTGACAATCAAAGGTTGGTTCTTCTAAAATGACTTCATCACAAGTAGGAGGATGACCAATGGTTGAATTTTATTGCTCTATAAAGGTTTCCCTAGGAGAAGGTGGACAACTAGGATACACATGACCTTCATCGATTATGTTTTCTAATATTAAAGTATCTTCCTCACAACTAGGAGAAATACTAAGAGAAGAAGAAATGTTATTGTCATGATTACCTATGGTTATGTTATCTTGTTCATTAATTTCTTGTCCAATAAGAGAGGTAAGAGGAGAGAAACAACTAGGATTCTCAAAAAATTCATTGATTGGTTCTTATACCAAAATATCTTCATCACCAATAGGAGAGATATTAGCAGAGGAACAAATATGATCATTAGGAATGGATAGGGTCATATTCTGTTTCATTAAAAAACTCTCATAGGGAGAGGATAGGAAAATTTTCTTAGTGTGTCTAAAGATGTAAGATGTGTTGACACAAAATTTTGCAAGGGGCATCAGTCTTATGAGAAAATTAGCTATTGGGGGACATAGTGCGCTTAACTAAGTGTTCTCTAGATTTTATCGAAGCCGACTCTTAATTTTTAGTGGGGAGGTAAAGGGTTAGAAAGACAACAAGAAATATTAAAATCTAGACTAAAGACGATGCACCAAATCATGAATGAAACTACTTGGGAACAGTGCTGAAAGAAAAGGCTCGAACAATAAATTGTTGTCTATCAAATAGATTATCCAGAAGCACTGCAAACATAAGAATACCCTTTAATTGCATAGTATAATCCAATACAACTTCGGGTAACACAGAAGAGTCAAACATGATTTGTATTTATTAAGCTATAGAAGATTACCAAAGTTGAAGAACATGCATTCATATGCTATAGGAAAATAAAAGGACATTCTAAATATCTTATCAAATGCATGAAAAATAGAAAAGGACGAATTGATTGGCACATTCTACAAAATTTAAGTTCAATAAAAATACTACAAAGGCTATTCCTAGTGCTCAAAATTTTTTTTTTCTATCCAACAACAACCAATAAAAGAGAAGAAGAGTTGCCTAAATAAGCCAACCCACCGCCTGAAATCCACATTGAGAAACATACCCTAGAAAAACATCAACGTTACAAATCTCCTTGAGTCAGCACTGAATAGGAAGATCACCCATCAAGAGGCCAACAAATTTCATCCTCAGAAAAAAGATGGCCGTGTAGTAGTAGCAAAAGACACGCGGCATTAAAGAAGAAAACACAACAGTAAAAGAGAACAAACGACACATGTGACAACTCCCAGATAACCAGTGCACAAGAATACACCATGCGTCGAGCACATGAAGCCTAGAAAAAGAATGAGGGATGTCCCAGCAAAAATCTATGAGAGGAAGCCATGTGGGTGACACCAAGCAAAAATAACTACATAGTGGGCCCAACTTGGGAAATGGCTAGAGAAAGCCATGCGTCACACACACGGAACTCGGTAGAGGCAAAGCAATATGGAATGGTAGGAATATTCATTAGGAGGCCACATGGAAAACATAAAAAATTTGCAAGCAATAAAAGACAAGGCGAAGCCGCGAAGGAAAGATAACTGCAAAGGCTAGTGGTTTGTGAAATAAAGTTCACAGTTTGGTGAATCATAGCGACATTTTGCCTGTGGAATGAAGAACCCCAGAAACCTTGGTTCAACATCCCATTATCATTCACAACTAAGAGAGGGTAGCTTTCAAGCCGATCTAGACCTCATTTGACAGTGCGGAGAGGGATCGCAAACTTTTGTGCGCCAATTTGAGATCGATGATTTCCTTAAAAGGCAATCTGTTAGATACCTTCACCTCCAATTCAAGCTGGAAAAAGAGTTGCACTAGTTGATGCATGATACCTTCAATATTTTTGGTAGTCAGAGACTGATCAAAATATTGGAAAATAGAGAGGTCCTTCTTCTTCTCCTTGATCCTTGCAATTATGTGCTCGACACTTGCTATTGCCTGATCTGCGATGAAGGGAAACAAAAGGCCTCACTGAGTTAAGCAGGAAAATTTTGCCCGCATGTCATTTGTAATTTGAGTCAATATGGCTTTGCACTCCACCACATTCTGGACAACCTCGTGCATGGAAATGAGAATGTTTACACCCATAGCCATCGTTGTCCGATCCTCAATACCTACACTACTCAAAGCCTCATCATAAGTGGTATACAGCTTGCCCAAAAAAATCCTGGCCTTCAAAATTTTATCAGAAGTCATCTTCTGCACCTCCCGTATTGTTTCACTAATTGTTCCACATAGGCTGGTTTCTTGCACCATAAACTTCAAGGTGGGCTACAAAGTAAGGCATAATGCCTTGACCTTATCCCAGTACGAAGCATATAACTCCTTGGAAACTTCCAATGAGCTCATTTGTGGTGCAGGAGTTTGGGTTCTCAAAAGATCTAACTCTACAACTTTGTTGCTTAGGTCTACCCTTAGCTCTGATAAGCTTCCATCCAAAATGGACAACTAACTCCTTAGAGTGGAAATTTCCTTTTCTTTTTCTTCCAAGGCCAATTCATCCTATTTACTCTTTTCAATTTCTAACTCTAGAGCAACATTCATCTCATTTACTTCATCATTTGTGCTCTGTCAGAGCTACTTCATACCTCCATCTCTCTACTTCAAATCGGCATGGAGAGTTACCTCATTCACCCGGTATTTCTCAATTTCATTTCATAGAGCCAAAATGACATCTGTTCCCAAAGCCTGAAGCTCACTCACTTTTCCCTCCAAGGCATTCTTCTTAGCCAGTAGGAGATTAATTTTATTTTCCTGGGCCCTATACTTGTTTTCCCAAATATCAACCTTTCCTTTCAACTCTTTCAATTTCTCCTTCCTTTTCTTTGCTTGGTGATTGAGCTTGAGGAAGTTGGTGGTTACTACCCTCTGAGTCTCCTCCATCAGCTTGACTTTATCCCGCGGATGAGCCTGATGCATGTCTAGCCCAATGGCATTGATAGAATAATCACTCGACAACATTTTTCTAACCGGTTTGATCATGTTGGGGGTGATCTTTGCAAAAATTAGTGAATTGTGACTCTCATGGAATATCGTTTGCAAAAGAGGATCTTCCTATCTTCCCTCATCCTTTTCTCTTTTTTTTCGAATTTGGTTTGCGTGGGCACTTTTGTTTGCATCCTGCTACAAAAAATATTCCTGAGAAGAAATACCCAGTCCACCAGAAAAAGGAAACTCCCAAGGGACTGCTAGTGGGAAAGAAAGCATGCTCAAGGCATTGGTGGACTTGCTAGGCCTCGTAATAACTACCAAAGAGAAGGATGGAATAAACTGGCAACTCGAAGATGACAACAACACAGTATGAAGAAAGGTCGGGGAAGCACCAAATGAAATGCCAGTCCTCGGGGATGAAAATTGTTTGCTCATAAGGTTAGGACTGGCGACCAATTGTGTTCGAGGGGTGGAATGAAAAGTAGGGGATGGAAATGGAAAATCGGGAGGGAAAATATTTGACTGCCTAGGATATCTAGCGATAGAAAAACCTAGTGCAAATAAAAAAGTAGGGGCAGACGAAGAGGAGACTAGAGACATAAAAGAGAGAGAAGAGGGAGGAAATAATACTTGAGGTTCCTGAAGAACTACAGTCGATACCACCACTTCTTCATGCTGCAACTCCTCCCCACCAATGGACTCTCTCATTCGCAGTCACTTTTCCTCCAAAGAATCCTCAAGGTTCACAATAACCTTCGACCTACAACCGAAAGTCCTTGGCCTCTTCCTTTTTTGATCTAGAGGAGTTGGAAGGCTTTGACGTTTGTGTGTTAGAAGAGTCCAACTGCTGCGAATGTTTTCCACTGATAGTTGCCTCATGTTTTGGATCTTTTTGAGTGATAGGGGGTCTTTGGATTACCTCCTCATCAGGTTCCATGGAAGCACTTCCTTTCACATAAAAATTCTCAAAAACCAAAGGGTTTGGGGATTTATTGCTGTCTGAATGCTCATTTACCCAGATGTTGTCAAACTAATTGTCTAACTCTACCTCCTGGAAAAGGCCACTTATTGTCTTTATCTCTTGCTTGTATGTCCAAAAATATCTAATTATTTTTGGCTTCTATCCGAGCTTATCCAACTAGCTGCATAGGTATGGGCTCATCTTCTGATTTTGGCTGGCCTTCCCCACAATGTGGTAAGAGTTTAGCCACAACAGTCACCCCTCTTTAGTAGGAAAATATTCAAGGCCTATATAAAATTTCAAATTCCCCTCTTCAACATTTCTCCAAGGTTCTCAAAATGGCCGAGGCTGGTGTGGAATTTTTATGCCAATCTTTGATAGATTATTCTCTAGGTTGTATTGCCATGTGTCATTGATAACTACCAGCCCAAGACTACCCAACTTAGAGTACAAAACCTCTAAGGTGTTAACCTTCATGGTCCTTTTCTTTACCAATGGTATAGAGCCAAACATGACAGGCATCATCAAATAGGAAGTCAAATGCCTTCCTCCCCAGTAGTCATTCTCAATGTTAAATAGTTGTCACAACACCTCCAAGGCTAGCACTCTGTCAGAAACAATGACCGAGAGCCAGAAGGGTTCCCATAAAACCTTGCATATGAAGCATAGTGAAATCCGTACAAAAGAACCAGTCGCAAGGTGGCAACAGGTCTCTCAACCATGATTTATGTCTTGGTGAAAATTGCATGGAAATGCTACTCCTAGATCTATCCAAATCCCGCAAAGTCATAGCTAGTTACGAATCCGGAAACACATAATAATCAAAAAATTTTGACAAGACGAGAGTCCATGTCGAAATTGGCTTCCTTGCATCACTTTCATCAAACATGGCCAAGGCCATGAATTGCTTGAAATATTTAGGATTTTGATGCAAAATTATGTAGACTAGGAAAGAAGAATACCTAAATCTAGAACCAACCTCGAATTCATGTAGTTGTCGGATCATTCCATCAATTATAACCTTCATGAAGTCCATAAGCGGAGGCATGTTGTTGTTCCTCAACATAAAGTTGAGACTCATTTGGAATTCGAAAACTCTCTTGTCTATATCCAGCCCACAAACTAGCACCAACATAGAACAGACAGAGGAAGACCTCAATTTTAAAGCATCCAGAGTAATTGGGAATCTAAGAGGTGATGAAACATCTATTGGATGAGCAGTCTGAATGTGATAAAACTGTTGTGCCAACTAGAGCGTTCTCCAGTACTCCTACATCCTTTGAATGTCAAAATTTTCAACATTATTGAGTGAGGGGAACGAGATGCATAGCATATCTTGCAGGGCTTGGGAGCTGATAACTACCCTCAAATTAGGGCCACTATTAACTCAGGTCTGAGGATCGAAGCTTGTTGCACATGTCACCACATTTTTTGGGCAATAATGCACCAGAGGAACCATGTACTAGGGAAGCCCACAGTTCCATAAACATTTGTGGCAAGGGTCTAACATTTTCTTGATCTTTTCGAATGTAGCCTCCCTCAGGCTCTTGTGATTCTAAGATAACTCAGGATCCAAAACATTATCCCAATCCTCTGATACTAAGGCTTGATTTCTAAGAGAAACTGTGTCAATTTTTTTCTAGTCCGCTTGACTGGTAAAGGGCAAGGATGGCTTTGTTGGGATGCCTAGAGTAGCATAAGACTCTTGGCCATATATGTTTACATAGGGCACCGTTAATCTTCACTCATTAATATTCTCTGGGACCCGGGCCTGTGTTGAACTTCCTACAATCTTAGCCATTTCTTTGTATCTGCAAAAGGCTTCACAAACTTTTAGAATGGCTTAGCTTTTGAAAATGCTTTCTCTCTTTGTGAATGACTTAGTTGTTTTCACTCTTTGATAAATTATCACAATAAATGCCTTTTGTGTGCCTAACTTGCTTTTTGAATTTTGTGAACAACAACTTAGCAAGTGTATGTGCCAGCCTTTCACATTTAGTTTCTACATGCATCACCAACTTTTCTGTGTGTGAAAAGAGATCACCAACCTTCCAAAATACTCTTCATATTTAAGAGACATGACTTCACATGAGGTGGCACCTAAATTTTCTTGGACAATGCACCAAGAAAATCTTGCCATATCTTTTGCAAGCTACTATGCATTTACTGATTTCCTGATTGTACGTGGGAAAATTACCCAACAACTTTATCAAAAGATTTTCCTTGATTCAATTAGGACAGCAACTCCTCATTCAGACACCTAGATTATTTTTGTTTCATTCAGAAACTTGAACAAAGCAAGTTGAAACTGTACCTGATCATTCACATCACTTCACATGCCACGACATTGATTATCAAGGCTTGATAGCACCATTTTCCTCTGATGTAATCATAGATTGCCTCGTCGGGTGAACCCTGACCAATCTATAAATAGGGCCCTTAGCAACCTTGCTAATCCTAATTAACTTCAACATTCTTACTTAGTAGGCCCTAGTTAATCTTAGCAGTTTCATCCTCCAGCTAGAGTAGAAAGAAATAATGGAGACACCAATTAGACTAGTTTGCAAAATGACACATGCCACATTTCTAGGAAAGGTTAGGTGCAATTGCTTGAAACACATAATAGGCATAAAAACCTGTTATATGTAAAGGCAATGAAATGGGTCCTAGGAAAAGAATGTGTAGAATATGAGGACCAATACAAAGTAAACACCACCATCTACTCTCACTTTGTCGCTTCGCTCTTGGACATCAATGTTTCCAAATGCAAAATTCTGAAACTGACTAAGCGAGTCTTCCCTCGGCATTACCTTGGAGGATTGGAGCAAGTAGTGTGAGCTGCTGTATTTGATCGTGGGGTCCCTTCTATTCACAACCTACGTCAGCTGCTGCTGCATGGAGGACTCGTACCAACTAGGCCCTTTCTATTCGTCTTTGAGTTGGAGACCCACGAAGAACATCGCTGCAAGGTTCATGCTAGTTGCTACTTCCTAATGTCGATACATCATATTGAACCCTTCCAAAACATGTAGTGGTACAAGGATTTCGAGAGAATGGTGTTTCTTCACCTTGCACCACCAGTTGTTGTTGTTGTCTAGTCCTTCCTCTATTTGCGAATTGAGAAAAGATAATCCATTTTTTTCTTTTTTTCCTTTTTGCCAGCCTCTGCCTCCCTGTGGATGTAGAAACGTAAAATATACATGCACTTGATCTTGATTCTACTATCGACATCTCTTCCTGAATCACACTCTTAGCTCGTCATCACTTTTCATCTATTAATTAGATAAATCATTATTTATTGAAGTCTTTCTCCTCTATTGATTAAATTAATCAATTTAATTTAATTAACCCTAAAATCCTATTTTAAATAAATAATTCATTTTATTTAAATCCCTAAAGTCTTCTCATTAAATTAAATAAATTAAACCTTATTTTATTTAATCTAACATTATCCCCTTTAGTTAAATAAATCAAAAACATTTATTTAATTAATCTTTCTCCTCAATTCTTGATTTAAATCAACTCATAAATTTGAGTCAAGATTGTCAAATCACCTAATCTCTGATTAAATTGATCAAATCTTGATTAATTTAATCTCAATCACTAAAATCCTCTAAAGAATGCAACTTGCACAATAAATCAATTACTTTCATTTATTTAATTGCCTATTTTCTCTCAACATGGAATAAAGGAGGAATATTTGTTCAAATTTGAATTCAAATTCAAGTGGGCTTGGTCCTTCCAACAAGGAATTTAATGCCTTTTACATGTCCTTTTCATTGAGCCAAGTGACACTAACTCCATTTCTTTCTCCCTCTAAACATGTCACATTCAAATTTCAAATTTGAATCTCATATCATTTATGATGCACATTGATCAAAATGTTCTCAACCTTCAACCATTCACATGTTGACAAATGACACTTGTCCATTGGATGTTGAATGATCCCACATTACTCAATTTCATTCTCTATTCCAATTTGGAAATCTATAAATGAGAGACTCTTCCTCTTATTATACTCATATCCATCTTCAAGCATAGCCATTTTCATCTTTCTACATCAAGTTCTCAGCTAGGTTATGCAAGAATTCAACCAAAGTGGATCAATCATCATCAAAGCTTACAAAGGAGTTTGGAAAGGGCTGATTTCAAAAAACAAATTGGCACCAACTCCCCCATGGGATCAAGATTTTGCATGATTAATTAGGATTTTACTTGTCTTTCATATTTTTTTCATTTTCCTAGTTTAATCTTTGTAAATGGATTTCATGGGGAATCCTTCTTTCATCTTTCATTTTGATCTAGTAATATGTTTGTTTGTTGTGTTTGTGTAGGTATGAAACAAGGGTTCACATTTTGGTGCTAGAAGGAACATGGAATATAAACTTGATTCATCCATCATGAGTAATCCAATTCGACCAAACTATCCAAGCCTTACAATGCAAATTGATTTTGAAAACTTGCATTTGTACAATCCATACATGGAATCTTTATCTCCTACAAACATCAATGGTACAACAAATTTGAGTTTTCCCAATCTAAATTTTGTAACTTCTTTCCCTTTGGTAGATTTAAATCAAATTCAAAACTTACAAATCTATCAACCAAACAATCAAGGCACGAGCCTTCCCCCTTTACCAACGATCAATCAATCAAATCTGAGCAACACTCCAATCATAAACCAAAGCATCATAAAAAATACTCCAGTTGCACCATGGATATCGTAACAACAAATGACAACCATCCAAGCAACCCTAGTGGTTAACACATCTATCGTTCCTTAAGTGTCCCAGGGACCAAGCATCTCAATAACACCATTCACCACTCAAACCCTAGAAATCAATGCTATCGTTCCACTCACCACAACAGTCAAAACCATTCCCAATCCACTGCCACCACCACCAAAACACAAAATGGAAAATTCATTCTCCATTGTGTTGCAAGCCACTCGAGAAGGTACCAGCCAAAAGGCACTCTAAAACCAACAAGTTGCATAACTAGCTGCTGAACAAGCACAAGCACAATTAGTCACCCAACAAGCTACACAAGTTGTGCAAGTGACTCAAGCCCAACAAGCACAAGATCAAGCTCAAGCCCAACACCAATCTCTACACATGCAAGAACAATACTGATCACAATTGCAAGCAATCCATCAACAAGTGTATCAACAAGTAGCACAACAAGATTTGTTGGACCAACAATAACACAACCAACAACAAGCATTGTTGGCTCAACAACAAATGCAGGAATTAATCCCTCAGAAAATATTGCAATATATTCCCACCACAATCATTGAAAATGATGATCAAGATCCTTTGACCAATGATCATGTTGAAAATGTCTCTACATCACCTAATGAGTTAGAGAACATATCTCAAGAATTTATTCCAAAGCATGATCAACATCTTTCACCAAGGTCTAGCAATGATCCTTTCCAAAACATATGGACATCCTTTGACCTCATGAAATTTGAGAAACTTCCTATGCCTAATCAAGATATCCAAGAACCCTTTATAAGAAATCCATTCTTTGAAATTGACCCATGTTAAGAAATTTATCCAAAGCATGTCAAAAGCAATTCTAAAATCATTCGAGATCAAGAATCTGTATCTCCAAGCTACTACAATGATATAATGGACACTCTCCTATCTATACGAGATAATCACATCCACATAGAACATACTCCTCCATCTACCCATGAGATGATTTCCTTGGATGGACACGTAGATGATCTTCATTTAAAACAAGAGTCTCATACTCTTGATATCATTACCAAGGAACAAGAGTCTTCTACTCTTAACATTTGTACAAATGATCAAGATATAGAGAAATCCAGAGACATGTCAGAAATGGGTCATGAAGAAGGCTTCTACAAAAGTTGTGAATAAGAAACATCATGTGAAAGAATATCAAGAATGAATCATGAGGAAGACTTTTACAAGGATAGTGAAGCATCAACACCTCTTGAAGGAGCATTACAATCTGATATCTCACAAGATCAAGCCAAAGATATCAATTAGGCATTCATCCCACTTATGGAAGATCCTATCACTTATAAACTTGGATCACTCACCTTTGTAAGGGGAAATTATCTTATCAATGAAGAAGATATCACCTTTCAAGATCCACCATAGAGCAGAGAAGGATTAGCACCTTGTTTCCAAGGTAAATCATATCCTATTGCAAACAAATTTTTTGAGTAGATGAATTGTCAAGGCAGATGATTAGGCCTACATGAATAGGGAATCCTAGAATCAGTACAGACTATTGGAAATCCAAGGCATCAAGGTCTTGGTTATTTGGTAATTAAGGGATCTAAACATATTATTCATACTTCCACAAAATTGGGGTCAAATTCATCTCAAGCAAATGTCAACATAGGGGGCACGAATAATCCTTATGATGAAACCAATGCTAATACTACAACTTGCCATGTCATGAATCTTCATCCACCCATCACCCCATCCATGAATTGGGAACAACATCAAAAGGATTATTTGAATCAAATCATGAAGAACGTTATCAAATAAAAAGAAGCTAAGAAGCACGAAGGACAAATCAAATACACTTGGATACCAAAGAATACAAAGAACGATTATCCCTGTCAAACTCCATTGG
This sequence comes from Sequoiadendron giganteum, assembly GCA_007115665.2. Taxonomy (NCBI): domain Eukaryota; kingdom Viridiplantae; phylum Streptophyta; class Pinopsida; order Cupressales; family Cupressaceae; genus Sequoiadendron; species Sequoiadendron giganteum. The sequence goes on along the minus strand of CM021106.1, from coordinate 591,265,935 downwards.
TCAAAGAAACTATGGGGCAAAATAAAGTGGGGGCAAGTATCCATCAAAGATGTCCACAAAAGCAAAAGTAGGCTTCTCAAGCGACGTACAAAGCATATCAAGTTGTTGGTCCTAATTCGAAGCACACTTTCGTATCCACCCATAATTCCTCATCTTCCCAAGTTTGGAGAGTCAAAGGTTCCAAAATATCAACCAATCCATCTTTTATTCCTAAACACACTCTTCCATCCATGCCTCCATGCATGATATCCAATCCTCACATTGACCATGTGTTGGCAGCAACCCTTCATCATAAGGATTCAAAAGGCACTCTATCGCGATGTGCGCACAAAGACAAAGTTAACTCTGGTACCGACAAAGCAAATTAGGAATCTCAAAAGTTGCTTTCAAGTGGATGTATATTGGAAAAGTAGTTTCTTCAAGTAGGATACCGATGGCATGTTATGAAATAATCATCAATGTCAGTAGTACCAGATGATTCAACATCAGCTTAAAATCTCTCAAAAAATTACAAAAAATCAAAAGTATAAAAAATCCAAAAGAAATTAGAAAAAGGATTGAAAACAGTAAAGAAAAAAATCGTCCTCTAAGTGAAAACCACTTCAGTGGCGCTTTGGATAGGTACCATGATGAAAACATGGTAAACATGTATCATGTGTAGAATCAAGAATCTACATGCACCATTTTAGGAGAAAGCATCTTATCACATCCATAACAAAGCCAACATTCCATCCATATCATTCATTCATCCATGAACCATTTATGCAACCCATTACCATCTATCTACCTTATCTTGATCTTGATGAAGGTTTCGTGCATAATTTACACTCGCTTATGGTAAACATCTTGACATGGGTCATTTTCATTGATCCCATCCTACCCAATGTTATCTGAGCTAGGAAGCACTATCCAAATGAACATCCTCTGTCTAAATAGCTTATCTTATCGCAAGGTAATCCATATCCATTCATCCATCCGTCTATCTAAGAATCCACCCATGGTATTCCATACATTGCTAGACATTGGGGGTAGACAATTACATCTTGCTTCAAGAATAAATCTTGATCTATGTCCTTACACTTATGTGGTGATCTGAGCATTGGTGAATGTAATATTAAATTGGTCAAAGCATTTGTGAGCCCAAAATCCAAATCACTAGCCCATGGCATATTTTGACAAGATGATGTTCCTTATCAAGATTATCTTTCATTGAACATCAATCCAAATAATTCATATTAGTCACATCTAACGCGTATGTTAGTGTCACATTAAATCATCAAAACAATTTTGTTCCAAAAAAATATTCATCAATCTTGATCAATCGAATCCAATCAATTATCACATTGTTTGACTTAACACACTTAGTCAAACCACCCTCTTGTGTACGATTTTACTCTAGGATAAACTTCCTAGAGTTTACAAGTGAATTATCAACTTATTTGACTTAACACACTTACTCAAGTTATCCAATCCATCATCAACTTGTTTGACTTAACACACTTAGTCAAACCATCCACTTCTGTACAAGTTTACTCTAGGATAACACAACTTCCTAGAGTTTACAAGTGCATTATCACTTTTGTTTGACTTAACACACTTAGTCAAACTATCAATCCATCAATCCAATATATCAAAATTAAGCTTGTTTTTTAACAAAAATCCCAAAGCAAAGCACTAATATCAGCACATATCCATATCCCAAAACATCCAAATCATTCAGAATCTAAAACATGTCAAAATATGAAAAATGAAAAATAGAGATGTCTTGCCGAACTACGTCATCTCTGAACTTGAACGTAGGAAAGGTTGATCTATTATCATCCCCTGAGACATTTAGGTCAGTCCTTTAGACATCTGTCACAATGGCAATCTATTTTCCCATATTTTTCACATTTTGGGTCAGTCCTTTATGCGTCTGTTGCAATGGCATCCATTTTCCCATCTTTTTCACATTTTAGGTCAGTCCTTTAGGTGTCTGTCGCAATAATTTGGAAATTCATTTTCCCATCTATCTTATCATTGATTCAAGTCAATTTCCATCTGAACTATGTCATATCTGAGCTTAAACATAGGCAAGGCCATCCTTGATTAGCCCCCAAGACACAAAATCAAAAAATAGCCTAAAATTATCCGAAAAATCCAAAATGGTGCTTTCATCTCATCTCGCTCTCACCCACAGTTGTCTCATTCCTAATAAATCAATCATTTTCATCTTCATCCTTTGGTGAACTAGTTGGAAACAAGTATAGCAGGTTCTAAAGTGAACACCCTAATCGTCAAAGTCTCAATTCTAGGTTAGTAAGCAAGCAAGTTGATCAAATCAGAGTATCAATAGCTTATCACCTAATTAGTCCCACCAAAACCCTGATCAGAACATGACCTAGGATGAATCCTTCCCATGATGGACATAAGAATCAGGTACCTCATAGTAGTTTATCCTTGGCTAGCAATATGAAGAACATTAGCTTGTTTGTTTACTTTGTCTTGGTCTTTTTATACTTATCTTATTTTGTGCTCATTCCTAGGACCTCTCGATGATGCCTAAACAAAATAGGTTTAGAGAGAAAGGAATGGGGAAATGATCATTACCTTTTTTATATGGTATGCATGTTGGATGTTCTTGTAAAATAACTTGGCGAATACTTGCTTTGTTAGGTCCATCCTAGCAAAGTTTCCATATGTCAAGTGTGAACAAGAATACTCCTATCTAATTTTTGAGTCAAATTCCATCACACTAGATACAATGCCATCCTAGTTCCTTATACCTTGATGCATCATACCTACGTGTGTCATCAAACATAAAGTAATTGGCCCTTTGAAAATCCCAACTCATGGTAAGAAAATCATCATCATCATTAATAACGTAGGCTTGTTGGATCCTCCTTCCATCCATCCTATTCTTTTTATTCTTCTATATTTACTAACATTTCTATCTAAAGTAGGTGTTGTTGTGCAGTTTTTGCAAACACGCCCCATTGAAAGTGGGAACCCTCATTTTTCGCTTTTTGGTGTCTTGGCCCTTCTTTCTTGGGGGTTTTGCTTGCTTGAAGCCCGTGCTTTGATGTTCATCTTGCAAGTTGAGGTGGCACATTTGTGAGTTCTATTGAAAATCTTGAAGAACTAAGTGCATTTCGAAGTTTTCACTGTTTTCAGGAAAATCCGCCCTGGCTTGATTTTCTTGGTTTTCTTTTGGAGTCCAAAAGTGATTGACTTTCAACTCAGATCCAGGGAAATCCATTGTGTCCAGATTTTTCTGAAGTCCATTGCCTTGTCATATTTCCGAGTTTTGGTCCTAGATGTCTTGTTGATCGCATTAATGGCGATTATGCGAATTTTGGGGATTAATTGGCCATTTGAGTTTGTTTATTTTCTTGCCATTTGAGTTTGAGACTTGGAGCCTATGGTGTATTTTTGGATCATGGATTTCGAAGCTGTTTCGACTCCTGCATTTGAATTTCGTATGTGTGGCTTGTATCCTTCTTGCATTTAAGAGTTGTTTGTTTGCACCACCAGTTCTAGTCCTTTTTCTCTCATGGTATGTAGATATGCCCTCTTCCTCTACTGGTTCTTTCAGATTACTTTTCTTTGTTTGCCTCTGTGTCATTCATTACTTTGTTATTTCCTTGAATATGTGCGTCATGTCTGGGTATTTTGGGGTTGTTGTTTTTCCAGTTTGTTGGATTGAATCACTAAATATATACATTTTGGTCTAATGTGTCTATGATTTTTGGTGCTTGCTTGCATTTTTCTTTCCCATCTTTGTTTATGAGCAAGTCATGCTTGGTTCTTCATGCCTTCATGGTGGATAGTTTAGGGTTCTTGACCTAGGGCATAGTGAATCCCTATCGAATTCCTCTAAGGAGAGTTTTAAATTCATATTTGATCCTTTGGAGGCCTAGGTTAAGTTGTTTTTAAGGTGTAGGCCTTAGGTCCATGGTCATTTGAATTTTTTTGGTAAAGGTGAGAGAAACGTGGATGGGTTCGAGTTTTCGGTGTCCTTGCAGAATTCCAGTTCCTCTAGATTTCCTTGACTTTTCCATTCTTTGTCTTTTGCTTCTTAAACCAAAATTTTGTTTGCCTCACAGAAATTTGCTTCCTTCAGATTTCCCCAGTTGGGTCATTCGGCCAGATTCTTGTGTTGTTAGTAATTTATCTAATTCCTACTAAAATATGTTTCCTATGGATTTTCTCAGATGTTCCGTGCCTTCTTCGTTTTCCCGAATTGATTATAACTGTTACCATTTTCGGGAAAATCTGCCTTTGGGGGATTCTTCTGAGGTTTTGTGGAAATGTTGTATATGGTGATTATGAGGAATTTGCTTATGGATGATGTATTTAATTAATCATAGGAACTTATGCTAAGTATTTCTAAGGTTATTCCTTTTGTCGAATTGATGGATTGAAATAATATTATGGGGGTTTGTATGTTTGTTTCGCTGGATTCTGCCTAGTCCGGATTTCCCCAGAATTCCTCTCTAGTATGGGATCTGCAAAGGGGGGTAAGACCCAAACTTTGAGATATTGACTTCTTGCACTTGTTGTTTCTCTTGGACCTCATTTTGGTTGCTTTTATTTGCTTGTAAGCAGGATCAGGATAAGATGTTGCGGGTCGAGGCAAAGGGAAGGCAATAGATCCAGGTGCAGAGACTTCTGCCATCTTTGATGCAAAGAAGGTAAAATTTGATATAAAGAGCAGGATTCTTGAGAGAAAGCTAACTTCTATTTGGTCAGAAATCACCGATACTAATGTGGGTATGTGGGATTATAAAGAGTTTAAGGTTGAGATGTCAGCATAGAGCCCTCCTTTGTTGGTCAGAAGAATTGTGGACTTCGGATTAGCTCATGTAGCAGGTTTCCCCTCCATGGTGTAGTGTTATGAATTGGTGCTTGAGTGTGCCAATAACTATGATAGAGGGACACAAACGATAATTGGTTCCCAGGGAAGGATTCTGGTAGATTTTAGCCCTGTATCCATTGCTACAGCTTTTTACATGCCTAAAAAGTCACATGTGGTGGCCTTTGATGTGGATGGTGCCGAGAGATATTATGAGGAAAACATGGTCAAGTCCCAACAGGTGATCAACTCTTGGTTGGAGAATCCTAAGTCCCATTTCTCCAAATTTCCAAAGCAACTATTCAGGCTCAAGTTCAAGAGGGAATACTACAATGTCATCACTCTTCTCAGCAGACTAGTAGGGTTGAAGAGTGTAGGGGTGTTTGAGACTTGGATGTTTAATGTTATTGCTCGGATGGAGCAGGGAATAGATTATCACTGGGCAAGTATCATAAGTGCAGTGATCCATGATCAGTTGTTCAATGTATTCCAAACCAAGACTTTCACCATGACCTCCTACCTAGTGTATGCATTGGCAAGACTTCACCCATACAAGGGGTTAAGCACTAGGGGTATCTTTGGACATGATGCAATATATGAGGTATATCCACAGTTGCACCTAACTAGAGGAAGCTACAAAAGAGAAAATGATGCTTTCATAATGTACATCACCAGATTGCTCCAAGGTGTAGAGCATGTAAGAATTTCTGATAAAGCTAAGGAATTGATAAGGAGATATGGGGGATGGTTTATCCAGTTGCCCACTTTCTCTTACATTTGTATTGATGGTTGTCAAAGGGCTCCCTATAGACTCCCGAGGTACCCTACTAAGCATATTGTATTGTTGGAAGTCACTAGGAAGATCTGTGACTTTGACATAATTATAAAGGGGGACAAGCATAAAATAGGTTTTCGAGAATGATTTTCCCTTAAAAATAGGAATGAATAAGGTTTTCCCTTCTATCCAGTCTGCTCATGCTTTTGAAGAGGAGATGACTACTTTTGGTCTCCCTTTCCATTCCAAGAGAATAAGGTTTGACATCACTAATGAAGCACAAAGGAAGGCTAGTAGGGAGTACAACCATAAGGCTAACATTGAGGATTATTGGGTTAACCTCAGTGATGAATTTGAGGTGAGGAAGAAGAAATTCTCCAAGTTTCTTGTGGATTTGGTAAGATTATACAATGTGAAGGCCATCCCTAACCAAGTGGAAGAGGATGGAAATTTAATCCAGGGTCATGTCTATGAGGTAGTGAAAGATAAGCTAGTTGGAGAAGTTGACTGGTTAGAAGAAGAGAAAACAGAATTGGATCAAATCATGACTCGGGTGATCAAGTACACCAAAATGTGGTTGAAGCACAAGATGCTCGAATTGGAGAGTGAGGGTGTCCAATGTTCTTATGATCTGATGGGAGACTTGGAGTCTCATTCTACTTCTGAGGAATCACATGAACAGGATCCTAAAGGCAAGACAAAAGTGGATCCCCCTTTCAAAATCCAGGTAAGGGATGTTCAAGTGGAGAAAGTGACAGAAGTGGGTAAACAGAGGAAACATGTCACCAAGAAGAGGAGAGATGCCTCAAGGAGAGAGGCTGCCAAGGAAAAAGAAGAGAAGGAAGAGGTAGAATTTACTCCTCCATTGACAAAAAGAAGAAAGATTGAGAAGCTATCACAGAAGCAGGAGGAGGCTCCTAGAATTGATAAGGAGGTTGAGCCACCAGTGGTAGAAGTAGAAAGTTTGGGGGAAAGAACACAAGTATATAAGAGGAGGTCAAGGAATCCTTCCCAAAAGGATGCTACAAAGGAGGATATTCCAATGACTTCTCCCATTGCTGAATGGGAAAGTGTCTCCATTCCTCAAGATATTGGTAGGGTACAAGAAGAACCAAAGAAGGATGAAGATCCTAAGGACTTGGGTGAACATGAATTTCAAGAAGGAGACCTCTATAGTGTAGAGGCAGAAATTGACAAGGTGATTCAGTTTCCCTTGGTAGCATATGCAAATTCACTTGCAGAGGAACAAATGAACAAATCTCCTCAATAGAAGGAGATACCAACTAAAGTCCCTTCACTAGAATAGATTGTTGTAGAGGAGAAGTTGTAGGACAAGGAGGATCCAACCAAGGATATACCTGGTGTGCCAAATTTTGAGAAGGATGCCCCTAATGACCAGTAGGAGCAAGATAAGCAAGATATAGTCTCAACTGAGTCAACTGTTCCAGTTTGGCTAACTAAGGAATTGAAAAGTAAAATGGTAATAGTAGAAGATGCTCCTCCCAATTAGGATGACTTAATGGATAATGTTGAAAAGGAAAAAACCAAGAAGAAGGCTAGGGTTGTGTCCCAGATTGAGAGAGATGGGTCAGGCAACAGGGTGGCTCATAGTGCAACCCCTACTCCAGATAAAGATAGAGATAATATAACTACCAAGGCTTATCATGTATAGACTATTGACCTAGGGCATGCTTCTATGGAGCAAGATATTGTGGAATATGAAGGATCCAATGAAGTAATTATGGGCAGATTGAAGAGGGTTGAGCAAACTAGGCATGACTTGGAGAAAGAAAATGAGAAACTGAAGAACTACTTGCAGGTTTTGATAAAACCCTTGTAGTCTATTAGCTCTTCCTCCTCTACTATAGGTTTCTTGCCCTAGGAAACAATCTTCGAGCTTGAAAGGATGAAAGGAACCACACATGCCATAGTTGCTTAGTTGTAGGGTGTCCAAACCAAGGGAGATACCACCACCAAAGACATTTTGTCAACTGTAGGAGATGCCATGAGATCGGTGGACTAGTTGAAGACTGTATTGGCCCAAGACAAGGAGGATATTGATCTTCTACTACAGAAAACCACAACAATCATGTGGTTCACGGAGGATAAGCTAGTAAAGAGTGGGATGCTTCCTTTTCCAAGGGTTTCTGAACCTTGGGAATGGTTTGAAATCCAAAAAATGAGGCAGAAGGCCTTGAAGAAAATTCATAAACAAGCAAGGCAGATTGAGGACACTTTGACTGGTATCCATGATAAGTGTATCTCATTCTTTGAGGTCATGACAGGAAGGAAGAGGTTTTCTCCAAAACATTTTAATCTAGAGCAACATAGGAAATGGTGGAGAGATGTTTATTCTCCAATCAGTGAGGGTCCAGTCACTAAACATCAGCTAGATGATGTTGCAACATATATTGCAGTTATTGACAGATACTCAAATAATAGGGCTGATTGGGATGGTACAGTAAGGTAGGAAAGAGATGGCATCAAGTCTCTTGAAAGAAGAGTTAGGTTTTTTCCTATACCGCCTGTTGCTGAGTTGGATAGATTTTTTTTGGCCGTGCATGGTGAAGAAAATTGAGCTAGAGACAAGGATGGGAAGTAGTTATATAGGGCTACATTGAGATTTGTTCTTCACATTACTCACATGCATTGGGCCGACCCTTTTGATGCCTAGGTCGATTTGGATGAAATTGGTGCAAATTACACATTTCATATTATGTTCGAATATCTTTTGAGGCTGACCTCTTGTATGGCATGATTTTATTGTAAATTCTTATTTTGGGCCGACCTATCTTAGGTATTCTCTATAAAATAGGCATGTTGTCTCATTTGAGAAGATAGATAGAAATAGATAAGGAGATAGATAGATGAGTAATACTTGAAATAGAATAGAGATTTGATATTAGAGTGAATTAGGGTTTATTCTCAAGAAAGTTTTGTAATAGAAAGTTGGAATTGTTGCCATTTTGGATGACTTAATATAATAAAGGATATTGTGATTTGGTATCTATCTTATGGAGTTTCATCTGGAATGGTTCTTGTTGTTATATATTTAAAATTGCTTATAATTTTATAGTTAAGTTGATCCGTGATGCTTAGGGTTTCATGTTTGGAATGTTTGCAGTGATCTCTAGTCCATACTTTTTGTAGTTAGCTGATTGTTAGTTGCTTTGCAATGTTAGCCTGGACTTAAAATTGTGCTTAGTTTAATTATAAGGATTTGTTCATCTCAATTGCAATAGGATTGTTTGGATGAATGTTTATAATTTGAAAATATTTAAATACCTTAGAAGATTGCACTATTTTTGTGAAATTGAAGATTTATCTGGGTTAAATAGAAAGTAGTTTATGAGAGATCAGTCCATTTTGAGCATTTTATCCTTTGGAATTTCAATATTAGGGTTAGAATTAGTCTTAGAATAGTCTATGAAACCTTTATCTTTTGTTGTTTCTTTATTATCAGGGTTCAATCAAAGATTCCAAGTAACAATTGATTGTTTAGATCTGATAAATTCAAAATCTAGTATTTACTTGTAGTAAGGTCCCTTTGTGATTACCATCATTTTCACATTTATCACTGAGTTGTTTTATTACATTTTCAAGACTTGAGATTAGATACCTTGGGGTTATCTGTTTTCCCATAGAGATTTACCTTTCAAGAGATATAGGATATCATATTCTGTCTGAGTTGTTGTTGTGCAGAGAACACCATCAATAGGTGTGAGATCTTAAAATATACATGAGGCTACCCATGGCCGATGACTGTCTACACACCATCAGAATTGTTTACATCAAAGAATTATCTTTCATCCTCTGATCAATAGAACCACTCCTCTAGCATTTTATCATGATCTCGATCGAAAAATCAAAAATTTCACTTGATCTCTCAAGGCGGCAATATATCAACATAATCCTTCTACTGAGGCGACAATGGGGCATTCAGAAAATCATAACTTTTTTGAATTTTAATCACGACAGTTTATTCTTTGAATCAATGCAACAAGTACATTGCTTCAAAGAGGGGCAAAATGTAGACATGTAAAATATACGTGCACCTGATCCTGATCCTACTAACAACATTTCTTCTTGAATCACACTTCCATCTCATCATCACTTTTCGTCTCTTAATTAGATAAATCATTATTTATTTAAGTCTTTCTCCTTTGTTGATTAAATTAATCAATTTAATTTAATTAACCCTAAAATCCCTTTTAAATAAATAATTCATTTTATTTAAATCCCTAAAGTCTTCTCATAAAATAAAATAATTTAAACCTTATGCTATTTAATCTAACATTATCCCCTTTAGTTAAATAAATCAAAAAAATTTATTTAATTAATCTTTCTCCTCAATTCTTGATTTAAATCAACTCATAAATTTGAGTCAAGATTGTCAAATCACCTAATCTCTGATTAAATTGATCAAATCTTGATTAATTTAATCTCAATCACTAAAATCCTCTAGAGAATGCAACTTTCACAATAAATGAATTACTTTGATTTATTTAATTGCCTATTTTCTCTCAACATTGAATAAAGGAGGAATATTCATTCAAATTTGAATTCAAATTCAAGTGGGCTTGGTCCTTCTAACAAGGCATTTAATGCCTCTTACATATCCTTTGCATTGAGCCAAGTGATATTAACTCCATTTCTTTCTCCCTCTAAACATGTCTTATTCAAATTTCAAATTTAAATCTCATAGTATTTATCATGCACATTGATCAAAATGTGCTCAACCTTAAACCATTCACATATTGACAAATGAAACTTGGTCATTGGATGTTGAATGATCCCACATTGCTCAATTTCAATCTCTATTCAAATTTGGAAATCTATAAATGAGAGACTCTTCCTCTCATTCTATCATCCACAATTTGAGTAAACTTATTATACTCAAATCCATCTTCAAGCATATCCATTTTCATCTTTCTACATCAAGTTCTTAGCTAGGTTATGTAGGAATTCAACCAAAGTGGATCAATCATCATCAAAGCTTACAAAGGAGTTGGGAAAGGGCTGATTTCGACACACCAATTGACACCAACTCCCCCATGGGATGAAGAGTTTGCATGATTAATTAGGATTTTACTTGCCTTTCATGTTGTGTTCTTCATTCCTAGTTTAATCTTTGTAAATGGATTTCATGGGGAATCCTTCTTTCATCTTGCATTTCGATCTAATAACATGTTTGTTTGTTGTGTTTGTGTAGGTATGAAAGAAGGGTTCACAGTAGCAGATATATATGTATATTTTGATACATGGCCATTGGCCTCCACCGTATATAATATAAATTTTCCAGAAATAATATAATACACATTTTTTTCATATCTTGGCTCATTTACAATGTATCTCAATTTCTTGCAATACTATTGTCGTTTTTAAAAAGCATTGAGAAAACCCAAAATGCAAAGGAGGAAAAAATAATTACATATTTACAATTTACAAACCTACTACATTAGCAGAACTAATTAAACTTTTTAAGGTGTATTCCATTAACTTGAATACCCAAGGTATTACCTTCCATATTTTCTAACTCAAAAGAGTTAAATTGTTTCCACTGGATGATTTGAAAAGGCCCTTCCCAAAGACTATCAAAATATCTGTGTTGGTCGGGCTTTGCCCCACGCTCGTTGAACTTGAGCACCAAGTCCCCACATTTTAGCTCCTGGTCAGATTTCTTTTTATCAAACCACTTCTTCACCACCTGCTGGCGGCTATTCATGGCCTCGAGAGCATGCTCTCTTTTCTCTTGTACTTCTAGTAACTCAAAAAATTGTACCTCCATAGATCCATTCTACTCGATTTCAAGAGATTTGAGCAATTGGAGAGCAGAGATTTCCATAGAAATAGGAAACAATTCCTCCTTCCCTTACACCATCGCATAAGGGGATGTCTTTAATATCTACTTAGGCATGATACAGTCTACCCACAACACTATTCAAAGGTTTTTATGCCACTCCCTCTGGTGTTCTGAGCCTATCCTTTTGATTAACCTGATGAGTTTTTTGTTTGTGGCTTCCGTGAAGCCATTCCCCTGAGGGTAATAATTAGAAGAGGTTTTCAAGAAAAGCCCGTATTTCAATGCAAATTGGCTCATCTTAGATCTGAGGAAAGCTTTAGCATTGTCGAAAATAATTGTTTTCGGCAAGCCAAATCTAGCTACCAATTCCTCTAGGAAGTTAACAATTTCTACTTTTGTTGCATTTTTTAATGGAATCACCTCTGCCCATCTGGTGAGGTAGTCAGTTGCTGTCAATATCCACCTGTGTCCAACTAATGAAAAAGGGTTAATCATACTAATGAAGTCCATACGCCATTGAGAAAAAGGTTCCTCAACTACTATGGGTCTTAGTGGCATAGCAGCATTCTTTCTCTTTCCAACATAAAATTGGCATTCACTGCAAGACTTTACTAATGAAAATGAGTCGTTGAATAATATTGGCCAAAAATAACTAGCACATATGATTTTAATTGTAGTAGTTCTTGCAGAAAGGTGCCCTCTAGTTGGGCCATTGTGATATTGATCTAATATTCTTTTGGCTTGTTCCTCATTCACACATCTTAGCAAGACACCATTAAAATTTCTTTTGAAAAGTACTCCTTCTAAGAGAACATAACTACTATTTTTCAATCAATAGAACCATCTCTTAAATGAAGGGAGATTGGTTGGATACCTTCCTGTTTGCATGAATTTTATCCTAGCCTCTAGCCAATCACCCTCAGAGATTTCTTCATTCAGTAACACAAGTTCTGAGACTTTGAGCTCAGTCACTGGTTCACTATTTTCAGCGAGGTACTCACACAGTCCTTTTCCCTTAACAATCTTGACAGGCCTGATCTTAATATCATACTCCAGGATCTTGGTAATCTAGTTAGCTCTTTTCTCGGTGATCTCTCCTTCCATAATATATTCTCACAAACTAGGATGTAGTACACAAACAATCACCTTATTGCATGATATCAGGTGCCAAAACTTCTTAAGCCCTTTCACAATAGCAAAGGCCTTCTTTTCTACAAAATTATACCTCACCTCATACTCCTTTAAGGTGCACGAGTAGAAAGCAATAGGAGATTCTTTTTTATCCTCATCATCCTTCTACATGAGAACAATAGCAATACTATTTCCACCACCAAAAACATACATGATAAATTTCTTCGACAAGTTTGGGTTAATTAATATAGGGGCTAAAGAAATAACATCTTTTATAAGCTCAAAATATTTTCTGGCCTCCACCATCCACTTGAAAGTCTAGTCCTTTTTTAGCATCAAGGTAATCAGTCGAATGATCCTTGCAAAGTCTACAATGATTCGACTAATGAAATTGACCTTACCCAAAAAATATTGCACTCCTTTCTTGTTTATGGGTAGAGGAAGCTCCTATATTGCATCAACTCTTTCGAATTGATGGCAATGCCCTCCTTCGAGACAACATATCACAATAGCTTCCCCTAAGGGACTCCAAACAAAAATTTCTTCGGGTTTAGAGAAATTACAAATTCTTGGCACTTGTGGAAGACAAGCTCTAAATGATCAAAGTGATCATCGATGGATTTGGAAAACACTGTCATGTCATCCAGATAGATAAGTATAATCTTATGTATGAAATCCCTAAAGGAAATATTCATAGCTCTTTGAAAGGTGGCTCTGACATTTGAAAGTCCAAAGGGAATATTAGCATATGCATATGTTCCCCATTTTGTGGTGATCATTATTTTGTGTTGGTCTTCCTCGTTTACATGAATCTGATTGTAGCCCAAAAAACCATCTAACATTGAAAACATTTCAAAACTAGCTATGGTTTGTAGAATTACCTCCATAGAAGGCAGGGGGTAATGATCCTTTAGGGATGCCCTATTCAAGTCTTGGAAGTCTACACATAGTCATATATCACCATTCTTCTTTCGGACTGGCACCAAGTTAGACACCCAAGTGCTATTCTTGATTGGGAACACTATTCAGGATGTAATCAATTTATTCAACTCTTGTGACATGAGTGACTCAATCTTTGGGTTCACAGACCTCTGTCTCTGACAAATCGACTTGCTCTTTCTAATAGCTCAATTGTATGTTGAATAATCCCAGGATCATATCCCTTAAGATTATCATATGACTAGGCTACTATGCTCAGATATTCCTCACAGAAGTGCTTTAGCCTATCTTTTTTTCTTCTGAGATACTCCCTTACTGACCTTGAGTTTTTTGTCTTCTCTGATATGCAAATCGATGTAGTCACCTTTGTCAGCTACAAGATTCCTTTAATCTTTCCTTGCATCATCAAAATAAAAAAGACTCTCTAGAGTGATTAGACCTCTGGGAAGCTTGTTGGATTTCAACTAGATTACTTGATCCCCGTAGGCTTTGGTGATCTTTTTTTGCAATTGGTCCAAAAAATCCCCAAATGACTAGAGAAATGATACAGTATGAGAATCACTATCGCACACTTGCAAGTCTTGATCATTTTTCAGAACAACAGGTCGTACAATTACTCTCACTTCATGTTTATTTTTAAACAAATCAAAGGCTAGCTCAAACTGAGCCTCGACAGTTGCCATCCGGTCAGCTTTGAAGTTCTTCTCCCTCTATATAGCCTGAATATTAAATGCCTGAAATATTTCAATAAGATCTCAGAACCTATGCCGGTATTATCACATACGGACATTCTTTGTAGCAGAAATCCCTCAGATTTGGTTGACGACCAATTCTGAATCTCTGAACACTCTTATTTTCTTTGCGCCCATTTGTTTTGCAAGGCTCAAACCATGGACAAGGCCTTCATATTCTACTTCGTTATTCGAGCATGTGAACTGGAAGTGATAAGACCTCAAGTTATTTTCTTTAGATGGAGATGTCAAACATATTCTTGCTCCATCAAAGTGCAAATTCCATAACTCCAAGGATGTTTTGCCTCTGGACTCTTTAGTAAATCTAGGAATAGTCTGTCCTTCCTCATGTATGACATAGGTTTCAAGCCTAGTTGCATGATAATTTCCAAAAGGCTTTGTGTCTATAAACTCATTCAATAGAGCTTCTTCATTCGTCACCCGAGAACTAGTTGCTTCCTCTTCCTCCAGAAATTCAACATTCAACCTTTCTTCCCGGGTAATTAAAGTATGTGCCACTTCAAATTTGATCAGGGCCTCTTCAGAAACATGTTCGAAATGCAAAGTTTCTAACAATAGCTTCATATTAGCTCCATGTTTGCTTCTCAAGATCAAGTGTGACCAGTCTAGTGCTAGATATCATCCAACATTTTTTGTGAACTCTCAGGACAAACATATCACAAATAGAGGATGGACATCAATGAGTAGGGTACCTTGGTTCACAGTGATATTGGGGCAGGGCAAGAAAATAATGTCATAGGAAATCCCTTGATTACCCTGATGGTATCAATTTTATTTCCATCTAGCTGCATGACTCCCTTGTTAAGAGGCTCATATTTTAGCCCCAAAGAATTAGCTACTTGCTTAGGCATGACAGTGGAGCTAGCACTAGAGTCGATCATACAATTATGCAATAACTTGTTGCCAATGATAAGTGTTAGAAAGAAAGACTTAGGTTTAGGCTTACTCTTCTGGCTTTAAGCTTTTCTTCTAGTTGATTTGTTAGCACTTTATCTAGGTCTGACTTGGATATCTTTTCTTCATTGGGCTGACTAGGCATCTTCACATCTTCCTCTCTTGAAAATTCTTTCTATAATAGCACCTTTTGCTCTGGAATAGCTAGGATATCCCACAAAGAAACATTGGTAGAGGACTTATATAGTTGTTCCACCACATTGAACTGTGTTTGCGACTAATGAGTCATGGTTGCTTGCTCCTTAGGCCTTGCAGCTGGTGGAGGCCTCGCACCTAGTGTATCCGATAGTTTGACAACAATGGGGGCGATCATAGGATCCTTTTCTTTCAAATTAGGTGGATTCAGAGAGCTGGTAGTAGCCACCTTAGATTGTTGTGGAACTGATGATAGGCTTGTTGATGGACTGGGTGTTGACTGAGATGGACCATTAGTTGGTGGAGATGTGAGTTCCCCGGTGAGTCTCTGCTTTGAATGCGTGTTGTAGTCTAATTGCACTCGGGGCACTTGAGTTACATGAATATCATTTGGAAATGATTACTCTTCTCCTTCCACCCATGAAAAGAGCGCTTGGTCTGGGACTATGTCTAACTCCTACTTTATGGACATCCCTTGCATTTGAGGAGCGAGGACTGCATTATCCATCTGTTGAGAGCCATATGACTGGTTTTCGAGATCAGGTGTGCCAGCTTGGCTACGTTGCTCCATAATATTCTGTTGTAAATTCCCTCATGAAAATTTTTGGGGCATGTGTGCATCATTACAATGAAAACACCATGAATTAGTATTTTCGGCTAGGTTATTATGTCTTGCCACTAGCTCCTTACTTGAACTAGGATGGATGGTCTGCATCGGTAGGGTCACTGGAACAACTTGGTTATTTGGCTGAGCCTAAGTATTTTTGCGTGATCTATCTTCCCACTGATTTGACTAGTAAGAAGCTTTTTTGCCTTGATAATTTTTGTAAGCCAACTTCTGATAGCTATATTGTTTCTGCTTCATGGTGGTCGGTTCATTTTGCATAGTCCACATTTGTTCTCTCATCTTGTTCATCTCGACCGTTAGGGGGTTAGGCATTGGAGCTACACTCGGCATCCTTCCCAGGTACATGTACATAGACTAGGGAAGAGTTGCAGGAGCATTGGTCAAAGCTGCTTCAACCTCCCTGGCATCGAATTCTGGGAACAATGGCATGATGGGTCTTGGTGCCAACTTTCCAACAACAATAAGGTTCTTCTCCGCAGTAACAACGAGACTGTAAGCATTGGGTAGAGTATTTCCACCAAGAGCCTATAGCATCATGGAAATAGTAGCATTAATGGACTTCAAATAGAACATGAATGCCAAATCTAGAGGTGGCCGACTACCAACAGGAATTTTCTGCCAAGTCGAATGAAACTGTGTGTTGAAGTCAGGCAGAGCTTCATAAGGAGCTCACTTTATGTTGGCCAACTGATGATATAGCGTAGACCTATCACCAGCATTTGAAAAATTCTTGTAAAACGGGGTCCCAAGATCGTCCCAAGTAGCAACTGTATTAGCCGAAAGAGTTCTATACCAGTTCAACACCTTTCCTCAGAATGAGGTAGGAAGAAATCTTAGAGCTACGTTTTCGTTAGAAACACCATGCACCAGACACACATCTACCACATCTTGCAAGTGCTCTATCTGTGTCTTTGATTCATCCCCATAAAACTTAGGGATAGCTTTTAAAGAAGAAGTCGAGATTAGAGCCCATACTGCAGGAGGCACAGGTGCTACTAAATGATTACTAGCATCCCAGGCTACATAATTTCTAGTGACCATAGGTGTACGAGACAAATGAGAAT
This sequence comes from Sequoiadendron giganteum, assembly GCA_007115665.2. Taxonomy (NCBI): domain Eukaryota; kingdom Viridiplantae; phylum Streptophyta; class Pinopsida; order Cupressales; family Cupressaceae; genus Sequoiadendron; species Sequoiadendron giganteum. The sequence continues at coordinate 591,248,920 of CM021106.1, read as the reverse complement.
GGGGAAGTGAAGGACTACCTTTTCGACCTCTTGGGTGAACAAAAACTAACGGTGGTATGAGTAGGCCAGAGAATCTTGGAGTTTGTGACCTAGTTATGGGCTTATGACTCATACACACTTATATATCAAGCGAACATGCTAGTTCGAGTGCCCCTAGACATTCCAAAAAAATAACTGTTGACACAAAATTTTGCAGGGACAACAGTCTTATGGGAAACTTGTAACTAAGGGAATTTTCCTAGGGTTAGCAAATCAAATGCAAAACATAAAAACCCAAAGTGATAATGAAGTGAAAAAGAATAAAATGAAAACAAATGAAACAATCTTACAAAAATATCTTTATCCTCCATGGTTGACCTACATTATACCTTCTCAACTTGCTAAAAATATGAAGTTTCCCTCAAATTTATGATGAGCAATCTAATGACAACGACAAGCCCTAAGAAAATGTTGAAGGATTTAAATATAAAATTGAAAGAATGCAAGATGATGAAGAATAAAAAGTTGATAAAATCAAGAGACTAAGAGATCTATCCAAGATGAAGACAAAATTGGAATTTTATAGAAAATATAATTTTGTATGGACGAATGAGATTAAAGATTGATAAGTGCCCTAGAATCTTTGGTCAACATTCAAAATAACAACCCACAATTAGGGTTAGGGAAACATTAGGTCAAATTTGAAATGAATTGAAAAGATTGATTTTTAGAAAATCAAATCAAGGGTTGATAATGCATGTGACAAGAAGATATTGGGCACATAAAATGAAGTTGCTAGAGAATCAAATAAGAATTTAAAATTATTTGATTCAAGAAGTGATGTTGACCTTTTGAATTAAAAAATTAATTTAATTCAAAAGTGGTGGGGCCCTGTGAAAGTAAATAATTTAATTTAAATTATTTACTAAAAAGAGGGAAATTAGAAAATGGGACTATTTTAAATAAATAAATTTTATTTAAAATGAGCACAGAAAAAGAGGTGGCTAGAAAATCAATAATCTTTATATTTGTAGGAAAAAGACTATTTTGAATTAAAAATTAACTTTAATTCAAAAGGTGGGGTCACAAGACAGTAAATAATTAATTTGAATTATTTACTAAAAAGAGGGAAATTAGAGAGTAGGACTATTTTAAATAAATAATTTTATTTAAAATGAGGGGAGTATGAAGGTGGAAATAATTAAATAAATTAAATAATTTATTTAATTATAAGAGGACTTTTTAAGAATTAGTGACATATTAAATAAATAAATAAAAATATTTATTTAATAATCAGGAAGACGTAATGGACAAAAATAATTAAATAAATTAAGAAATTTATTTAATTATAGGAAGACATTAGACAATTAGTGACGCATTAAATAAATAAATAAAATTTATTTATTTAATAATCATGAAGAATAAAAAGATATGAATTAATTAAATAATTATGAATTATTTACTTAATAGTCGAAAGTGAGTTATAAACATAATTAAAATGTCATAATTATGCTAGGACGAAAAGTGGTAAAATAGAGCTTGCAGGCCTAGGTCATTTTTATGTGTCTACATTTGCCTCTCTTTGTCATAATGCAGCATGTCGCATTGTGGCAAAGAAAATAAGTAAAAAAGATGCCCCAATGCAAAATAAGATGAGCAAGAATGATGAGGAGGGTAGCGGTATGCCCCCTCGAGAGGATAGATGGGTTCCAAGAACATCGGTGTGCTCTTGAAATGGATGAGAAGACTAGAAGATGAATGAAAAAAGAAATGTTAGTGTAAAAGATATGGATGATGATATGGATGCAATTCCTATATGAGATGAGCAAGAGAAGATGACAAGATAGAAGGAGATACATGTTAGTTCATAGACCAAATCCCTCAATATATTACCATAGGATTTTAATAGTTATTGCTCTTAATCATCATTGGGCAATAAAAAAATGACACAAATGGAGAATAAACACCATGGTATGACATAGACCAAGGTGTGCAAGGTCATCCACTTAAAAAATAGACAATTGCAGACACAGAATGTCCTAACTCATACTAGAGGCCCATTTTCCCTAGTCTTTTTGTCAGGACAATCCATAGGCAGTAGTCAAAGAAAAACATAATAGATCAGGAGACATCATCACACCTCTAAATCGTTCATGGGACATCCTTAAGGTAGATAGTAAAATGACCAAAGGACAAGTCAATAACAAGATAAGAAAAAATAGCCAAAAATTAACAGCCATTTAATTGTATTGCCAATATTTGTTTGTCGAAGATTAATTGTTTGATGATTTGACAGTTTTGACGGTTTGACGGTTTGATGGTGCCTAAGGTTAGGAAGGACACATCCTAAAAAGGAAAATGACATTTTGACGAGGTCCAAATCCAAGAAGGACACATCTTGAAGCGGACCAAAGAGTGATGAGATTAACATTTTGACTGTATGATTGATTGGCTATGTTGTCTGATTTTGACCAATTTTGACATTGACATTTCAAATGATTGTCTTGTGTCAAGTGAAACTATGGCTGATTTAATTGACTGATGCAACTATTTTTGACTTATGATTTTATTTTGACAAACCTAAAAGGACTGACCTAATGTCTTGGGGACTCATCGACTAATGGCCTTGCCTACATATCAAATGCATAGAGACAACATAGTTTTGAAAAATGACCAAGACTAATAGACTTGACTGAGTTGACTGATGGGACAATCATTGACTTTTCTTTGACATTTTTTTGACACTTTTCGAATGTTTTTGTGTTTTCTTCAGGACATTTTTCAATTTTTAGGTCTTTTTTTAGGCCTTTTTCTGATTTTTAGGATGTTTTTTCATGACTTTTTCAAGACTTTTTTAATGATTTTTAGGGATTTTTTTAAATTTTATTTTAATGAATTTTTTATGTTTAATGAAAATTGTGACAAATGCACATGAATGATGCCAACACACATGAATCCAAGGACGACCATGATTTTTCTACTAGTCAAGCAAAATACTGATTGACATGTGACAATGACAACACCAATGTTGTTTGACATGGGAGGGACACATCTCGAAACAACATGAGGATGACAATGATATGACAAGAGGATACAAGTTTACAACAGGGCCAGGGACAAATTCAAGGAATGTTTTGGATGATGTGCTAGGTTTGCCATATTTTTTTATGTGGAATGACTTCATGAGGATTTAGATGGGATGATGAGGGATCTTTAGACCATTGAAAAGGGATACCAAGATGGGTGATAGGTATAAAAGGACAAAGGATGGATGTGGTACAAGATAGGAGACATGGATGGCTTGGACTAGGAGAATTATCATATGGTCTCCAAGGATGATGTTGCATAGCGAAAAGGAGGCTATGAAGGTAATAACATGATATTCAATGACTAAGGTATGACCAGAAGATAGTTTTTGCCCCAGTCTTTGTTAAGATCAAATTAGGTGGGAAAATGGATGGACATAATAAGGTTTAGATGGGTAGATGGAAATTCCATACGAAGGGAATGGGAGATTAGATGACTTTCCCCCAAGTGCAATGGTCCACATAGATGATTTATTCTACACATGATGCCTATTTGCCAGTTTTTCATCATGGTACTTATCTAGAGCACCATAAGAATGGTTTTCACTATTGGATGAAATTTTTCTCTTTACTATTTTTTGGATTTTTTAGTTTTTTGGTGTCACCATGACGCCTGTTTGCCATGTTTTCATCAAGGTGATGATTTTTCTGATTTTTCAATTTTTTTAAAATTTTTTGCATTTTGTCAGATAGCCTTGATGCTTTAGATGATCACTGACTGTGCTTAAGCCTTTAATGGTGCCGATGTAGAGACTGGTGCCATGACATGCCAATAATGACCTTTTTGAAGTATTTCCCTTGTCAGGATGATAGCGCTTGCATACAACTGACTGATGTCATTGTGATCCTTTCTGATACTAGAGTTGGCCTTATCAAAATACGCACATCGTGATAGAGTGTCATGAGAGTCTTTGTGATAAAGAGTTTCTACCAAGATGTGATGGATTTGTGACATCAGAAATTTGGATGCATTGATTTTTATTTTCCAAACTTGGGGTGTTGGACGATGAAGTTGGGAATTTTTATTAGGATAGTGTTTGGAACCAACATTTTTATATGTCTTGCTTGATGATCATTTTGAAGGAGGTGGACATGTATTATATGTGGGATTCCTCTTGTGTTGTGGCTCCACATTTTGATTGACTTTTGGATTTGACATATTTTCTTTGTCCGATTCATTCTTTTCTTGACTTGATCCATTTTGTTCTGGGATCCACTTTAGCTTTATTTTTCCACTTGACTTTTTGTCTGATTTCCTGGCCTTTGACATGTGATTTTGAACTTTGGATTTGTAATACTTTTTTTGGTTCCAAATGGAAGGTTTATTCATGATGGAATGATGGTTTGGGGTGTGGAGGGAAGGGGTATTGGCAACAATCTTAAGACAAGGACTACTCATGACACCCATTTTGATGTTTGTACTAGATAAAGTTGTCCCCAATATCGAGGAGGGACCACTAACATCATTAGATTTTCTGACTGATGAATAGCCAAGACCTTGATGTTTGTAATTTTCTTAAACTTGTGTTGGTTCAATAATTCCTTGCTCGTGAGATCCTAGTCCTTTTCCTTGATACTGCATGTTCTAACAAATTCTATTTGTGATGGGGTACTTGTTATTTTGGAAGCAAGATGCTAACCCATCCTTATTTTGGAAATTAATGCTTGAGATATTATCGTCTATAAGAAATCCTGCTCTGAAAAAGATGGATGGTCCTAATTGATAGGTTGTTGTAGCTTCAATAACATGTTGGAAAGATTTGTGATTAATATCTTTGGTCTGATTTGGTGACATATTGGACTCCTGTGATTCTGCTAGTGATTCTAAGTCTATGTCAAAATTGTCTTCATGGTCATTGTCATAGAGCCCACTGAATTCAGCTATAGCCTGATCATTTACAAATATGTCCATGCTAGAAGACTCTCATTCTAGTGGTAGATCATCTATGTGTCCCATGGAGGCAAGTGTCTCATTTTGGAAAGTGTCAATGTTGGAAGCTTGGAGAGGGTCATCTTCAAGTGTTTCATCATGAAGGGCATACATGTCAAGGAGTGGATCATTTTGGAATCCTTCAAAATTAGTCGCTTGATCAAAGATGGGCTTAGTTGGAATGACATGATCGAAAATAGGGTCTTGAACAAGGATAGGTTTATCTTGAATGGCATGGTTTTGGATGGACTCTTGACCAAGGATAGGTGTATTTGGTATGCCATGATTGTCCAGGAGGAATTCTTGAATGGACTTAAATATGGGGTCCAATGGACTACTTTGATCTTGACATGATCAGGATGTTATGATGTTGTGCTTTGGACTTGCCTCTTGACATGTATCCTCAAGTGCAAGGAAGAAGATGGGACTTTGGAGACCATGACTAGATATGTTTTCATGAAAAAATGTACATTGGGATGGATTTCCTTGGAATGGATTAGTGTATAATGGACCAAGATATGACATGGAGGTTTGGACTTGGTTGAGGGATGATGGGATAGGATAGGACATGACTGCATGACAATGATATGATGTGGATGGAGGACTAGGATATGATGTGAGTGGAGGATTAGGATATGACGTGGATAGTTGGTTTGGATTGATGGATGGCTGATTTCCCTTGTCAAAGTTAGTGTGCATATGACTAATAGAAGTTTGTAGTGACTTAGTGCCATGGATGGTGTTAGGGGATGCCTGATAGTAGATGGATAGAGGAATAGGACTCATGGATTGTTGGTAAGATGGATAGATGGATGGAGGGCTAGGGGTTGTAAATTTGGACTTGGATTGGAGGTATAGTGGTTTAAAGTCCCTAGCAAGTTGTGCTTGACCAATACTAAGAAATTGGCATTCAATTCAACTAGCAAGAATATCAAAGTGGTTTGAAGACATGATGGTGGATGGCATGAGGCTATTCTTTATGCAAGGTGACAATGCAAAGTGATAAAAGGGGATGCCTTATGTGAAATTATTTTTATGAAAGGTTTTCTAGCCACTCAAATTTTGGCCAATGTCTCGATTTGGATTGTCAAACGACTGGTTTGAAGGACAAGATTGAAAAATGACAAGGTGAGATTTCCACACTATACTTATGAGTTGGAAGCAGCTCACCAATGGACAATGACTAAGGATTGATTTATTTGACTTGGTCCAATGACAATTTACTTTTTGAGACAATGGTTTGACAAAGCAAGGAAAATTTTCCTGTCCCAAAGTGTGTAAAATTGAGGACTTAAAACTTTGCCTATGTTGAAGATGATGATGGATTGCAAACTAAATGCAAACTAAAAATGCAAAGATGAATGACTTGGACAATTGTTTTCCTAGTTTCAAATAGAGACTGTTGGAAAAATATGTCAGGAAAATATTCTTGCAAAATGATTGGCCTTGGGTTTTTGACAGTAATAATGTTTTTGGAGCTGACAAGAAAATGCATCGCTTCAGGTTTCAAATGCATTACAGGAAGTGATTTGACAAAATTTTTGGCCGATTGCAAAAATTTGTTTCAGTTGGCAAAGTTGTTTCATATTTTGGCAATTTTGATGTTTATTTGTTGGAATTGTTTGAAAACAGTTGGCAAACATATGGTGTTGTAAAAAATGAAAATCAACCACATAATAGTCCTTTTACAAAAATCATATGGTTGCAAGGATAGTATTCTTATGGATCCCACTAACCGCATATCCTTAGCAGATGAATTCAGAAGCTTGGCCCCATGGGCTCCCCCTTACAGTGCACTCAATCCTCAAGGAAACCAAGTTTCCAACCTCAATGAAACTCCCATGGTAGATTGATCATCTCTACTAAGAACTGTGCAGGTGCAGGTATCTTGGGAATGACCATTATTGCACCAAAGAATAGAACGTTTGTGGTTTTCTAAAACAAAATATTTATTTTTGGCACCCATTCAGAAGGCCACATGAGAGGTATTATCATCCCAGTCTCTAGAGGTTACGCTCTACAGATTTTGACACACCACAAGTGTATTGGGGAGTCAATTGCTGGTCCACAAAAATTTCTATAATGCTAAGCTTTCCTTAACATTAAAATTTATATACTGGTTGGGCGTCGCTTGGATTTAGCACGTTCCCGGTTTGAGTTGCTTTGGAGTGAGTACTTTTTCCCACCAAAGCAGGCCCAATTTCTAAGGCTAACAAAAGCGAGCCAAAAAATTCATAGTTCAATCAATCTTTGTTTAAAAACAAAGAGAGAGCACATGGATATCTTAACTCACACTCGCATGGTGTTCATTTTAAGCCCAAAATGAAATGTGTTGAAAAATAGAAAAAACATGGAGTTCATTTTAACCATTTGTAGTATTTGTCAAAACATGGGATTCATTTTAACTGTTTGTAGTGTCAGCTAACTAAAAGTTCATTTTAACCCAATCCTATGAAGAGATGCAAATTTATTTTAATCCAATGAAATATAATGCAGCATTTTTTTCTTTTTAATTCAATGAATATGCATGCATGTTCATTTTAACTCATGAATATAAAAAAAAAATACAAATTTGTAGTTGTTTGTTTAAGATTTGTGAAATAAAACAAAGAAAACAAATTTTAGACTCATCGCCACAAGTTGCAAATAGAAAATCAGTAACCCAAAATCTTTAAACTACCATACAAAAAAAAGTGTTGCCCTAACCCTAATTGACCTAATGTAGGCCGAATTCCTAGAGTCAATAATAGTTTCTCTTACACCCAGGATCGCACAAGTGTGCAAGGGGAGAGGATACTTCTATTATTGAATCGAGGTGACACAAAAATAGATGGGGTTGGTTTTTTGATCACCTAGTTTGCCTAAGGTGAGAGCATAATCACCTACCACCTTCAAGCACAATAAAGCAAAGTTCTTTAACCCCATAATTAAATCTAAGTGAGACAAGAAAATGTTCTTTTCAAAACACCAATGGAAGTGTTTTCTAATCTAAAACAAGCACAAATGGTTTTATAAACAAAAGCCTTGGACAATCAAACCTACAAAACCACTTGTTAGTAGTCTGAGAATATGTCTTGGACACACGAAAATTTAGAGAATTTTTTTTTCTTGATCCAATTTTTTCTTTCAAGTTTTTATTTTTCCTACACATTCACACAACCAACAACCAAGCCAAAACCCTAACAAGATAATTGATCTCTAATATTAGAGGGTTAGCTAGTCAAAATAAATCTAAGTTTTGGAACTCCTTTTTACATCGAAAATAAAAACATAGAAAATAGACCCTTACTAAAATTCAAAGAGCTTTCCAGAAATGTAAAGAAATCGGAAAAATTCACTATTTTGCATCAAAAATTATTTTTTTTATGAAAAATCATAAAAAAACCTATTAAAATTTCAAAATAGGTCCAAAAACTTTGAGTTTTTTACAAAAGATTTCTTACATCATTCTAAATTTGAAAAAAAAACATTTGTGAATAGCTCTATAACCATTTATGAAATATAAGCAAATATTTTTGAAACCCTAATTTTGAAAGATCTTTTTTTTTGTCTAATTATTTTGAAGGAAAATTATAAACATAAAGAACATACCCCTATTGAAATTTGGAGAGATTTCCAAAAATGTAAAGAAATCTGAAAACTTCGCTAATTTTCTCTCAAAATTGATTTTTCATGAAAATAACAAACAAAATTATAAAAAATTAAAACCAACTCGAAAAAATTTGACTTTTGGATTGGACGCTCTTGATATTGTCCCCAACTTGTAAACATTACTTTGTCAGAAAATATGTATCCATTTGAGAGATATGGTTGAATCTTTGAAAACTAGGGTTTTGTCCCCAAAATGATGCAAAACCTGCAATAAAATACTAATAAAACCTACAACAAAAAAGATTCAACTCCAAAATTATTCAAAAAAATTCAAAACATGTTAGGTTCACCAATGTAGCTAAGGGAATTTTCCTAGGGTTAACAAATCAAATGTAGAACATAAAAATCCAAAGTGATAATAAAGTGCAAAGGAATAAAATGAAAACAAATGAAAAAATCTTACCAAAATGTCTTCATCCTCCATGGCTGACCTCCATTACACCTTCGCAACTTTCTAAAAGTATGATGTTGCCCACATATTTATGATAAGAAATCTAATGACAATGACAAGCCCTAAGCAAATGTTGAAGGATTTAAATATAAAATTGCAAGAAAATGCAAGATGAAGAAGAAGAAGAAGTTGATAAAATTAAGAGACTAACAGATCTATCCAAGATGAAGACAAAATTGGAATTTTATAGAGAATGCAATTTTGTATGGATGGATGAGATTAAAGATTGATAAGTGCCCTAGAATCTATGGTCAGCATTCAAAATAACAACTCATAATTAGGGTTAGGGCAACATTAGGTCAAATTTGAAATGAATGGACAAGATTGATTTTTAGAAAATCAAATGAAGGGTTGATAATGCATGTGACACGAAGATATTAGGCACATAAAGTGAAGTTGTTGGAGAATCAAATAAGAATTTAAAATTATTTGATTCAAAAAATGATGTTGACCTTTTGAATTAAAAATTAATTTAATTCAAAAGTGGTGGGGTCATGTGACAGTAAATAATTTAATTTAAATTATTTACTAAAAAGAGGGAAATTAGAAAGTGGGAGTATTTTAAATAAATAAATTTTATTTAAAATTAGCACAAAAAAGAGGTGGTTGAAAAATCAAATAATCTTGATTTTTGGAGGAAAAAGACTATTTTGAATTAAAAATTAATTTTAATTCAAAAGGTGGGGTCACATGATAGTAAACAATTAATTTGAATTATTTACTAAAAAGAGGGAAATTAGAGAGAGACTATTTTAAATAAATAATTTTATTTAAAATGAGGGGAGTGTGAAGGTGACAATAATGAAATAAATTAAATAATTAATTTAATTATAAGAGAACTTTTTAAGAATTAGTGACATATCAAATAAATAAATAAAATTATTTATATAATTATATGAAGACATTAGACAATTAGTGACATATTAAATCAATAAATAAAATTTAATTATTTACTAATCATGAAGAATAAAAAGATATGAATTAATTAAATAATTATGAATTATTTAATTAATAGTCGAAAGTGAGTTAGAAACATAATTAAAATGTCATAATTATGCTAGGATGAAAAGTGGTAAAATAGAGCTTGCAGGCATATGTCATTTTTATGTGTCTACAAAACTTAGGTACTGGGAGACATAGTGCGCTTAGCTAAGTGACCTCCAGATTTTATCGAAGCCAGCTCTTCATTTTTAGTGGGGAGGTAAAGGGTTATAAAGACAACACGAAATTTTAAAATCTAGACTAAAGGTGATGCGCCAAATCATGAATGAAACTACTTGGGCACAGTGTCGAAATCAAAGGCTCGAACAATAAACTGTTGTCTATCAAATCGATTATCTAGAAGCACTTCGAAAATAAGAATACCCTTTAATTGTATAGCATAATCAAATACAACTTTGGCCAACATAGAAGTGTCAAACATGATTTGTATTTATTAAGTTGTAGAAGATTATAAAAGCTGAAGAATAGGCATTCATATGCTATAGGAAAATAAAAGCATAGTCTCAATATCTTATCAAATGCATGAAAAATAGAAAATTCAAAATTGATTGGCACAATCTGCAAACTTCAAGTTCAATAAAAATATTACAGAGGCTTTTCCCAGTGCTCGGGAAGTTTTTTGTCTAGATCCAACAACAACCAATAAAAGAGAAGAAGAGTTGCATAAATAAGCCAACCCACTGCTTGAAAACCACATTATGAAAGATGCTCTGGAAAAAAATCGATGCTCCAAATATCCTCGAGTCGGCACCGAATAAGAAGATCACCCAGCATCGCGCTAGAAAATTTCATCCTTAGAGAAACGATGGCCATGCTGTTGTAGCAAAAGACACGTGACATCGAAGAAGAAAACTCGGTAGCAAAAGAGAACAAACGACATAGGTGGAAACTCCCAGATAATCAACACAAAATAATATGCCACACGTTGAGCACATGGAGCCTGGAAAAAGAATGAGGGGTATCCCAGTGAAAAGCTTCGAGAGGAAGCCACGTGGGTGACGCCGAGCGAAAATAACTGCATAGTGGGCTCAACTCGGGAAATAGCCAAAGAAAGCCACACATCACACACACAGAACTCGGCAGAGGCAAAGCGATACGGAATGGCAGGAACCTCCGTTAGGAGGCCACATGGAAAACACCAAAAATTTGCGAGTGATAAAAGACAAGGTGAAGCCATGAAGGAAAGATAACCGCAAAGGCTAGCGGTTGATGAAATAAAGTTCACAAGGTGCTAACATGGTTTGAACAAAAATAAAAAGCACTTGTAACCATTTCATGCAATGTTTTAGAAATATAAACAATGTATATCAAAAGATACAAAACATTTTTATCCAATATATGCAAAAATTTATGAATCTAAATAATGTATATGCAAGAATGAAAAGCACTTTTATCAAACTTATGAATAGATACATTGTGTATGCAAAAGTAAAAATTAATTTTATCCATGCTATGCAAAATTTCAGAAATGTGAGCATTTTTAGATCTAATGATGTTATTGAGCTAGATGCATAAAACAAATGTTCTTGAAACTTTCCAGGCTTATAGTATATGGTACTAGGAGGGTAAAGAAGCACATAAAGGAGGTTTTTGATGATAGAAAAGATAGTTAAAAATCTGGACTGGGACTAAGTCGCCTAGAATGGCAATGAGTCCGACTTGTTGAATAAACCAGATACTATGACGGGGGGTGAATCAGTATCCACGCAAACTTATTGAAAAAATATAATTAACTTTTTAACTCAGGAACAGATAAGAGCAATGAAAAACATGAAATTCCACAACACAAAAAATACCAGATTTTACGTGGAAAACCAAATAACAAAAAAACCATGGTGAGGATTAAATCACAATATATAAATTTATATCAATACCGTTAACAAAGAGGCTCACTTCTAGATAAAAAAGCTCACTGCTTACAAGGACTTATTGTCCAAAATGGAGGCTCACTTCCTATATAAATAAGTAAACAAAAATGGCTAACTGCCAAAGTTGAACTAAGGAGTTACACCACATGTGAAGGTTCAGTTCCTTTTATTCTCAGAGTACTCGCATGATCTAATCTTCAACCACTGTTCAGACACTTCATTCATACACACAGTTCTTCTTTTCACATTCACATTCACTACAGACATATCCTCCATTCCCATCATTTATTTATCATCTTCTAACCATCTTGTATATATAATCGATATATCTGCATGCATTGATTAGGTCAACCTAATTGATGCAAATCATATTTTCAAGATGTTAACATTTTGGCTTAATATCAAGTGTAATTCACCCGTGTCATGCAACATCATGTCGGCTAGGATTAACTTAATAGAAAAATGCAATCTCAAAAATTGATGTCAACGCATCACCCAATCATATGAACATATAAGAATACATATATACATGCTTCCAACCATTATAAATCTTTTCCAAAAACTATAGATCATACTAATTACTGGAGAAAATTTTTGGACTGAATTACAAGAGATACTAGATCAAATATGATCTTCACACTGGTACAGGGTACCGAACCAACATGGTCACATCAATGACAATATATGACAATATTCCAACAATATTCCCCTTTGTCATTGATGGCAACATGTGAAAAAAGTCCTATTCAAAATTCTACAAAGAGTCTTCAACTTTCTCAAAATCTCCCCCCCTTTGACATCAATGGAAAAGGGCACCAACAAGATAAAAAACATGGTGACATCCAGTATTTGAAGATTTTCATTAATTTTTTTTTCAAAACTTTTAAACAACCAACCCTTCAAACTAGAATGACACTTGTCACCTGAAATACCTTTTTGTACCTTTCTTTGATAACATGATATAATTTCTTCAATTCAAGGATTGTAGAGTCCATTCTTGCACACACACTATCCAGTACAACCAACAGTGTGAAGGAGGATGACCAATCTGTGGATGAGCATTACTTCTCACAGTCTTCTACATAAAAGAGTATTCTAGAAAGATGGTCTAATCAAACCTCAACACATTCCTGAATAAACCAGAAGGTCTTCACTACATTATCCCTTTTCCTCTACACAATGATCATTCCAGCTTGAAGTTCACCAATTCTCAAGCTTTTCTTTCCTTCTTTGTCTTCAAAAATATCAAATTTATTTCCAATGTTGTTCACTTCAGATTCTGTTGCTTCAATTCTGCTTCGAAAGTTATCAACTAGAGTAGGCCTCCAGAGAAAATAATTGTATATGTTTGACATTTTTTTTATGCATTTCTTTGTCTCTACAATAAGTTCAGATAACCTCTACTTTTCTTTACAACATCTCCTTTCAACTAGAGCTTCCAAATTACGTCCTCTCGAACCTTCAGAAAACATTCTCTCTTCAGCTATTTCAACTAAATTTTTAGGTAAAGAATTAGAAACAATAGAAATATCAATACCTTTACAAATTAGATATTCAACTAAAGCATCATCAATTTTAAGTCTATCAACAGGTGAGGCCATACTCCATACATCACCACCTTTCTTCATTTTACCTTTTATTAATATGGACTAGATGCCTTTTAAATCAAAAGATTCTAATCTACCCAAAGATTCTTCTTCTTCTTTATTTTCTTCGATTCCAGAGGGGAGTCAATAGTGACTACTTCCAATTACTTCATCCTGGAGGAAGAACCTTCCTCAAATTGACTCACCATGACTTCATCGGAGCTCATTATATTTTGCAATGATAAGAAAAAAATTTTGCACACACTTTATTTATCCTCCAAGCTTTTTGAGTGACTATATATCTATTTTGCAACGGGAATCCTAGATTCACACTTAACATCTTTCTTTTTCGGTAGTGATTTCAAAAAAAAACATATAAAACATGTAAGCAAGGACACAAAAGAGAATGGGTATCCTTCTCCCAGTGTCATTTGTAAATTATCGGTAAGATTTTCAAGAATTAGCTTACATAGATAATATTGTATGTTCTCTTTTACCATTTTATGCGCCAAATAAACTGCAATGGTTGAAGTAGAGTCTTCACGATTTTTGAAATAGATTTAATAATAAATTTCATATGTGTTGGAACTCCAAAATTCAAAGGTGCCATGTTGAAAATTTTGATACAACACTCAGAAACACAGTTGTAAAATCCACTTCAGGAGCCTACTTTGAAAACTCATAACTTGAAGCCCATTCAGTTTCATGCCAAATCACTCTGCAATTGTGTTTATTTTCCATATGAGAGTGTGCATACCAATTTTCAGCTTTTCACAACCGGTTTTGATAAAGTTTCAAAAGGCCAAGTTGAAGGGTTCTGTGAAGGGTTGATGTCTCCACAGTAAAATATGCTAAAATGACCAAGTTTTGAGGAGAATATTAAGCAACTGAATGATTATCAAGACAAACTAATTGATACTTTTGATTCTCCCCATCTCAATGTGAATTTATGTCAATTTTTAGAGCTTCAGGACATCTTTTGGTATTTTTTCAAAATCAATTCCAAATGGATTTTATCCAGTTTGAACACTACACTTCCAGAAAGTTGCAAAAAGGGGTAATTTTGATGTTCGATATTTTGTCAAGGAAGAAGATCTATGGAAAATCTATTTTCCTACATGTTCATGTGAATTAAATGAGCCAATACCCAGGGCAACAACTTCTCAAAATCACATTTGATATTTTTTCAAAAGAGGCAAGTGAAGGGTTTCAATTGAGCTTGACAATGGTAATTTTTCAGAAAATACTAAGTAAGTGACTTTGGGCATTAAAAAAAATTAATCTAGAAGAGATCATGCCAATCCATTTGACAAATATACTCCCCTATCATAACTAAAAATTCTAGTGTATTTTCATGGCTTTTCAAGATCGTTTGATTAATTTTCCAAATAAATTTTGGAGGATACTTAGCTTGTTTTGGACATACTGCAAAATGTCAGGAAATGAATTTTGATGAATACCCACTTCACTGTAAAATGTATTTTGGGTTTTGATGGAATAATTGCAAAAAAATAAAGTACCATGATATCCAAATTACTCGGGGTTGTACTTATGATTTTTGGAGAAGATACTTTTAAGAAACATTTTGACAAAGAGATTAAATTGGATGGCATCAACAAATTGGAACCAGATCTAGAAGATGATACAACCACCAAAGGACATTAGTCTATTTATTTTCAATAATGGTGCTCTCAAAATGTGCATATTGATATATGTCATAGCATGGAATGATAATGAACATAATGTACTAAGTGCATACAATACAAGAAAATGTTGGTTGATACATAATAGTCAACATATTCATAGAAAAAAAGTAAAAGGGAAATGTGTGATAGTATAAATGATGGTGATCTTCAACAAAGAATAAAAGCAACTCAACTATCACAATGGGTAGAAAACTAAAGGATCCATGAGATAGAATCTCAACATACAATGAATCTTGATGTGTACAAACAAATGGATGAATTTTGTTACTTTGTGGCCTAGATTGTTACATCATAGCAAAGCATTTCTCCTCAAAGTTGAGCAATACAAAGGTAGTTGCATATTTTCTCATAATGTAAAAACTAAAATGGGAAAATTTTTGTCTGGATTAGAGCACATGTGAAGATATTTAATGTGGGAAATGTATTATTTCAACTCCATTCGAATCTCTTTTTGATACTTAGTTGATTTAGCATACAAAGATATTACTTCAAATATTCATCTACAAAGATAATGAACAAGACAAATACATCAGTGAAAGGGCCTAAGGGAATTTTAAATTAGTACAATTGGCAGGTGTATTCTTGGCAGCATCTCAACCTACATAAAATAAGAGATTTGAAACATGAAACATGCAGATTAGTGAAGCATGGAAAAGGGAATCAAACTATTACGGTCTCATGAGATGAAATTATTACAAGTTTCAAAAGGTTTTAAACAAATATGGTTGGCAAATAGAGTAATGAATTCCACAAACTTCACAAGCTTTCTCATGCCCAATACCAAATTGGGAACTATGAAACTATGTATAGGCATAAGAAATTAGGTCTCTCTTGGTGAATGTCACGATGGACATGCATGTAGAAAGTGGAAACAATAACTAGCTACATTTTTTTTGAGGCAAGCAAACTTGTATGAGAGGCCATATGAGCTTTGCCACATTTCCTTATCTGAGGGTAGAGATCTTCTTGCATCTCCGGAAAGCCAGTAAAGTATTTTCAGCACACATCAAAGGTAGAATGGCACCAGTAGAAGGAGAAATTAGAGTGACCAATGTGACAATTTTACTTAAAGGAAAGCACCAATTTTGATAAGAGTTCGTTGAGGAAATATGTTAAGTTCAAGATGTTGCATATTTAAGATTCTGAATGATTTGAAATTCAATAGTATCGAGAAATGTCGATATATCATCCATTGCTAGTCTATTGGGAGGCTACTTTTATATTTCACTTGAGATCTAAGTAATGAACCATATCAAGAGTGGAATGATAATTTTTGCAGAAGCAAAATCTCCTTTAAGTGACTAAGAGGATGAACCTTGTGAGGTTGAAAATTTGACTGTAAAAGAGAGGCAATTATAGAATCTATTCAAGATTCTTAAATATTCTTAGAAGAATTAAAATTGATGGGAGTTACCATAGAGAATGAGAACTCATTCTCCCTTAAGAGCTTGCATCCAAAAACGTTACTCTAGAAGGTCAACATGATAGGATATGATTTCATCCATTGAAGCTTCAAGATGTTTTAAACTCAAAATCAAGGTTTCCTAAAGCTATTAGTTGGCCATACTGAAATCGAACGAGATGAACACGATACTTCAATGTGATTATCTTTAGGAGGAAATTAATAATCTAGCATAATAAACTCTTCAAAGACTCATCAAAAGGGGAATATCAAACTACAACTTATACACTGCATAACACAAATGATGAAGGGTGTAATTGGGGGTTTGTATTCTCATAGTTTGCAACAACAGGGGGTTATGACAATGGTCCAAGGGTATCATTTTCCCATTAAATTTAATGAAGAGTTGTGTCATTCCAAAGACAAGCTGAGCCCCATTGGAAACATGATCTCCATCAAAGGCCAAAAAGAAATAGCATAAGAGAATAAAAATTACTGAAGATAGATGATGAATAAATTTTCGCGAATGGAAAGAAAACCATAGGTGCAACATGATGAAGGGAATAAAAGAAATAAAGGAGAAAATATAAACAAATAGTGGATGATATCTCCATAACCTTTTCCAATATTATCCATGCTTGTGCAAAAAGGATCTTCAGAACAGGGCATGGACATCCATCAAAACATAATGAAAGGAATTTTTTGTTAAAAATACATTGTCTATAATGTGGCATGAATAAGAGTATGATAAAAGGGGGAAATTATTTCCAATAGAAGCTACAATTAAGCTCTTTCAAAGAGCGATCTAAAAGGTGAGATTGAAATGAGGAAAATCATGCAACATTTGAAGAAGTTACATGGATATTAACTTAATTCATTCTTTGCTTTGATTAACCCAAGGAAGAAATGGAGACAGGCTCAACATGGATGAAGAAAATCCCTAGGAGAGAGAAAAATTTGGGCATGAACAAAGATGAAAACCTTAAGATGAATATCGGGGAGACTTAAGTGTATCGGCAAAAATCAATTCAAATTCCTCCCAATAAGGCGATGTGCATAAAACTATATAATCAAAGACACTATGACATATCAGTGGGAGTCATTGTGTGGTTTCAATGATATGGAGAAATGCAAATGGTTAGTTTGAAGAACTTCATTAGTAAGACACACTACTATTAGAAGGAAATATATAAGTCTCTCTGATGAGGTAGGTTACAGCGATAGCCCAACAAGGAATTTCATTGGTGAAAGAAGCAAGATCGGTGAAAAATAAATAATTCTTCTTGATGCTTTATGTCACCCTGATATGGGAGTACATATGGTCAAAAGGAAAAAGATTGAATAAAATATAACTATCGAGGAAGACAATATTTATTTGAAGAATGTAATGTTCACTTTCTTACTGTGGAGATTATAAAGAAGATAATTATTTTACCCAAGAAATAATACAAGATAAAATCTATAAAATATTTGCACAGGAAATTGGAATGTTTTCACTAATAGGATTAAAAGAACATGTAATTATTTTGGGTGAAATATTTCAATCGAGCAAGATAAAATGGAATACTTTTTCACTAAAGAAGCTACGAGATTGGGTAATTTTTATTTTTAATTGATGGAAGTACAAAATTTTCCAGCAAAGGATAATTACTGAAATTAATTTATCTTGAAGATGCAAAGATTAAAGTTAAAATGTTTAATTTTTCAGAAGGAAATTAATTAAATATTTTATTTGCTGAAGATAATTGAAGAGTTGCACTAGAACAGATAAAATGACATAACCCTAAAATGCAATGTATATATGTGAGATGAAAATTTTATCAATTAGAGTAGACATTAGAATTAGTAGTTAGGTAGGTGATATACAAAAGATACTTTTAAAATGTTTATCATATAGATTATATAGTGAAGACCATGATGCATGTATAAAATTTTGGAGAAGTTAATGAAAACCTGTGAATTTCAGTGACTCAAATATTGGTGTCAATTTTTTAGTAAGTTAAAAAATTATGCAGTTGTCTCCAAGTTGGTGTTCCTTATTATTTGAATTTATTGCAAGAATAATGCTAAATTCATCAGACACATTTGTTCTTGTGTAATTTTCTTAATTGGTTTCCACAAGTAGGAATTAAAATCCTTTTAAATAAATTACAGTAATTTGGAAATATCAATTGGATCAATAAGAAGAGTTTATAATTGAAGGTTGTCATACTGTCTCTAGACAATACTATTAAGTTATTCAAAATTGAATGTATCAAGTATATTTTTCATTTTGTTAGTACACATTTGTTGTCATTATGTGATCCCTTTTAACTGGTTCCTTCAAGGAAGGATTAAAATCCTCTTATGTAAATCACAATAACCTAATAGATCTTGATTGGATCAATAAGAAGAGTCTACCAGTCACATCCCTGCACATTTATACAAAGTATAAATATTCAAATGCCAAATAGTTTGAGTTTTAGCCAATATTAGTCACCCATCACTAGCTTTCTTTGACTCCATTTTTATCCAATGAGGCACTGGTCTTATCCATCCCTTCATTCAAATCCATACAACTCACTTTAGGAATCATAGAAATCATTCATTTCCAAACAACTACATCTTTTAACTGAATATATTCATATACCTCGATATTGCTTATACAATTTATACCAAATTAATCTTTAAATCTATTTCACTTCCCATTGCCACTGTGAATAGATTTTCTTAGTTGAGGGTAACATAAATTTCAAATCTACTTCCACATCTGGGTACACATACCTTGTTTTAGCAGAGCCTAAAGAGTAGAAGGTTCAATTACATCAATTGGCCTTGTACATTATTCAAAAATGTGTCAAGAGCTTGGCAACCTCTTGTGGTTCAAGCCTGCATTTTTTAGACCTAACAATTATGCAACATACCTAACCAAGTCATCACCAATAGTATTGATTAACAATTCTCAGGGGACCTTTTCAACTCTTGTCATTTCCTCCACTTCCTTGTATTTTATTGTTTTTCATCTAGGAAGTTCTCCAAGGCCGCACAATTTGGTAACCGCTTCAATTGCTTCCTTTGAAATGAGATAAGGTTTGTCCAGTACAATTCTACCATCTTTGAATTTTCTCAAAAGGATTAAGATGAATTCTTTTTTAGCAAACCAAGGGAATTCTCCCCATATACCCAATCCTAGGGTTTGTATGTTCTGTAAATTGTTTGGTTTCAACCCTAATTCCAACTTCTTTATTTTCTGATGATCGAATTCATCCATCTCAACTCCTTTCAACTTCAGAGGGGTATTCCCACTAAATCCTCCTTTAGAGATTTCCATTACATCTCTCAAAATTTAATAAGAAAAATCTTCAGTTAGCTTCTTCTATAGTCGTGAGATACTGAACCTTTCGACACCTATTTTGAATATCCACAATTATTTCTTTGAGGGTATTTGAATCACTTCAGAGATGCTTCAAGAGAGTTCCAAGTCACTCTATAGATCCTTTGAACACATTTGATGATCAAAATGATTTGTGAAATTTCTTTTATACTTCATCATTTTTCCCTAACTCACATTTATTGCAAAAAGTTGACAAACTTCTCTTCCATTTGTACTGAGAAATCCTAATTTACTCCACAAAATAACATGCTTACACTTTTAATTCTAATTTTTTTTGCATCACTTTTGTGCTATAATTGTTTACAACATATCCATGTGCTAGCACTTGGCACACTATATTTCTAAGGGTTTAATTTATTTTTTGATAAATCTCCCCCTAAGATTGAGCTAGGTCTAGTTCCTGGTGGATTCATTTGCATCGGATGAGGGTACAGATGCATTAGTAGACTTTGATCCTTCTTTCCTTTTCCATATTTTTCTCATTTCTTGCTTAACTTCTTCTTTGTCGTTCTTTTCAACTGGTTTATCATCTTCCACTGGAGCAGACTACTTTTTCTTTCTATTTCTGCATACCTTTGATATAT
This sequence comes from Sequoiadendron giganteum, assembly GCA_007115665.2. Classification (NCBI taxonomy): domain Eukaryota; kingdom Viridiplantae; phylum Streptophyta; class Pinopsida; order Cupressales; family Cupressaceae; genus Sequoiadendron; species Sequoiadendron giganteum. The sequence goes on along the minus strand of CM021106.1, from coordinate 591,228,302 downwards.
GTATTGGTTTCTTGCAATAGTAGCAAACTATATTTCTTTGACTTGCTTGATTTCCATTGTTCCCTATTCTGCATTGATTCGCTCTATGTCCAAATATCTTATAGGTATAACAATAGCCATTGAATGATTGATTCATCCTTTTTTCCATTGAGCTTATTCATCATCATCTAAATAACCATCTTTATTGAAGATATACATTTAGTAGCTTTATTTCCTATCTTCTTCCATGTGTATAACATTTTCCGGAGAAGGGACTAAAAAATTTATTCAACCTACTCCTACACTTTATTGCCTTATGAATAGATTTATTGCATGAAAAACAAACACCATTGAATGAAGAATACCTTTGTGCCTCTGGTTGTCTGATATGTGGTTTCCTTCTAGATTATCTTTTTTTCTTTCCTTTGTCTTGAGTTTTTTGATCGATTACTAGATTTGAGTTCTGCATTTTTCTATTAGCTTCATTACCTAAGCCAATTTTCTCTTTAGAAGGTCTTTGTCTTGCTATCAATTGATCAAGCTTGGTGGAGCTTGTCTTGAAGTCATCTTCATAGATTTTTTCTTTTTCAAGTTTTTCTTTAAGATTTATCACTTCCTATTCAAGCCTATAGCAGACATCCACTTTGCTTTGTATTACAGTTTTCAAGCATTCTTCAAATTTATTCTTTTCATCTATCCTCAATTTTAGTCTACTATTATCATCATTTACTTGCTTCAATTCCTCACTTCTCTAAATCTTAACTTGAATTTCTTTAACTACTCTTTCAATTTTTGGATACATTTATTTGCTTCATCAATATTTTCCTTCAGGTCTCTATTTTCAATTTCAGCCTTCTCAAGATGTTCAAGGGCAATCTGAAGCTCTTCTTTATCCATTTTTTCAATCTGTAGGACCTCCCTCAAGTTTTTAAACTTCTCTAGAGTAACCCAAGCTCTGATACCAATTGTTGAATAAACCAGATACAGAGAGGGGGGTGAATCAGTATCCACACAAACTTATTGAACAAACACCATTAATTTGTTAACTCAAGAACAAATAAGAGAAATGACAAAACATGAAATTCCACAACACAAAAATACAAAATTTTATGTGGAAAACCCAATGAGGGAAAAACCACGGTGAGGATTAAATCAAAGCATATAAAGTTATATCAATACCAGTAACAAATAGGCTCATTGCCAGATACATAAGCTCACTGCTTACAAGGAATTACTATCCAAAATGGAGGCTCACTACCTACAAAAATAAGTAAACAAAAATGGCTAACCACGAGAGTTGAACTAAGGAGTTACATCACATGTGCAGGTTCAATTCCTTTGATGCTCAAAGTATTTGCTCAGATGATCTAATCTTCAACCACTATTTAGATAGCTCACTCATATGCACAATTCTTCTTCTTTTCACATTCACATTCACTACACACATATCCTTCATTCCCATCGTCGCTTTCTCATATTCTAACAATCTTATATATATACCCAATATATCCACATGCATTTATTAGGCCGACCTAATTGATGCAAATCATCTTTTCAAGATGATAACTTGTTGGATTCATATCAAGAGTAATTCACCCAGTCATGCAACACCATGTCGGCTAGGATTAACTTAATACATAAATGCAATCTCAAACACCGATTTGAATGCATCACACAATCATATGAACATCTAAGAATATATATACACACTTCTAACCATTATAAGCCTTTCCCTAAAACTCTAGATCATATTAATTACTAGAGATACAAGATCAAATACCAATTATGATAAGCATGATCTTCACACTAGTATAGGTTACAAGACCAACATGGTGACATCAAGGACAATATATGAAAAACTTTCAACACTAGTTTGGGATATTTTCAAAAAAATTAGAAACTTTCAGTTGGTTTTGATGCTTTTGATGTTGAATTAATAGAACAAGAAATGTAGATGTAAACTTTATATGTTTTTCAATGAGTTGAGATGCAAAAACTCAAAGTATATGCACTTTCATTAATGCAAAAATGTGAAACCATAGAATGAAAAGTTAATGCAAGTTAAATCTAGGATGTATAAGGACTCCCAAATCAAAAAAGAAGGCATTCAAAAGTCTGGTTCACCAAAATGAACCATAAATTTTTGTAACCTCTTGAACCTCTAGGGTTTTGCACCTAAAAGGAGAGGGACAAAGATCTACAATTCATTCAAAAACATCCCTTGAGATTTCAATGCAAAGGAGTTTGAAATCTATCAAAGGGAGAGTTCTTGGGGATGCAAATAGATAGAAGGGGTTAACTACCAAGTGTAAACTTGCAAAGGCAAATGCAATGTGATATGCAAATCTACACTAAATGACCTAGAAATGACTATGAAGCAGAATAAAAAAATTGTGAAATAGAATTGTGCACCTGGAAATGTTGTTGATTCTAGAATTTTGACCTACTGGGACACTTATGCCATTCTGGGTGACTTAGTCCTAGATCTAGAAAACTGCACCAAAGCTTATTTTAGCTAAATGGATATCCAAATCTACAAAAAAAAAGTGAAAATATGTATATAGTGGGACTAATTCACCAATAATGACGACTTAGTCCACTTTGGCTTCTCTAAAAATTTGAAAGTGGAAACGAAAGCTCTCGGTCTACACTTTATACTCCTCCAAGTATTCGGATTTGAAACTCTGATTTATGACACTATAAGTGACTTTTTATGAATATTTTGATCTTGCCAATAAGGAGATGACCTCAACAAGTTTTCAGCCTATTCTTTAATCATCTTCAAACCTTGAAATTACTCAGATCTATAATCACATAAGGCAAGAAAGAGAAACGTTGAATGTTATGGCATGGGGGTTTTCCTTAGTCAAACCCCTTTTAGGTAATTAAACCAAAATGATGAAATAAGATGAAACATAAACATGAAATAAAGGAATTAGAGACTTTCCATGATGATAGATCTTGAATTTCTGTAGCAATGTTTGAAGAATCTGCCCTTGAATGCTTCTTGATGACTTAGAATGCTAAAACCCTAGCTTTATTAAGAAGAATGATGAATGATGAATGAATCAAGGGAGAGAAGAAGGTCCAAGGCACCCAAAATGAATGGAAAACCATATATTTATACACAATTATGCCCTAATTCTCGAAAATACCACATCATAGGCCGACCTTAGGTCTTAGAAAATAAAAACCTACCAAAATTGTGGACTTGTTTTTATTTTTGAGCCAAATGGGACTAAATCACCCCAAGTGGCGACTTGGTCCCACTTAGGTATTTTAAGTGGGTGTTGGGAATTAAGATGTATTAAGTGATGTTTATCAGACTTATTCTCAAAAAGACACTTAAATAAGGCTTTTAAGTGTAAATGGGGCCAATTAAAGTATAAGAAAGGTGTAATTATTGATGACAAGCTTAGAAAATTCTGATAGTTTGTTACAAATCCTTACAACACTTTGAAATAAGGCTTGATAAATGATAAAAATAGGTTATTTGAGTGAAATATATTAAAAAGGTCCTAGAAAAGTGTGAAAGTGTGTTGCAACACTTCACAACACTTTACAAGACACCTTAGAATTCTTATTGGTTCAAAAGGGTCCAAGATCTAATTTGAATGTGTTGACCACATTACAAAATTAAATCTAGGCAAAACTAGGCCAAAATCCACAAGAAACCTCCCAAATGAGCATAAAAATGTCCAAAGATACATTTTTTTGTGACACAAAAACATAAATATAAAATTATGATATAGATTCAATGAATATTTTTGAAACCCGATTATTTCCATTTGGTATACAATATACACATTCACTTTGATTGTGAAATTATCTCATTGTAAATAGGACATTCTGAAATACATTAAATAATAAAACATGAGATTCTTTTGAACCATAGATAAAACAGGAAGAATGATTACCTATTCTATCTAGGTCATTCAATTATGTCGTAGGGGTCCTAATTGGATTGAATAACAACCTCACAAGTTGAGTCAATTCACAATGAGGGGGACCTAGGAGGGGGTTATTTTATCTTTAAATGGGTTCACCACCAAGAAAATTATTGGAAAATAAAAATTAACATTCAACCTACAAAACCTAGTTATGCAAGATAAATGAGGTATGCAAATAATGAAATCATGCAACAAGGAGATATTTTATGTGTATCTAGGAAGTCTGGAGATGTTATGAGGATTCCAAAAATGAAAAGAAGCTACCAAAATGTGGCTTGGAGGACTAAGATGCCCAAGATGGCGTATTAGTCTCCCTGTTATTTTTTGGGCAAACATAAAATCTTCAAATGTCAGAATCAGATTTGAAAGAATATTTGAAAGATATATGTGGGAGGACTGAGACACCCAAGGTGGCATATTAGTCCCATTCTAAATTTAAGAAACCACTAAATGTGATCCTAAGCTCCAAGGTCTACACTTGATTCTTCTTAGATCTCAAGCTTTGAAACTTTAAGATCTGACCTATAGGTGAGTTTCCGTGTAGATAAAAAATTGGTAATGCAACTTTGCACTACAAATGATCTATAAGATTTCAACCTAAACCTGCAAAAACAAATATGCAAGAGGGGAAAAAATATTTTATTGTTAGTAAATGGAGGTTTTCCTTGGTCGAACCCCTTGTTGGTAGGGTATGTGCAAGATCATCATGGAAAAAACAAGCCCTTAAGTGGCAATAAAAATTCAAAAAATCAGAGTTAGGCAACTTGATGTAAAAATTTGAATAAGTTATCTATATTATTTCAAAAATATGTAAAAATAGAATTTGTAGCAAATTGAATGTAGTTTATAAACTACTAGGTTTATTGAAAAATAAATAAAAATCTATTTGGTGAAAATTTGAAATTTCAATGCAGTAGTACTTAAATTTCAAGGAAAAAATAAGAAGTAGGTGTCTGTCTGACCACCCTAACCACAATAAAATGATAATATTTTTTTATAATATTTAAGATATAGGTAGAGGACTCATGTTGAGATGTGATGCATATTTTTTTGTAATGTTTTTCCAAGTAAATAATTAATTACAAATTTTTTATTACAAATTTTAACAAATATAAAAACTCGTATGTCTAACCACCTTAACTTGATCAAAACTTCATGAAATTTAATTTAATTTTTTTAATCATATAGTATGCAAAGCATAAAATGTGGTGCATGTTTTAGATTCAAAAAATGTGATATCGTTTGAAAGATATAGATGTTTTTCAATCAACCTATCAATTAGGACTTTAGTCTTAATTCAAAGTAAAGAATAATTTATATTGGTAGAAAGATGAGAATCTCCTTTAAAAACCCTTTTTGTTTCATCAAATTTGGGTAAAAAAAAAGTTGTCAGCCACATGGGCCATCATATCACTTACATATGACCACTTTTTGGCCCATCATGATCCTACTCATACTCGATAATTAAAGCTTGAAATGAAAGAAAATATGGATGGAGAATGATGAATGAACAAATGAAAATGTTGCAACTCACCAAACCCTAGAAATATGGTGTTGAAAACATGTAAATAATGGATCCAGCTGATGTAGACTTGGAATCTTGCTTGATGTTGATAGATCTTTAAATGAAGAACTTTCTTGAATCACAAACCCTACATCACAATTGTTAGCACAACAACACGCATCATGCAAGAACCTCTTTGATATGATATTTGAATCTTGATGATGACTCCAAATGCTTGATGAATTTCTCTTGAGTGCTCTTGTGAACTCAATTTTTCTATAGTGAATGATCTTACAAAAGAATTTTCTGAAAATGAATAAATGAACCTTGTATTTATACTTATCTATGCTTAATATCCTAAAATTATATCACACCAAACTAACATATGAATTCATTAAATAAAAGAGGCTAAATCCCACCATAATTTGAATTTAAATCCCTAAAATGACTCAAGGAGGACTAATACACCCTAGGTGGTGTCTTAGTCCCAAGTCATGAAACTTGGGGCACAAACACCAAAAGATGACCCAATTAAGATGCCTAAAAATCAGGGTCCCGAGACCTTTGGGCGAGAAAGATGCCCAAGGTGGAATTTTACTCCCAACCCAAAAATCAGGGACACACAGATGAGAATCATTAGATTATCATTTATGCATTAGAGAATGTCAGGATTAACCAGAGAAAGATACAATTCATAGGGCTTGTGGACACAAAATAGGACCAATTAAGCCATAAATGAGGATAAATAAAGCAAGGCAGGCCCAAACAAGTGTGAAAATGCAAGGGTATCCATTTTACTACACTACAACTTTATACACAAAATTTTTTAAAAGGGTGGTATATATTCCCTATAAGTGTTGCATATTAAAATAAGATACAAACTACATTTGATCATTCATCTCTTTCAACAATTTTATGTTTTCTCTCCTAGTTTATTGTATCAAGTAAACTTTATTTACTAGTCTTTAAATAAATGCCATGTAATCTATAATTCAAATATTATAAAAGTCATATTATGCAAAATACTATCATCATAATTGTGTCTTGTTCATTTTATTTATGAATGATTTTATAATTTTTCATATTCCACACCAAATTATTTCTATAATTAATTATCATATTTCACTAATTTTTCAATATATTTCTCTACTTATCTGTAACTGACATACTTCCATTGGAAATGAATTAAATAATATTTATCCTTAGAAATACACATTTAATCTAGAAACAAATATCAATATGTTCCTTGAGATTTCAAAATACCTATTATCATTCATAACATTTCTAAAACAATATTTTAATATAAATTTATACAATATAATAAATTCTTAGTTAAATAAAAAATTATTAATCATAACAAAATAAATAATTATTACATTCTCATAAAAAAATAAATATTTTTAAAAATTATAACAAAGCACACTTTAAAAAAAAAATTAAATAAAAATATTATTTTATTAATTTACATTAATATTTAATAAATAAATCAATCATAATAGACTATTCTTTGTGAAGCATATATACCATATATAATATTAACATACTTAAATTATCCATTACATTATTGAATAAATGTTATGAAATCAACATAGATTAAAATATATTTGTAATTCAACTTAATTCATAATACCTATTCAATATTAGTTATAAATAAATAAGTGGAAAATTATTTAAATAACCACAAAAATATTTAGCTAATAGGCTATTTTGTTTGAAGTTTCTACTAGGATTTTCGTCAGCCCAATTGTGAATTGGATTTGCCGGTGCTGGACATGTCTCGTTCGGTGACGACTTGACCGGGTCTTTTTGTGGTGACATCGAGTTTGGTAATTACGTGGGTTGGAGATAGTAGAGTTGGTGTCCTCGATACACATAAGATGAATTGCAAGTGTTTACTCATGGGAGTTTTAATGCATTATGTCGTTGTTGTACGATGGGGGTGAACGAAGTAAATGCAATATTGAGTGTTGTAGTGTGGGAAAGTATACTTTTATTAAGTTGTATTTTCAAAAAAATCATTGTGGTGTTGGTTTCATAGCTGATTGGAGGGTTTTAAAACTGTTGTTCTCCACAATCTGTAAGTCATTTTACATGGGTGTTTTGCATAAATTATTTATTTATTGTTTATGTTAAAATTGTTGTTCTCTAGAATCTATAAGTCATTTTACATGGGTGTTGCAGTATGGGAAAGTATAGTCTGAAATGTGCCAAAAAATATATTGATTAAGTTGCATTATCAAAAGAGCCATTGTGGTGTTTGTTTGATAGCAGAATATTCTAAAAATTGTCGGCTTTGGTTTCGTGGTTCATTTGATAGGAGGCTATTATAAAAATTGATGGCTTCGGCTCCGTTTTATAGTAGATTGGAGGGTTCTAAAACTATTATGCATGATCTGTAAGTCATTTTACATGGGTGTTTTTCATAAATGATTTATTTATTGTTTATGTTAAAATCATTGTTGTTCGGATTTTTTAAGTCGTTTTACATAGGTTTTTTGCATTATGGCTTTGTATGGATGTATAAATTATAGTTAAATCTTCTTTCTTTCATTAAAACCTATGGTTAGGGTTATTAATTTTTCCATCCCTCATTTATTGTTTGTAGTTATCTCTATGCATCTTTGGCCTTATAAATGTTACCATACGAGTAATTGTAGTTAAATCTTGTTTATTTCATGAAAAAATATGGTTAGGGTTAGTAATTTTATCACCATCAATTTATTATTTTAGTTATCTTTGTGCATCTTTGTCATTACACCCATTAACATAGGACCAATTGCAGATTAACATAGGAGTGAGTGCATATATATATATATATATATATATATGTAGAGGTCACTATGAAAGTAGAAACATGTTGGAAATAAAATTAGTTTTGTGGGTGTTAGGAGTTATTCTTTCTTATATCTCTTTTATCTTTTCAATTTATTTGTTTGAAGTTTTCAATGAGATTTTCGTCAGGCCAGTCATGAATATGATTTTTCATGTAATAGATCTCTTACAATTTCTCTATTTGTCTAGAATATTTAGTGCTAGGAAATGTAGCTCAAATTTTATTGATTAAGTCTATGGAGTTATAGTTATTTAATACAGGTTATTGCTATTCATTGGCTTTACAAGTTCTATTTCATGTGGATTTGGTGCCAAAGAATGTAGCTCAAATTTTGAATTGACAATCCAAATCTTGCAAAGAGTGCTTGTCTTGTATAATATGTTTAGTGTGGGTTTTTGATCATCTATGATGACTATGTTTAGTGTGGGTTTTTGATCATCTGTGATTTACGTATGATTCTTAAGTGTTTTTCTAACATTTGTTTTACAATTTCCCTATTTTGTTTATAATATTTAGTGGAAAATTATGTAGCTTGAATTTTGAATTGAGAAGCCAATTGTTACATAGAATTTTTTGTTACACCTTTTCTAGATAATGATAGAATTTCAGGTAAGCAAGAATATATTGCAAACTCAAATCTATACATGCATTTGACTTGAATTGGGTTCTTTGGTTTGAATATTCTTTGTAAGTAATTTCACATACATAGATGTCCATATCTAAACTTTTTTGGTCAAGGGAAATTGGAAAAGACCTATTAGAAAAACACTTAACAATCACAGGAAAATGATAGATGTTGGAAAACCCACATTAAATAGAACTTTAAAATATGGAGAACAGAATAGGAAAACTATTGTAGACATGCAAATTAACATCATGCATCTAATGTTCTTCATTTAATTAAATAAATCAAATTTATTTTATTAAAATTTTAATGTTCCTCATTTAATTAAATAAATTAAAGTTATTTAATTAAATTCCTAATGTTCTTCATTTAATTGAATAAATCAAACCTTATTTAATTAAATTACTAATTTTCACATTCCTCTCATTTTTATTTAGATAAATCCAAAAAATTCTAATTAAAGTGTCATATCAACTAACCTCCATCTAAGTTAATTAAATCATGATTAACTCCTAACACTAATCCTCTTTTCTCTAGATTTTGCAACTTGCACATGAAATTCATTTTAATTAATTATCTAATTATCTATATTTTCCCTCACAAGGTATATTCCCAAGGAATATTCCCTCATTAACTCCATTTTTTTGAATTTCTTGCCCAAACAAATTTCCCCCCAAAATCTCTCAACCATATGCATTTAAGGCCATCTTTCAAATTTCAAACCCACCTAATTGCATTTACTTGCACATTCTCCAAAATGTGCTCATTCCTCCCCCAATCACATGTGGACAAGTGCAATTATCTCATTGGTTGGTATTTTGTCCCACATTTATCCAAATCCTTCAATCTTCCATTCTTCAAACCTATAAATACATAGCATTTCTACTTCAAAATCATCCACAATTTTAGCATTATCACTATAGGTATTTTGAGTTCATCTATCATCATCTTGAATCTCTTTTTCATTATCATCTTGGAGCTTATCAAGGGTTGGTACAAGGCTACTTTCCATATCAAAGTAGCACCAATCCACTATGGGATAAGGGATCAACTGTTCTAGAAGGGATTTTCTCATGTCGAATCAAGAAAAAATGGCGGTCTCTATCACATGAGGAACAAATAACAAAGCACATTGAATTTGAAGAAAATTGATCATTGAAAATTGAAATTAAGACTTGAAAATGTATTTTTTAATGCTTGTTGTTATTATCTAGGGCTTCCATTTTCTGCTTTTATTTTCTATTTTAGGCCAACTCACTTCTTTCTTAGGGTTTCAAATTAACCATTGATTTGATATTTTCAAGCTGGTTAAAATTGAATCTTAGAAACATACTAGATTTTTATTTTGTCTAAAATTGAACAATCTACTTCACACTTCATCAAGGTGCTATAAAACGAACACATTATTGCTTTGAGATCTAAAATGAACATGTTTTTTTCATGTTTTGTAATCTCTTTTACAAAGTAATAACATTTAAAAGGTGTATGCACTTCTCTCATGCTTCATGGCGATTTGAGAATCAAAATCCTTTTTGTGATACTAAGTTGTATAAGTTATTTCCTTCGCACTTCAAATTTGGGTTTAAAATTGAACAAATCATGCGAGTGTGAAGGAAAAGCATTGTGTGTGCTCTCACCTAAATGTGTTAGGTGGTCGAACTACAAATAAACTCCTTTGCTATTGTTTACCCTTAGAAAGCCTACCTTGGTGGGAAATATTACTCACCCCAAGGGAATGACTCAAACTAGTAATGAGCTAAACACCAAGCTTCTCCCAGCCATTATATAAATTTCAATGTTGATGAAATCTCATCATTACAAGAACTCCTATAGACAAAAAGGTGATACTCTTTATATAATTTGACGTTGCCTCTCATGTGGCTTTCTAAGTGGGTGCCTTGATTAAGAGCCAAAGTTGTGTAAAGCCAAAAACCTTATCTATTTGTTGATGCAAGAAAGATTTTTCTAAAGCCATCCCACATTTTTATGGCTCTTGGTAGAGATGAGAAGTATTCCATAGTATTTTTATGGGTATTGATGCTTGTTTGACTTAAGAAGCGAGTGCACTATAAGAGGGATCTTGTGTGGTCAAGCATCTAATCATCTACTGAGAGTAAGCATAGCTGGATTCCTCCAAGTGGGAACTCAACAAATATTAACTCTTTTATCCATAGGGTTGTGCACATTATTTGAAATAAAAAAACTTTTCATGGATCCAAAACACTTGGAAACAAACATTCACCAATCCTCGAAATTTCAAACCCTTTGGGGGGAGAAAATACCTTTGACGAATCCAACTGCTCTTTCTTGCACTAGGGATTTCATCCTTAGAGGCATCTAAGTACTTGGGTTTTATCATAATTTGTTCTCACTAAAGTCAACATTAGGAAAAAAATTCCTTAAATTCCTTGTTTCTCCAGATAATGGACTTTGTGGGATGAGAATAAGTTATGACATTAGAAATCTAGTTTGAAAACCTAATCAAGAATTGTTTGTGGTAAAAGGAAATCATTAAGAAAAGTTAAGAAACAATTAAACCGCACACATGTACTCTTCCAAATGATTTCCTGAGAGATCAAAATCTGAAAACCAAAGTTCAAAAATCTTAGTCCAAAAGCTCATGAAGAACGTCTTTCAAGGCTTCACGAAGTTAGAGAAAGGTTGGTATACAATTTTAACAAGAAATATTCAAGGAACAATCCCAACTTGTATGAATTTTATTTCCAATAAAATCCAAGCCTCTTTCAAAGTTTGCATTTCTTACATAGGGAGTACCAAGCATGTTCTTCAATATCGAGGTCTTGTAGAATGGATTTTTTACCTAAGTCTAAGCTAGGATCAAATAAATCATTCTCATCTATCCCTTAAAAATAAAATCCAAAAATCACCTCACCAACAACTCTTAGAAATATTGAAAACATCATTCATGCTAGACTTCTTGGAAAAATCCAAATAATCTTGTTTGATTAGATATGTGTAGATGAATCCTTCTCCACATATTTATTCAAATTATCAATCCTTGTGAAAAATTCTACCCTTTGATAACATCCAACATCTTAGGGTTTATAAGTTCATTATCCAAAATCAAAAAATAAAAATCAAATCAAAATCATCTTGTTTGGCTAGGGGTGTTTAGATGAATCCTTCTTTACACACTTAGTCAAATTATGATCTTGTGTAAAAGTCTACTCTAGGAAAACATCCAACCTCTTAGAGTTTATGAGTTCACTATCAAAACCAAAATCCAATCAAGCAAAGGTTATGATCAAATCAAACCAAATCAAATAAAATCAAGTCCTAAGGTCTAGTATCTCCTTCAAGATTTCTCAAAGAGTTCAATCATCCAAACCATCCATCCTCCATTTATCTCATCTCCATCCTTTGATCCTTAAAGAAAACTTGGATTATCTTTTTTGATCCTAAATTTTAGACCAATCTAAGGCGTTATAGTTTCATCTCTTACATTCCTGAAAATTGATCCCTATTTTATGGTTCAAACTCAATCTGAATACAGGAAAAACATGGACAAAACAAAGAAACATCCACTTCAAGCGATCTGAGTAAAACTAAAATAGAATTCAACCCTACGATATCCATTAACCTCCCGATTAATCCTCCTCCAATAGCTCAAAATCCTCAAGAGGAAGGTCAAGTAGAGGACATCACCAATAACGTCTTAGCGATGACACAAGATGAAATCATTGAAATGGTTCAAAATCCTAAGACTCAGAATTGTCAATGCCATGTCGAGGCTCAATCCCTCCCAATACATGCTTGAGTTGGAAAAAGAAGGGGCCAAACTCCCTTCTGATTATGGCATAAGGACTATTGTGGAAAGTGTTGGCAGATGGTCAGCACTCCCCTCGAGATTCATGACATGGACTAACCACCTCCTATGGATTTGCTAACTCTAGTTTTTGTATCAGGTATTAATAAGTCAATCTTTTGGTGCAATGACAACTATGGGGCCAATAATTGGCATCAGAGCCAAAGGTGTTGGGTTTGAATCCCCTTGAGTAACATAGAGGGGGAGTTTTCTAGAAGATGGTTAGCACTCCCCTCGAGATTCATGACATGGACTAACTGCCTCTTGTGGATTTGTTAACTTTGGCAGTTGTATCGAGTATTAACAAGTCAACCTTTTGGTGCAACAATAATTGTGGGGTCAATAGAAAGACCTCTTGAGATCATGTCCCCAATCTCATCCACACCTCCATTTCAAAGCATCACTCAAAGCATTCTGAAAAATCACATCATCCATTGCTCAAAATCAACCAATTGTTAACAAGGGAAGCTCATTTCTTCATGTACTTGAAACATATCCCCTTGTGAGCAACTGAGGTTTGGATGCAAACACAATACCAGATCAATTTGTCCCAGTGAATCCTTTATACCCATATTTTATGCTCACATTTCATGATCCCACCAATCCAACCTCTTTTCATGCAACACTGGTGTATCCCCTCAACACACAAACCTCTCTCCCCGTGATCTCACAAGGAGAGGATGAATTGTTTGAAATGGGGGGAATCTTCAATCCCTCCTCATCATCACTTTTCCAAGGGAATACAACACCTATTCCACCTTTGACATTAACATCCACACCAATCCTTGGGTTGGGCCTTCCCCCTTTACCGACCATCAATCAAAAAAATCCAAGCAACCCTATAACCATAAATCAAAAAATCATACCGAATCCTCTCATCTTGGCACCAATATCACAATAACAGGTGGAAACTATTCGAGTGACCCTAGCAATCAAAAAATCATCTACCACCCGCCAAGTATCTCAAAACATGGTCTCCCAAGGACCAAGCATGTCAATCACACCATCCACCATGCAAACCCTGATTATAAATACAACGGTTCCTCCCATCACAACAGTCAACACTGTTCCTAATCCATCACTGCCACCACCAAAAACCAATATGAAAAACTCATTTAGCATTGCATTGCAAGCCACTTAACAAGCTACCTATTGAAAGACACTTCAACAAATAAAAAATCAAGAAGCTGCACAACTAGTTGCCCACCAAGTGTAAGCAAAATTAGCGGAAAAATAAGCGCAACAAGCGTAACAGGCTGCCCAAGCTCAAGCTTTACAACAACAACAAAAAGCCACCCAAGTTGTGCAAGTAGCTCAATCTGCACAAGCTGCATAGGCTACCCAAGTTGGACATGCAACCCAACAAGCATAGGCTCAAGCACAAGCTCAATACTAGGCACAATTGCAAGTAGACCAACAACAAGCATATCAACAAGCCCTACAATAGTATCAACCGCAATACCAAGCGACTCAACAACAAACCCAACAACAAGCTTTGTTGGCACAACAACATCAAGACCAACAATAAGCTTTGTTGGCACAACAACAATAAGACCAAAAACAAGTGTTGTTGGCACAACAACAAATGCTGGCATATCAACAAGCCTTAATCGCACAAAAAACCTTGCAAAAACCTCCCACCAACATACCTAATGCACCACATGTCAATCAAACACCTCAAATACCTCAAAACACATTCACTCCACCTCCTAATCCACAAGATGACGTGAAAAAAAAATTCAATTTTCTCTTGCAACAAGTGCTCGATCTCCAATCAGGAAAAACAACAAGGAAACCACACAACTTGTGCCCCTATCCCTTTGACATGATTCTGGAAATGATACCATTCCCAAAGGGATTTGAAATCCCTAAATTTAACAAATATAGTGGGCTAGGAAAGCCTAAGGATCATATCAGGGAATTCCAAGTGCATTGCATGGAAGTCACAAACAACGATACATATCTAATGTGGCTATTTCATTGAAACTTGGTTGGCCCTACAATGGAGTGTTTTTCTCACTTTCCTACTAGTATCAAAACGTTCCAAGAGGTCTTTGATGCATTCATAAGAACTATGCATTTGACATTGGCATGGATGTTAGTCTAAAGGAACTATCTATGCTCAAACAAGCAAAGGGGAAATCATTCACTTCCTTCCTACAACGTTGGCAATCCAAGGCCAAAAAGAGCAAGTGGGCCATGCTAGAGGAGCAAAAAATTTACACCATCATTTCCAATCTTGAGAAAACTTTGGCATTCCATCTAAAGATGCAGTGTACAACCACTTATGACTAATTAATCCCCAAGGTGCTCAAGATTGAACGAGACCTCATTGCACAAGGAGGGACACCCACCTATCCAGAACATCAAGACAACCGCCCTTCCACTAGCTATAATGAAAAACCTTGCACATGGGTGAAAAAAGGGAATACCGCTAATGACAGTGTAGTTGACGCCAAGGTCGTGATTAGTGCTCCAAAGTAGAACACCCAAACATATCATCAACCACAAAACAACAATCACAACAACACACAAACTAATGTAGTAGCACAAGAACCACCCAATAATCAAATCAACAATCTAAATAATCAAGGGGGACCACCTCCGTAAAAAATATATCTCCCCAAGAGAAAGTTTACCACTCTTTGGGAATTAGTTGAATCCATCATGAAGAAATTGGTAGACGAGAATCTCATTAAAATCCCCACTTTTGAGAATTATCAGTAACCCATGTTGAAACCACCTTGGTATAATGAAAACTACCTTTGTGATTATCATAAAATCAAGTGGCACAAAACAACCAATTGTATGAAGCTAAAAAATATAATCCAAGACCTCATCGACGACAATATAATAAATGTGGAACAACCAGCTAGAAATCAAGATCTAAATATTTAAAATGAATCCGATGTCAGATCATAACCAAGGAAATAACT
>CM021106.1:591198031-591212549 GCA_007115665.2 Sequoiadendron giganteum | reverse complement strand
AAAACCTTGCCTTTTGAGTCAGACCATCAAACCCGTGAAATAAACTTAGTCTATCCCCAACTCATCAGTTACAACCAATGATGACCACCAATTCTAGACATGTTCAAAAATGATGAGGCACTCTCAAAATTCATGGGATTGTGGGATACAATACAATATGGAGATCATAAAGCTAGGTTTGACATCATATTGGATACATAATCCTATTATGGGGAAATGATTAAATCCTTCAGTCACAAAAGCAAAAAATTGAGAATAATCTCAAGGTCTTAGAGTGAAAACCACACTATGACACTCTCTAACTCAAAAAAATTAAAAATAAAGGACACATCAAATAGTGAAAATCTCTCTGAGGTGTCGGAAGATGAAGGATTCAATCTTACTCTCAGTGCCATTCATAAGGAGAAGTCAATGGTTCTAGAAAAATAGTACAATCCAGTCAATCTGGGAATAGAGGAACTACCGTACATAACATTGTATGCTGAGTCAGTTCTCATAGAACAACAAGAACTGCTAGTTGCATTCCTAAAGGAAAGAAAGGTAAACTTCACATGGAATTATGGTGATATTCCTAGGATTGATCCAAAAGTTGTAGTTCACCGCCTAGTTTTATATCCTAAAGCGAAGCCTGTGAGACAAAAGCTAAGAAAAATGCATCCCTCGATAGCATTGATGTTCAAAATGGAATTAAAAAAGCTCCTAGATGCAGGGTTCATACGACTGATCGATTATCTAGAGTGGGTCTTAAACCTCGTACCTATTTCAAAACCAAATGGGGGCATCTGCATCTGCACAGACTTCAAAGACTTAAACAAAGCATGTCCAAAGGATGACTTTCCACTTCCAAACATTGACATGATCATGGATATGATGGAAGGACATGAGATGCTATCATTAATGTGTAGATTCTTAGGATATAATTAGATCATGATAGCTAAAGAGGACCAACACAAGACAACGTTCACTTGTCCATGGGGGACATATTGTTGGAATATGATGCCATTCGGGTTGAAGAATGTGGAAGAAACTTACCAAAGGGCCATGACACTCATATTTCATGATATGATCCATAAAAGTATGGAAGATTACATGGATGATATGCTGGCTAAATCAAAGAAATGATGGGACCATATATCAGCTCTGAGCTCCATTTTTGATGGACTAGAAAAGTACAAGGTGTGAATAAAAAATGTGTGTCTTTGGGGTACAATCAGGTAAAATCCTAGTGTACATTGTATCAATGAGAGGAGTCAAGGTAGATCCCGCCAAAGTTAAGAAAATCCTCAAAATGGAGGCACCCAGAACATTGAAGTAGCTAAGAGGCCCACAAGGAAGATTCCATTCCATCTGTTGATTCATAGCGCAACTAGCAGATAAGGCAATCCCATATTATCATCTACTCCATAAGAGGGTAGCATACAAATGGGATGAGAAATGTGACCAAGGTTTTAACAAGATCAAAGAGTATTTTCTCACATTTCCAGTCCTTATGCCACCGATTCTAGGAAAACCTTTGATCTTATAGATATCAGCAACAACATCATCCCTTGGCACTCTCTTAGCACAACATGATGAAAATGGGAAGGAAAGAGCTATACATTACATCCGTAGGACCATGGTAGGACACAGTTGAACTACACACCTATTGAGAAAGCCTTCTTAGCAATCATATTTGTAGCTCAGAAGTTTAGACATTACATGCTAGGACATCAAATCAACCTCATTGCAAAAATAGATTCGCTCAAATACCTACTTTCCAAGGCAACTTTCATAGGACGGATGGCTAAGTGGGTTATGATCTTGATGGAGCATGAAATCGAGTATGTGGAACGCAAGGCTATCAAAGGACAAGCAATCATAGATCAACTGGCATAGGCACCAAATTTATGCAGAGAATCCATTGGTTTTAGAGTTCTCTGATGAATCAATCTTCAACCTCAGTGTAGTGGATCATTGGAAAATGTATTTTGATGGATCCTACACACAACACGGGTTGGGATCAGGAATCTTCTTCATCAATCTACAAGGTGACTGTATACCTAAATCATACAAGTTGTCATTCCCATGCACAAACAACATCATAGACTATGAGGCTCTTGTAATAGGGCTAAGGATTGCAGTGCAGTGGTAGATCATGGCACTTAAGGTCTACGAAGACTTGCAATTCATAAACAACTAAGTAAAAAATGAATATCAAACAAAGGACAAAAAATTGACTCCATACAAGAAGTTGGTGGAAAGCCTTAACGAGTCCTTCATTGATATCACATTTGAATAGCTACCTAGAGTGAACAACAGAGTGGTGGATGCAATGGTTACAATTGGATCACTCCTAGAGACCTCGAACAATGTCCCAAAATAAGAATTCCTCAAAGAGAATCTTCTTATACCAACATTCAAGGTTCCAAAGTTAAAATTCATGTGCAAAATTGTTGTTGTCGGTGATCCTTGGTACCATGATATTTACACTTACCTAAGAATAGGAGTTCTCCCTGCTGACATAACCTTGAACCTCAAAAGAGTTTTCATCAAAAAATCATCTCGTTTTGTCATCCTAGGAGATACCCTATACCATAGGAGCATCGAGGGGACCCTTTTATGTTGCCTAAACATTGAGGAAGCCCTGATTGCTTTAACCAGGGTACATAATGGAATTTGTGGTTCACACTCGAGCGGTATGACTTTGCCCAAGAAACTGTTGAGAACATGATACTATTGGCCTACAATGGAAAGAGAAGCACATGACTATGTCAAAAGGAGTTTATAATTTCAGTAGCATGGGGACCTCATCCATGCACCAACTCAGGAACTCCACCCCATTATCACACCTTGGCCCTTTTCGTAGTGGGGGCTCGATCTCATTGGTAAAATCACCCCGAGCTCATCCGAAGGTCATAATTTTATCATTACCACCACAAAGTATTTCATGAAGTGCGTGGAATCCATTATAATAACCTACATAATAGGAAAGCAGATATCCAAGTTCATCTTGAGCTACCTTATTTTCCGATGCAGTGTCCCTCAAGCCATTGTCTTAGATAATGGGACACCTTTTAAAAATTAGGATGTTTGTGACCTATGCAAAAATTTAATATCCAACATCACTTTTCCACTCCGTATTATCCCTAAGGAAATGGCCAAGCGGAAGCTACCAATAAAAGCATCCTAAAGATCCTCAAGAAAACAATCAATGGCACTGGTAGGGACTTGCATTTGTATCTAAATCACACCTTATGGGCCTACCGCACAAGCATCCACACACCAATAGGTGCTACCCCCTTCTCCCTGGTCTACGGATCAGAAACCATACTCCCCATCGAGATTGAGCTCTTGTCCCTGAGAATATCACTACAAAATCTCATAACAGATGAAGAATACTAGGTCTCACAATTAAATGAGTTGGAACTACTAGATGAGCGGCATATGGATGCCTTAAACCACTTGCAAGTCTATTAGAATCACCTCAAGTGAAGCTACAACAAGAAAATTAGGAGACGAACCTTCCAAGTCAATGAGCTAGTACTGAAGGAGAATCAGAAGAACATGACAAATCCAAATAGAAAGGGAAAATTTGAACCCAATTGGTTGGGAACCTTCAACATCACAAAAAACTACAAGTCAGGGGAATATCAGTTATCAATTCTTTTAGGTGAACCTCTATAGGAGCCCCTGAACAACTCCCATCTCAAAAAAAATTATGCCTAATATTTTAAGGGTAAAACCAAAAATACAAAAACCTCAAAAATAAAAAAATAAAAATAAAATCAGAAAAAAGATTGAAAATAGTAAAGATGAAAAATCATCCTGTAGTGAAGTCCACTTCAGTGGCACTTTGGGTAGATACCTTGTTGAAAACCTGTCAAACAGGCGCCTTGTATAAATAAAGCACTCTCCATCCACGAGGATCACTACGATTGACTTCACATCACTTATTTATCCATTACATTCCATCGCACTCTTCCATCATCCATCTACATCCATATCATAGCTTGATTATGTGTTTGTATCATGTTCCATCCTAGTACTACTTGGCACATTCCTAAGGTCAGTTGTTCCTGCCTATATCAAAGTAGTCTATCACATCACGATGGGGGCATGTTCCTTCACTTGCATCAGATCAGATTCATGTATATTCTTGCAATATTTAAGAAAATCAAAAAATCCAAAAACATTAGAAAGTCAAAAAATCCAA
The DNA here is from genome assembly GCA_007115665.2 of Sequoiadendron giganteum. Lineage (NCBI taxonomy): Eukaryota > Viridiplantae > Streptophyta > Pinopsida > Cupressales > Cupressaceae > Sequoiadendron > Sequoiadendron giganteum. Next base: position 591,208,357 of record CM021106.1, on the reverse strand, counting down.
AAATATTCATAAAATTGGAAAATCAAAAACATCAGAAAACCAAAAATCGAAAAACAGGTCAAAAATTAAAAAAAGAGTCAAAAATTAGTCATCCTGTCAAGCTATGTCATCTCTAAGCTTGAAAGTAGACAAGGTTGATCTTTGATCATCCCCTGAGACACCTTCAGTCAGTCCTTTAGGATTTTTTCATAATAAGCTTGTAATTCATCATTTGTTTATATCTTCATCTTGTAAATTGGTCAAGTCATCAGTCGAACTATGTGGTCTTTGCGTGTATAGCATAGGAAAGGCTAATCTATTGATCAGCTCCCGAGACCCCTAGGATAGGTCTTTCGGTTAGGTTCTTGGTCAACATCTCAGAAAACCCAAAAAATCAAAAAAATTGAAAATCAAAACATTAGTAAAAAATCTCAAAATCCCAAAAATAGCCTCAAAACACAAAAAACATCCAAATATTTTAAAAATCCATGCATCTCCATCTCAGTCTCACCTAAAATAATCTCATTCACAATAAATCAATCATCATTTTCATCCATTAGTAAGTCAGTCAGAAGCAAGTCTAGCAGGTTTAAAAGTAAAAGCTCAATCATCAAAGTCTCAAGTCTAGGTTGGTAATTAAACAAGTTGGTCAACTCTTGGTATCAATAGTTTATCATCTAGTCAATACCATATCACCTGATCACAACATTTCCTAGGATGCATCCTTCCTACAATCAACATCAGACATCATTATAGTTTAGTCTTGACTAGCGGTATGAAGAACATTAGCTTGTTTGTTTACTTTATCTTTGTCTTTTTGACTAATCTTATTTTGCGCTCATTCCAATGACCTCTCGATGATGCCTAATAAAAATGGTTTAGAGATAAAGGAATGGGGCAATGATCATTATATTTTTATCTACTATGCTTGTTGGATTATCTTTTAATATAACTTGATCATGCATGATTTGTTTGGTTTGTAGGGAAAGTGTTTTAGATGTCTTGTTGACCACATAGGAAGGCTTTCTTTTCTATTTTTTGGTTCGAGATGTTTAGAATATCTACGCTGCATTCAAAAATAAGGTTCCATATGTCAAGTGTGAACAAGAGTACTCCTATCTTCTTATTGAGTCAAATTCCATCACACTAGGTGCAACACCATCCTGGTTCTTTATACCTTGATGCATTGTAGCTATGTGTGTTATCAAACATAAGGAAATTTATGATATTTATTTCTCCCATCCCTAGATAAGCAATACATCATCATCATTCATCGTCATATGTAATAAAGTCTCAATGACTCATAGACTTTTTGATCTTTTGCATCTTCTTGGATTCAAAGTTTGATCCCTCTCATTCTTCTATCCTCTTTCATGCTAACATAGTATCATTCATCAATGCATCCATCATAAATTCATAAAACATCCACACTCTCATCTAGCATAATCATGTCATATTATCATAGGACAACATCATTCATCTCATCCATCTCACATACATTGCATCATCATTTAAGTTGTTATAGATTTGTTATTCTAAGCATCTTAAAAACATCTCATTTGCATCATCATATAGATCTGTTAGTCTAACCATCTGTAAGTCCATCTTGACCCTCTTTGTCAAGAGATCGATCCTCAAATTGAATTTTTTTTTCAATCTCTCGAGGGGGAAATGTGCCAACATACTTCTTTTTGCTGGGGCATCCAAAAAAAATCATTTTTTTTTTTAAATTTTGGTCTCAGCAGTTTTATTCTTTGAATAAATGCAGTTGGTACGTTGCTTCAAAGAGGGGCAAAATGTAGACATGCAAATCAACATCATGCATCTAATGTTCTTCATTTGATTAAATAAATCAGATTTATTTAATTAAATTTCTAATGTTCCTCATTTAATTAAATATATGAAAGTTATTTAATTAAATTCCTAATGTTCTTCATTTAATTGAATAAATCAAACTTTATTTAATTAAATTACTAATTTTCACATTCCTCTCATTTTTATTTACATAAATAATGATAAAATATAGTTAAAGTGTCATATCAACTAACCTCCATCTAAGTTAATTAAATCCTAACACTAATCCTCTTTTCTCTAGCTTTTGCAATTTGCACATTAAATTCATTTTAATTAATTATCTAATTATCTCTATTTTTCTTTAGAAGGAATATTCCCTCATTAACTCCATTTGTTTGAATTTCTTTCCCAAACAAATTTCCCCCAAAAATCTCTCAACCATATGCATTTAAGGCCATCTTTCAAATTTCAAACCCACCTAATTGCATTTACTTGCATGCATTCTCCAAAATTTTCTCATTCCTTCTCCAATCACATGTGGACAAGTTGCCTTCTCTCATTGGTTGGTCTTTTGTCCCACATTCATCCAAATCCTTCAATATTCTATTCTTCAAACCTATAAATACATGGCATTTCTACTTCAAAATCATCCACAATTTTAGCATTCTCACTATAGGTATTTTGAGTTCATCTATCATCATCTTGCATCTCTTGTTCATTATCATCTTGGAGCTTATCAAGGGTTGGGAAAGGGTTACTCTCCATATCAAAGTAGCACCAATACACTATGGGATAGGTATGCACTCATGTTTTTATATGCTTCATTTAGTCTTTCTTGTTGTTTTAATGTCTCATTTAGCATAGCTAGCATGATGCAATATTTCATAGGGAAGTTAAGTTTGTTGATTTAAATGACTAACCATGCTAATGTGTGGGATAGTTTAATATTTTTGCAGATTTTAACATCCACAACTATGATAATGAACAAATTGGTATGGGGAACTAGAAAAAAGAATATAATGAAGAACAATTTGTTATGGGGAAGTTCAAATAGTTGAGAAAAAAATAATATCATGAAACATATTGGTACAAGACAAAAAGTGAAATTGGAAAAGAGCTATTAGGAAAACACTTAAGAATCATAGGAAAATGATAGATGTTGTTAAAACCACATTAAATAGAACTTTAAAATATGGATAATAGAAAAGGAAAACTATGATAATGAACAATTTGTCGTGGGGAAGTTGAAATAGATCAAGAAAAAAGAATATAATGAAACATATTGATATAAGACAATGCCATCCTACGTAATTAGCAAGCTCCACCCCTTACATAAATAGAATCGAGAAGTTTGTTTTAGCGAGCTTCAAGTGGATCAGGGAAAAAAGAATATCATGAAACATATTGATACAAGATTCGAGCTACGTTCTTTGTTAATGAATATTGAAGACAAATAGAGAAATTGTATAAGAGGTGTTAGAATAACAATTATTTGCTACAAGTCATTTTACATGGGTATTTTGCATAAATAATTTGTGTATAATATTTAATGCCAAGCAATGTAGCTCAAATTTACAATTAAGCATGTGGCATTATACATATTTTGTAGAGATTTTTGCATCATATAATTATTGTCATGGCCTAAAGAAAATAGTTATCGTCATAAAGAACTAGGTTTAAATAATTTATTTGGAAAGTTAAAAATATATATGCATAAGCATGAAAAATAAATAGTTTTGTGGATTTTAAGTGTTATTATAATAGATCTTTTATCTATTCATATTTATATTCTTAGACGATAGGCTATTTGTTTGAAGTTTCCACTAGGATTTTCATCAGCCCAACCATGAATAGGATTTTTCATCTAATAGCTCTTTTACAATTTCTCTATTTGTTTATTATATTTAGTGTCAGGAAATGTAGCTCCAATTTATGTGTATATATATGTATTGAATTCCTCAGTCATATTTTTAAAAATACATATAAGCATAAATATATATCCATATATACAAACCAATATCAGTGTTGCTCGTTTGAGAATACTGTTAGAATACTAAGAGGGGGGGTGAATAAGTTGTTACAAAATTTAAACTTATTTAAACTTTATCAACCTTTAATCTCAGATCCGATAATTAACAGTGAAAGCATGAATCAATAAAACATCAAAAACACATGAACACCAAGATTTTATATGTGGAAACCCTGTTAGGGGAAAAACCACAATGGATGTTAGTCCATAAGATTATACCCTATTATAAGTATAATGAAAAATGAATAAGGAATGCACATGCATTCAGACACACTACCTAAAGCTCACTGCTCAAAAGAGAAGGCTCACTGCCTTACATAGAGCAATCAGATTAAATCCATCTGATGAGATTGAACTGAGAAATTAGATTCTACAAAATCCCGATGATAGTTCCGATTAGGCACAAAAAAACTTATTCACACTTCACTATGAAATCAAATGTTTTGATCTTTATTCTCACATACACTTCACATACATTCACCGAGAATACCTCGCACAATTTTCAAATTTCAAAATGAAGAGACAATCGCTCTTATATATCTGCTACATGAATTTACATCAACAACTTTGTCAACCACAAATAAAGAATAAATGAATTACAAACTTTTGGCCCAATTCATGAACAAATCTCAATGCATACCAACCTAAATCAGTCACAAAATAATGAAGACCTAATTCAACATCCTCAAACATGCCAAGCAATAAGAAATTAATCCATAAGGATCTACAACACACTACCACCATCATGTTGGCCAAGAACATGAAAACCTCGAACACAAATGAAAAATCTTTAATCATGAGCACATCGATCAACACAAATGTACCACAGTGATAGAGAATGATCTAGAAACATGACTAAACATCATGGAAGCATACACAACAACTCAATTTACCAGAATTGCATTCTCTTCTTCTAAAAACACCTACTACAATAACAAAATATAGTAGGAACTCAAAAACTCATAGCTTTCTCCAATCTTGATGCGTACCACTGAAATTTCTAGACAACATACTAGATAGGATAAGAAACAAATCATTTAATGCATGACTTCTGATTACCAACTTACACAACTTTCCACCATTGTGATCAACACAGCTTCGCAGACTACCTGCAACATATTTATATTCTAATTTTCTCAATATCCTCGACATATACAGCCTTCAGAATCATCAATGCTAATAATGACATCAATGAAAAATACATATCAAAAACACAACCACAACATCCAAAAATCTCCCCCTTTGGCATTCATGGCAACAAATTATGTCAAAAATACCATCAACACAACTAACTCTGCACATAGTATTCTTATCCTCTCTTGTTCTACACTTCTTTTGCTTAGATTTTACAAGGTTTTTCACATTACACTTCCCCCCCTTTGACATAAATGGAAAAGGTACACAAGCTCTGAACCACATATCATCTGAATCATCTAACTACTCCCCTTGAATAGCTTCCACCACAACATCCATCTGAAACAAGATCTCACATTAAATGCATGGATTGATGCAAAGACATGCATCTTAGTTCAGATTAGGAGGGGAAATCACCCCTAACTTTCCTCTGAGATACTCAAAAGTATCCTTAGGAAATTTTTTAGTAAAGATATCTACTATTTTTTATTTAGTGGGCACATATTCCAATCTCACTTCTTTATCACTCACATTGTCTTTCAAAAAGTGATACTTGATAGATATATGTTTTGTCTTTGAATGTAACACCAGATTCTTGGAAATGTTTATGGCATTTGAATTATAAAAAAATATAGAAATAGTCCCATTATACTCAATTCTAATATCTCTCAGCATCTATTTCATCCATAATACTTGAGTGCAATTATTTTCAGCAACAATATATTCTGCCTCAACAATGGTTATAGAAATGGAATTCTTCTTTTTACTTAGCTAAGACACCAATTTCTTCCCCAAGAAGAATGCACCACCACTTGTACTTTTCTTGTCATCCACATCTCCTACCCAATCTACATATGTAAAGGAATTCAGAGTAATATCATCATCCTTATGATGCCAAAGACCAAAATCAATTGTTCCTTTCAAATATCTAAAAATTCTTTTTATTGCAGTAACATGTGATTCCTTTGGATCAGCTTGATATCTAGCAACCATACATACAACATTCATAATGTTTGGCCTTATCTGAGTCAAATATAGCAATCCACCTATCATTGACCTGTACCTTGTTTGATTAGCTTTAGGAGAATCATCATTTTGTTTTAACTTCCATCTGGTTACCATGGGTGTACCAACTGGTTTTGAGTCTTCCATGCCAAATGTTTTTAGTAACTCTCTTACATATTTGGACTGAGATATGAAGATTCCATCCTCAAACTGAGTAATTTGCAATCATAAAAATAATTTCAGCTCTCAAATCATTGACATCTCAAACTCACTTTTCATTTCATCAACAAACTTCATGCATAAATCATCATCACCTTCAAAAATAATGTCATCAACAAAAACCTCAATAATCAACTATTTATCCCAATCCATCTTGAAATACATATTGTTGTTAGTAGTACATTTATTGAATCCAAGTTTCAATAAGTATTTATCGAATCTAGCATACTAGGCTCTAGGGGCGTGTTTGAGTCCATATATTTCTTTCTTCAATCAGAAAACCATGTATTTTTCATCAATCAATTGAAATCCATCTAATTGCTCAACATAAACTTCTTCTAATTCACCATTCAGGAATGCTGACTTCACATCCATTTGGTATAATTTGTAATTATTGAAATTAGCATCAGAAAGAAACAATCCATTTGGTATAATTTGTAATTATTGAAATTAGCATCAGAAAGAAACAATCTTCTAACTTCAATTCTAGCAATAGTGGCAAATGTTTCTTCAAAATCAATACCTTTCATCTGTGAGTATCCTTTGCATACTAGTCTTGCTTTATTTCTGACCACTTCACCTTGTTCATTTAGCTTATTTTGAAAGATCCATTTGGTTTCAATCACATTTTTATCCCAAGGTATGGGAACAAGAATCCATGTATCATTTTTCTCTATCTACATCAGTTCTTCCTTCATTTCTTGAATCCAATATTCATCTTTACATGCTTCATTGACATTACTAGGTTCAGTCTTGGAAATCAAGCAATACTCTTCTGCAATTTTTCTTCTATTCTACACAACTTTTTTACTATCTCCTATAATCTAATTCTCAGAGTGATTTAGCTTTACATACCTTGTGACATTGGGATTCTCTCTAAATTCTAGTTCTTTTGTTCTATCTTCTACACTTCCACTAGCTTGTCCTTCATGATTCTCTTGATTCACCAAAATAATTTGAACTTGATTTTGTGTTTGCACGTTCTTTCCATTATCTATACTATCTTTTTGATCATATGAGTCATATCCACAGTATCTGGATGATCTAACAGTGTCTTCATCAACTCTGACATTTTCATTTGCAACCATTTTCTTCAATCTTCTATTGTAGCACTGGTAATATTTGCTCTTAGTAGAGTAACACAGAAAGATTCCTTCATCACTTCTAGCATCAAAATTGCCAATATCTTCATCTCTCTTGATATAAAATCTATTTCCAAAGATTTTGAAATATTTAACAGTAGGATTATAACCAAACCATAGATCAAAAGGAGTCTTACCATAATTATCATTAACATTTACCCGGTTGATAGTGTATACAATAGTGCTTACAACTTCTCTCCAATAGATATGACGTACATTACCTTCCAACATCATAGTTCTAGCAACATCTAGAATTATTTTGTTCTTCCTTTCAACAAATTTGTTCTGTTGAGGGGTCTAGGGAGCAGATAACTGTCTTTTGATTCCATTCTCTTCACAAAATGAATTGAACTCTGAGGAAGTGAATTCACCACCTTTGTCTGATCTTAAGCATTTGACCTTCAAACCTATCTCATTTTCTACCATAGCTTTGAAACATTTGAATTTTTCTAGAGATTCATTTTTTCTCTCAAGAAAGCAACCCATATCATCCTAGAGTAATGATGAATAAGCATTCATAAAGTACCTTTCTCCTTGTAGACTTCTGATTTTGGATGGATCGCATAGATCAGTATGTACCAATTCCAGTAATCCATTTGAATGATGTTATTTTCTCCGAAAACAAATTCTTCTATGTTTTCCCATCTGATATTCCTTGCATATAGTGTTAGTAGGATTCACTAACTTAGGTATATCTCTAACTGCTTGAGTGGAGCTTACTTTGACAATGCTATAAAAATTCAGATGACATAGCCTCCTATGCCATAACCATCTTACATCAACTTGATAAATTAAACAACTTTCACTAGCAACACTCAAGTGAAAAATATTACCTCTTATCTTTGTACTTGAAGCAATTACATTTCTAGAGCTTCCCAATATCCTACACTTACCATCTTTGAACTGGAGATTGTATCCCTTGTCTACCATTTGTCCAACGCTCACAAAATTATGCTTCAATCCTTCAACATAAAGGACATCATCAGTATTGCATTTACCACTAAGAGAAATAGTGCCTCTTCCACAAATAACACTAGCATTGTTATCTCCAAATATTACAACACCACTTTCATACTTCTCCAAGCTTAGAAAATTTATTTTTTCACTATTCATATAATGTGAGCATTCGCTATCAATCACCCACTCATCATTTTCATCAATTATGGCTGCAAGAGCTTTCTCAATATTTTGATTGTTAGCAAATTCAGTGGACATCGTACCATTTTCCTTAATAGTAGTGAATACCCATCCATCTTCATTTCTAGTTTCTTTATTAGATTCATCATCACTAACACCTTCTTCAACATAATAACATTTCTTTTGAAATCTAGACTTGTCAGGCTTATACTTAGAAACTCTTTCAAGACACCTAGATGCAAAATGACCTATCTTACTACAAGAGAAACATTTAATAGGAATCTTTTCTTTACATACTTGCCATGTCCTCTAGATTTTCTTTTCACAATCAATGCTTCTAGCTCTTCTAGCTCTCTTTCTTCATACTTGAATGTCTTTTTGGATATTTCTCCTGCATCATATCTCTCTTGGCTTTTCTAGATATAGTATCTTTAAATGCAGATTCTATTTTATGAGTACACTCACAAAATTCACTCAACTCAAAAGTAGCTAGTTTACCAATTAGCATATCTCTTTTCACATTCATTACCATCTTGAGCTCTTAAATAGCATGAGCTCTCATTTTTTAAGAAGTAGGCATTGATTTCAGGACTTTAGCCTCAATCTCATCTTCATTCATGACTCCACCGACATATCTAATACCCATCACTAGTTCATTCTGAGGAATATTATATCTATTCTTTGTAATCTTCAAGAAGGGTTCACCAATGCACTTCAAATGACACTCCATTCTGACTTTCCATAGAGAGTAATTTGTACCATCGAATATGGGAATATCCTTCTTGTATGATGCCATCTCGGATAACCTCAAGTTATTTAACTTTTTCTGAGGAACGTGCTTTGATACAAATTGTTGGAAAAACAAGGATAAACAACTGAGAGGGGGGGTGAATCAGTTGTTACAAAATTTAAAATTATTTAACCTTTGTGAACCTTTAATCTCAGATTTGATAATTAACATTGAAAGCATGAATCAATAACAGATCAAAAACACATGAACACCAAGATTTTATATGTGGAAACCTTATTAGGAGAAAAACCATTGTGGATGTTAGTCAACAAGATTATACCCTATTAGAAGTATAATGAAAAATTAATAAGGAATGCACATGCATTTAGGCACATTGCCTAGAGCTCATTGCCTTACATAAAGCAATCAAATTAAATCCATCTAATGACATTGAACTGAGAAATAAGCTTCTAGAAAATTCTAATGACAGTTTCGGTTAGGCACATAAATGCTTCTTCACACTTCGCTCAATATTCTTCACACTCTTCTCTAAAATCAAATGATCTGATATTTATTCACACATACACTACACATAAATTCACTGAGTATAGCTCACACACTTTTCACACTTCAAAATGAAGAGACAATTGCTCTTATATTTTTGCTACATGAATTTACATCAACTTTGTCGACCACAAATAAAGTATAAATGAATTACAAACTATCAGCCCAATTCATGAACAAATCTCAATGCGCACCAACCTAAGTCAGTCACGACATAATGAAGATCTAATTAAACATCCTCAAACATTCCAAGCAATAATAAAATAATCTATAAGGATCCACAACATGCTACCACCATCATGTCGGTCAAGAACATGAAAACATCGAACACACAAAGGAAAAATCTTTGATCACGAGCACACCGATCAATGTGGACATACCACATGATAGAGAACAAACTAGAAACATCACTGAACATCAGAAAAATATATGCAACAACTCAATTTACCAGAATTGCATTCTCTTATTCCAGAAACACCTGCTACAGTAATAGAATAACTATAGGAACTCAAGAACTCATAACTTTCTCCAATCTTGATGTGTACTGGACTAAAACTTACAGAAAACATACTTGATAGGTTTTAGAAAAAACC
>CM021106.1:591107770-591197931 GCA_007115665.2 Sequoiadendron giganteum | reverse complement strand
TTAAATAATTTAATTAATTAATTAAACATGATGTAAGAGAATGAAAGGAAATAAAAGAATTAAAATTAAATTTGGAATTTAATTTCAACGTGTGGGAATTAAATTGGAAATTGTAATTAAATATTTATTTGGAAAATTAGTTGCAACTGTGGAAATTAATTTATTATTTGAAATTGCATTTTAAATTGAAAGTGGATTTTCGAAAAGTGAAATTGAAATTGAAAAATTGAAATTGAAATTAATATCTAATTTGCATGTAATGTGAATTAGGGTTGTAAAATTAAAATTGAAATTGAAATTGAAATATCTAATTTGCATGTAATGTGAATTAGGGTTGTAAATATTGAAATTGAAATTGAAATTAAAATATCTAATTTGCATGTAATGTGAATTAGGGTTGTATTAGGTATTTTTGATTTATAAAGAATACATGTTTTAATTTTAGGGCAGAAAGTTTTTAGAAAAATACATTTTTACAGCAGGGAAGAAATTTTGGAAAATTTGCACAAGGGTTTGAAAAAGTTTGATTGTAGAATTGATTGAAGGAAAGATTGTTTGCATTTGTTGGATTTTGGATTGGATTCATTGGAGGATTGAAGAAAATTCAGGAAATCTTTGGAGGAGGCTTGCATCAGAAATTCATCTCTTCCTGTAGCTTCTTGTACCAGGTTTTCCTCTTTGTGTTTTATTATTCTTGATTGTTTTTTTTGAAATAGTAGTGATTAAAGATTTGTTTGTTAAATCTGTTTTAGAAAACAAATTTGATATTAGAAGAAAAGAATTAAATAAATTTACAGCCTTTGCTTGTGAAAATTGTGAAAACTTTAGTTGAATTTAAATTATTTGGGGAAATTGATTTTGTTGTTATTGAAAATCAAACATAGAGATTGAACAATGCATTTAGAATTTTTTTAGAAAATGAAACCTTCTGTTTATTATTAAAAAATAGATTTTAGAATCTGCAGTATAGTTATATTTTTCATGGTAAAATGGTCTGGTTGCGTCGCCTATAACTCCATTGTCACAAACTGGGTTGTCAGGACATTTAAAGGGTTTTTTCATTTTGAAATTTTCTTATCCTTATCAAAAAATTGTAAATGCCCAGATCGTAGTTTTTGAGTTATCCTTGAAACATGAGACTGCTGTTAAGTTATTTTCTCATGGCTGCGTTGAAAATAAAATAATAATAAATTGATATTTATAAATATTAATATTTTAGGTATTGTTATTATAATATTAAAATATTATTTAATAATATTTTATATTATAATTTATAATACTAAAGTATTATATTTATTTATATTATTTTAAATAAAATTTGTATATTAGATTAGTGGAATTAAAATTATAAACATATGGGGAAATTATTGTTTATTTTAAAATGACATGTTAAAGTTTAATTGAAGGAGTTAAATATTTGATTTAAAGAATGCATAATTTAAAATTTAATTGTGGAATTTAAATTCATGTGTAAAAGGTCCAATTATTAATTTGATTTAATTGGATATATATATATATATATATTTTGGAAAATTGATGATAAGGGATATTTTATTTTGAATTAAACAATTTGATATTCTGTAAAGAATAGAAGATATGTTAATGATTAAATATATTTAAATATATTAATTTATATTTAGTATATATATATTGAAGGTATATATCCATTTGAGAGAATAAATAATATTTTATCTTATTTTATTCTGTTGTTTGCAAATTGGGTATTATTAGTATTCTAAAAGAAATGATTAGTATGTGTAGAAAATGTATAGAGAAAGATATTTTTTAATAGAAGTAATTACTTGATTTAAAAGGAAATATTTATTTTGTTAATATGATTGAAGAAAACATATTGAAATGTATATATATATCCATGAGTATTTTCAATTATTAATATGAGATGCATGCAATGTATTATTGAATAGAGATTTAAAAATGGATTGATTAGTGTATATGGAAAATGGATAGAGAAACAATATGTTATTAGATTAAAGTGATTGAATGTTCTAAATAAGAAATTGAATGAAATGTAAGATTTGGTTAGGAAATGGAAAGAGTTTACTTGCATGGATTTGTGTTGATTTAAAAGTAAATTAAGAAGTTGTTTTATTGATGAGGCAATCAATTATGTTATTTAATTAATTTCTATTTAGATTAATTGAATCATTGTGATTGGATTATGAAAGAGATATGGATTTAGTATATCCAAAAGTAGTATCTTCCTTATGATTATCTTAAAGGATTTAATTCTCTGTATTCAGTAAAGGGAAGTAAGTTTAATTGTTTTAGATTTCCAATAATGAAAGGGGAAATAGGGGTTATGATTATTTTAGATGATCTAGTTATCGTGTCTTTGACTTTGTCAACACTACCTATTGAATGAGTATGGATTTAGGAAATCCAAATATTAGATTTGATTAATGAATTGAATGCTTTTGTTGTTATGTCGTCAAGTTGCATTGTTGGTTTTGGGATTTAGTGTTAGTCCTAAATTATAAGTCTTCCAGAAGAACTTAGAGGATAAAGGTTGTTGAATCTTTATGCCATCCAGTTGTTTTCCCTTGGGTAGTGCATGGCGTCTTTTCAGTTTTATCCGGTTTTCACGAACGGAGATGTTTGCACCTCCTTGATTTAGGAGCGGATTATGGGATCCGTGTCTCCTTGTATGGAGTGACCTTGATATGTGGTTTCATCTTGTTGCCTCTTGTGAAAAGAGTGGACTATGTGTTTGTTGCCTCCAAAATGTTTGGAGTGAGTTCTATTATTTGTATCCTCCTTGTGTTGGAGTGGATTATGATGTCTAGTTGGTATGCACTTGTGGTTCCCTTGGTGGATTGTGTGGGTGTGTGTTGTCGAATAGAAGAGTGACTTTTGTTAGGGGCCGGAGCCCAAAGTGGTAAACCGGGTAACCTTCAAAAGTGAGTTAATCAAGTGATAATTAAATTAATATACTTAGATGATTAAGATGCATTCACATTAATCAAGATAATTTAATCCTCACTCATAGACACAAGGGCTTGTTTAGACTTGGGATGAGTTAGAAGGCCTGGAATGGTAAGATCAACTATCTTGTCCTTGCGAGAGGTAGTTGATTCCGTATGAGTGAGTATGAGTGCTGGGATTCGGTTGAGGTCACTAGGATTACTTGTGCCAGAGCCTATGAAGAATGCCCAGAGGAGATCTCATGACAAACCTTGCGATGACACCCTATCTAGGACAACTGTTGTTAATTGTTTTATGTGTGTGGTTCTGTCGACATACTTGATTATTATTATGTCTGGAAGTAATGTGACCTATGTCAGTGATGTTGGAGTTGTACTTGTATTGTACTTGATTTGTACTTGTATTGTATTTGATTTGTACTTGTATTGTACTTGATTCGTACTTGTATGGTGAATGAGTTATACTTGTTAATTCATTTGGTTGGTTATAACAATATGAGTCAGTATGAGTCTGCCTTTGGTTAGTGGTTGTAGATCTTAGTCCATGTTACTTTGTTACTATCTCCTAGCATGGGGGGTGGGCCTTCGGATACCACATTGGTTGGGTGGAACATGCACCAAAGCCGTTGGGTCCCCATCGATCTTCAGTACTTGGTGGCGAGATATCCAGATGGACAGCTCGCGATTCTTGTTGTAATTACTTGCATTGTAATATTTCAACTTGTATAAGTTATTTTATCCCTCTTATGTTTATGAGGTGTAATTCTGTAATTGTAATCTTATGTACTATTGCCTCATTTTGGGAATGAGTGATGTAACTATTGGATTAAGATAATGTTTATGAGATTGTATCTTGCTTGATTATCTTATTATGTTATGTAGTATTCTTATGATGTATAATGTTATATCATAAAGTTTATAATGCTACGGTTATATGTAATATGTATGTGTGGGTTTATGTAATCCTAACCTTGTAGCCTTAGAGGTTGTTAACTAGTAAGTGAATGTGTATGTTAAATGCACTTTATAAAAAAAATTGGTTCACTTATGATGTTAATTGCAACTTCCTTTAAGGTTACTGGGTTTTGGCATTAAAGGAATATGATTCAGGAGGAAGCTTTCTGCATGAGTGATGAACCCGTCTTCTTCACCAATACACTAATCAAAACTAACACTTCCATCATAATCCAATAATCTCATATAAAATCACATGTTATATCTACTAACATCATTACATCATTAAAGTATGTAAAATAAAGTCTCAGATAACTAAATCACATCACATAATATAGTTGTCACTTCAATAGTAGCGAAAAACATCATAACAAAATGCATCCAGTATCAAAGTAACTGCAACCAAACATAGCATAAAGCAAACCAAATAAAAGCAAAACTAAGGAGTATTATAGGTCAATTGCTTCAAAGAGGGGCAAAATGTAGACATGCAAATCAACATCATGCATCTAATGTTCTTCATTTGATTAAATAAATCAGATTTATTTAATTAAATTTCTAATGTTCCTCATTTAATTAAATATATGAAAGTTATTTAATTAAATTCCTAATGTTCTTCATTTAATTGAATAAATCAAACTTTATTTAATTAAATTACTAATTTTCACATTCCTCTCATTTTTATTTACATAAATAATGATAAAATATAGTTAAAGTGTCATATCAACTAACCTCCATCTAAGTTAATTAAATCCTAACACTAATCCTCTTTTCTCTAGCTTTTGCAATTTGCACATTAAATTCATTTTAATTAATTATCTAATTATCTCTATTTTTCTTTAGAAGGAATATTCCCTCATTAACTCCATTTGTTTGAATTTCTTTCCCAAACAAATTTCCCCCAAAAATCTCTCAACCATATGCATTTAAGGCCATCTTTCAAATTTCAAACCCACCTAATTGCATTTACTTGCATGCATTCTCCAAAATTTTCTCATTCCTTCTCCAATCACATGTGGACAAGTTGCCTTCTCTCATTGGTTGGTCTTTTGTCCCACATTCATCCAAATCCTTCAATATTCTATTCTTCAAACCTATAAATACATGGCATTTCTACTTCAAAATCATCCACAATTTTAGCATTCTCACTATAGGTATTTTGAGTTCATCTATCATCATCTTGCATCTCTTGTTCATTATCATCTTGGAGCTTATCAAGGGTTGGGAAAGGGTTACTCTCCATATCAAAGTAGCACCAATACACTATGGGATAGGTATGCACTCATGTTTTTATATGCTTCATTTAGTCTTTCTTGTTGTTTTAATGTCTCATTTAGCATAGCTAGCATGATGCAATATTTCATAGGGAAGTTAAGTTTGTTGATTTAAATGACTAACCATGCTAATGTGTGGGATAGTTTAATATTTTTGCAGATTTTAACATCCACAACTATGATAATGAACAAATTGGTATGGGGAACTAGAAAAAAGAATATAATGAAGAACAATTTGTTATGGGGAAGTTCAAATAGTTGAGAAAAAAATAATATCATGAAACATATTGGTACAAGACAAAAAGTGAAATTGGAAAAGAGCTATTAGGAAAACACTTAAGAATCATAGGAAAATGATAGATGTTGTTAAAACCACATTAAATAGAACTTTAAAATATGGATAATAGAAAAGGAAAACTATGATAATGAACAATTTGTCGTGGGGAAGTTGAAATAGATCAAGAAAAAAGAATATAATGAAACATATTGATATAAGACAATGCCATCCTACGTAATTAGCAAGCTCCACCCCTTACATAAATAGAATCGAGAAGTTTGTTTTAGCGAGCTTCAAGTGGATCAGGGAAAAAAGAATATCATGAAACATATTGATACAAGATTCGAGCTACGTTCTTTGTTAATGAATATTGAAGACAAATAGAGAAATTGTATAAGAGGTGTTAGAATAACAATTATTTGCTACAAGTCATTTTACATGGGTATTTTGCATAAATAATTTGTGTATAATATTTAATGCCAAGCAATGTAGCTCAAATTTACAATTAAGCATGTGGCATTATACATATTTTGTAGAGATTTTTGCATCATATAATTATTGTCATGGCCTAAAGAAAATAGTTATCGTCATAAAGAACTAGGTTTAAATAATTTATTTGGAAAGTTAAAAATATATATGCATAAGCATGAAAAATAAATAGTTTTGTGGATTTTAAGTGTTATTATAATAGATCTTTTATCTATTCATATTTATATTCTTAGACGATAGGCTATTTGTTTGAAGTTTCCACTAGGATTTTCATCAGCCCAACCATGAATAGGATTTTTCATCTAATAGCTCTTTTACAATTTCTCTATTTGTTTATTATATTTAGTGTCAGGAAATGTAGCTCCAATTTATGTGTATATATATGTATTGAATTCCTCAGTCATATTTTTAAAAATACATATAAGCATAAATATATATCCATATATACAAACCAATATCAGTGTTGCTCGTTTGAGAATACTGTTAGAATACTAAGAGGGGGGGTGAATAAGTTGTTACAAAATTTAAACTTATTTAAACTTTATCAACCTTTAATCTCAGATCCGATAATTAACAGTGAAAGCATGAATCAATAAAACATCAAAAACACATGAACACCAAGATTTTATATGTGGAAACCCTGTTAGGGGAAAAACCACAATGGATGTTAGTCCATAAGATTATACCCTATTATAAGTATAATGAAAAATGAATAAGGAATGCACATGCATTCAGACACACTACCTAAAGCTCACTGCTCAAAAGAGAAGGCTCACTGCCTTACATAGAGCAATCAGATTAAATCCATCTGATGAGATTGAACTGAGAAATTAGATTCTACAAAATCCCGATGATAGTTCCGATTAGGCACAAAAAAACTTATTCACACTTCACTATGAAATCAAATGTTTTGATCTTTATTCTCACATACACTTCACATACATTCACCGAGAATACCTCGCACAATTTTCAAATTTCAAAATGAAGAGACAATCGCTCTTATATATCTGCTACATGAATTTACATCAACAACTTTGTCAACCACAAATAAAGAATAAATGAATTACAAACTTTTGGCCCAATTCATGAACAAATCTCAATGCATACCAACCTAAATCAGTCACAAAATAATGAAGACCTAATTCAACATCCTCAAACATGCCAAGCAATAAGAAATTAATCCATAAGGATCTACAACACACTACCACCATCATGTTGGCCAAGAACATGAAAACCTCGAACACAAATGAAAAATCTTTAATCATGAGCACATCGATCAACACAAATGTACCACAGTGATAGAGAATGATCTAGAAACATGACTAAACATCATGGAAGCATACACAACAACTCAATTTACCAGAATTGCATTCTCTTCTTCTAAAAACACCTACTACAATAACAAAATATAGTAGGAACTCAAAAACTCATAGCTTTCTCCAATCTTGATGCGTACCACTGAAATTTCTAGACAACATACTAGATAGGATAAGAAACAAATCATTTAATGCATGACTTCTGATTACCAACTTACACAACTTTCCACCATTGTGATCAACACAGCTTCGCAGACTACCTGCAACATATTTATATTCTAATTTTCTCAATATCCTCGACATATACAGCCTTCAGAATCATCAATGCTAATAATGACATCAATGAAAAATACATATCAAAAACACAACCACAACATCCAAAAATCTCCCCCTTTGGCATTCATGGCAACAAATTATGTCAAAAATACCATCAACACAACTAACTCTGCACATAGTATTCTTATCCTCTCTTGTTCTACACTTCTTTTGCTTAGATTTTACAAGGTTTTTCACATTACACTTCCCCCCCTTTGACATAAATGGAAAAGGTACACAAGCTCTGAACCACATATCATCTGAATCATCTAACTACTCCCCTTGAATAGCTTCCACCCCTAACTTTCCTCTGAGATACTCAAAAGTATCCTTAGGAAATTTTTTAGTAAAGATATCTACTATTTTTTATTTAGTGGGCACATATTCCAATCTCACTTCTTTATCACTCACATTGTCTTTCAAAAAGTGATACTTGATAGATATATGTTTTGTCTTTGAATGTAACACCAGATTCTTGGAAATGTTTATGGCATTTGAATTATAAAAAAATATAGAAATAGTCCCATTATACTCAATTCTAATATCTCTCAGCATCTATTTCATCCATAATACTTGAGTGCAATTATTTTCAGCAACAATATATTCTGCCTCAACAATGGTTATAGAAATGGAATTCTTCTTTTTACTTAGCTAAGACACCAATTTCTTCCCCAAGAAGAATGCACCACCACTTGTACTTTTCTTGTCATCCACATCTCCTACCCAATCTACATATGTAAAGGAATTCAGAGTAATATCATCATCCTTATGATGCCAAAGACCAAAATCAATTGTTCCTTTCAAATATCTAAAAATTCTTTTTATTGCAGTAACATGTGATTCCTTTGGATCAGCTTGATATCTAGCAACCATACATACAACATTCATAATGTTTGGCCTTATCTGAGTCAAATATAGCAATCCACCTATCATTGACCTGTACCTTGTTTGATTAGCTTTAGGAGAATCATCATTTTGTTTTAACTTCCATCTGGTTACCATGGGTGTACCAACTGGTTTTGAGTCTTCCATGCCAAATGTTTTTAGTAACTCTCTTACATATTTGGACTGAGATATGAAGATTCCATCCTCAAACTGAGTAATTTGCAATCATAAAAATAATTTCAGCTCTCAAATCATTGACATCTCAAACTCACTTTTCATTTCATCAACAAACTTCATGCATAAATCATCATCACCTTCAAAAATAATGTCATCAACAAAAACCTCAATAATCAACTATTTATCCCAATCCATCTTGAAATACATATTGTTGTTAGTAGTACATTTATTGAATCCAAGTTTCAATAAGTATTTATCGAATCTAGCATACTAGGCTCTAGGGGCGTGTTTGAGTCCATATATTTCTTTCTTCAATCAGAAAACCATGTATTTTTCATCAATCAATTGAAATCCATCTAATTGCTCAACATAAACTTCTTCTAATTCACCATTCAGGAATGCTGACTTCACATCCATTTGGTATAATTTGTAATTATTGAAATTAGCATCAGAAAGAAACAATCCATTTGGTATAATTTGTAATTATTGAAATTAGCATCAGAAAGAAACAATCTTCTAACTTCAATTCTAGCAATAGTGGCAAATGTTTCTTCAAAATCAATACCTTTCATCTGTGAGTATCCTTTGCATACTAGTCTTGCTTTATTTCTGACCACTTCACCTTGTTCATTTAGCTTATTTTGAAAGATCCATTTGGTTTCAATCACATTTTTATCCCAAGGTATGGGAACAAGAATCCATGTATCATTTTTCTCTATCTACATCAGTTCTTCCTTCATTTCTTGAATCCAATATTCATCTTTACATGCTTCATTGACATTACTAGGTTCAGTCTTGGAAATCAAGCAATACTCTTCTGCAATTTTTCTTCTATTCTACACAACTTTTTTACTATCTCCTATAATCTAATTCTCAGAGTGATTTAGCTTTACATACCTTGTGACATTGGGATTCTCTCTAAATTCTAGTTCTTTTGTTCTATCTTCTACACTTCCACTAGCTTGTCCTTCATGATTCTCTTGATTCACCAAAATAATTTGAACTTGATTTTGTGTTTGCACGTTCTTTCCATTATCTATACTATCTTTTTGATCATATGAGTCATATCCACAGTATCTGGATGATCTAACAGTGTCTTCATCAACTCTGACATTTTCATTTGCAACCATTTTCTTCAATCTTCTATTGTAGCACTGGTAATATTTGCTCTTAGTAGAGTAACACAGAAAGATTCCTTCATCACTTCTAGCATCAAAATTGCCAATATCTTCATCTCTCTTGATATAAAATCTATTTCCAAAGATTTTGAAATATTTAACAGTAGGATTATAACCAAACCATAGATCAAAAGGAGTCTTACCATAATTATCATTAACATTTACCCGGTTGATAGTGTATACAATAGTGCTTACAACTTCTCTCCAATAGATATGACGTACATTACCTTCCAACATCATAGTTCTAGCAACATCTAGAATTATTTTGTTCTTCCTTTCAACAAATTTGTTCTGTTGAGGGGTCTAGGGAGCAGATAACTGTCTTTTGATTCCATTCTCTTCACAAAATGAATTGAACTCTGAGGAAGTGAATTCACCACCTTTGTCTGATCTTAAGCATTTGACCTTCAAACCTATCTCATTTTCTACCATAGCTTTGAAACATTTGAATTTTTCTAGAGATTCATTTTTTCTCTCAAGAAAGCAACCCATATCATCCTAGAGTAATGATGAATAAGCATTCATAAAGTACCTTTCTCCTTGTAGACTTCTGATTTTGGATGGATCGCATAGATCAGTATGTACCAATTCCAGTAATCCATTTGAATGATGTTATTTTCTCCGAAAACAAATTCTTCTATGTTTTCCCATCTGATATTCCTTGCATATAGTGTTAGTAGGATTCACTAACTTAGGTATATCTCTAACTGCTTGAGTGGAGCTTACTTTGACAATGCTATAAAAATTCAGATGACATAGCCTCCTATGCCATAACCATCTTACATCAACTTGATAAATTAAACAACTTTCACTAGCAACACTCAAGTGAAAAATATTACCTCTTATCTTTGTACTTGAAGCAATTACATTTCTAGAGCTTCCCAATATCCTACACTTACCATCTTTGAACTGGAGATTGTATCCCTTGTCTACCATTTGTCCAACGCTCACAAAATTATGCTTCAATCCTTCAACATAAAGGACATCATCAGTATTGCATTTACCACTAAGAGAAATAGTGCCTCTTCCACAAATAACACTAGCATTGTTATCTCCAAATATTACAACACCACTTTCATACTTCTCCAAGCTTAGAAAATTTATTTTTTCACTATTCATATAATGTGAGCATTCGCTATCAATCACCCACTCATCATTTTCATCAATTATGGCTGCAAGAGCTTTCTCAATATTTTGATTGTTAGCAAATTCAGTGGACATCGTACCATTTTCCTTAATAGTAGTGAATACCCATCCATCTTCATTTCTAGTTTCTTTATTAGATTCATCATCACTAACACCTTCTTCAACATAATAACATTTCTTTTGAAATCTAGACTTGTCAGGCTTATACTTAGAAACTCTTTCAAGACACCTAGATGCAAAATGACCTATCTTACTACAAGAGAAACATTTAATAGGAATCTTTTCTT
This sequence comes from Sequoiadendron giganteum, assembly GCA_007115665.2. NCBI lineage: Eukaryota > Viridiplantae > Streptophyta > Pinopsida > Cupressales > Cupressaceae > Sequoiadendron > Sequoiadendron giganteum. The sequence continues at coordinate 591,186,691 of CM021106.1, read as the reverse complement.
TACATACTTGCCATGTCCTCTAGATTTTCTTTTCACAATCAATGCTTCTAGCTCTTCTAGCTCTCTTTCTTCATACTTGAATGTCTTTTTGGATATTTCTCCTGCATCATATCTCTCTTGGCTTTTCTAGATATAGTATCTTTAAATGCAGATTCTATTTTATGAGTACACTCACAAAATTCACTCAACTCAAAAGTAGCTAGTTTACCAATTAGCATATCTCTTTTCACATTCATTACCATCTTGAGCTCTTAAATAGCATGAGCTCTCATTTTTTAAGAAGTAGGCATTGATTTCAGGACTTTAGCCTCAATCTCATCTTCATTCATGACTCCACCGACATATCTAATACCCATCACTAGTTCATTCTGAGGAATATTATATCTATTCTTTGTAATCTTCAAGAAGGGTTCACCAATGCACTTCAAATGACACTCCATTCTGACTTTCCATAGAGAGTAATTTGTACCATCGAATATGGGAATATCCTTCTTGTATGATGCCATCTCGGATAACCTCAAGTTATTTAACTTTTTCTGAGGAACGTGCTTTGATACAAATTGTTGGAAAAACAAGGATAAACAACTGAGAGGGGGGGTGAATCAGTTGTTACAAAATTTAAAATTATTTAACCTTTGTGAACCTTTAATCTCAGATTTGATAATTAACATTGAAAGCATGAATCAATAACAGATCAAAAACACATGAACACCAAGATTTTATATGTGGAAACCTTATTAGGAGAAAAACCATTGTGGATGTTAGTCAACAAGATTATACCCTATTAGAAGTATAATGAAAAATTAATAAGGAATGCACATGCATTTAGGCACATTGCCTAGAGCTCATTGCCTTACATAAAGCAATCAAATTAAATCCATCTAATGACATTGAACTGAGAAATAAGCTTCTAGAAAATTCTAATGACAGTTTCGGTTAGGCACATAAATGCTTCTTCACACTTCGCTCAATATTCTTCACACTCTTCTCTAAAATCAAATGATCTGATATTTATTCACACATACACTACACATAAATTCACTGAGTATAGCTCACACACTTTTCACACTTCAAAATGAAGAGACAATTGCTCTTATATTTTTGCTACATGAATTTACATCAACTTTGTCGACCACAAATAAAGTATAAATGAATTACAAACTATCAGCCCAATTCATGAACAAATCTCAATGCGCACCAACCTAAGTCAGTCACGACATAATGAAGATCTAATTAAACATCCTCAAACATTCCAAGCAATAATAAAATAATCTATAAGGATCCACAACATGCTACCACCATCATGTCGGTCAAGAACATGAAAACATCGAACACACAAAGGAAAAATCTTTGATCACGAGCACACCGATCAATGTGGACATACCACATGATAGAGAACAAACTAGAAACATCACTGAACATCAGAAAAATATATGCAACAACTCAATTTACCAGAATTGCATTCTCTTATTCCAGAAACACCTGCTACAGTAATAGAATAACTATAGGAACTCAAGAACTCATAACTTTCTCCAATCTTGATGTGTACTGGACTAAAACTTACAGAAAACATACTTGATAGGTTTTAGAAAAAACCATTTAATGTGCAACTTATGATTAACAACTTAAACAAATTTCCACCATTCTGATCAACACAACTTCCCAAAGTGCCTGCAACATATTTATTCTAATTTTCTCAATATCCTCAACATATACAACCTTCACAATCATCAATGCTAGTAGTTTTGACATCAATGATAACCACATATTAGCAACACAACCACAACATCCAAAAAATACAACAATAATTTATATATGAACATGTATATCTAGACAGTTGTGTATGCTATCTTTATTTGTATTTAGGTAGACTTTGATTTTAAAAGAGTTAAAAATAGCATATGTAAGTAGTATTTAGCTTCTGAGAAAATTGCTACAATACAAACATAACATTGAGATGTTGTTAATAATAGATAATTTAATGGTGTAGTATGTTCAACATGTTAATAAGAAATTTGTAAATTTGATTGTAGTTTGGTAGTGAATGTCTTTATTAAAACTAAATACATTTAAAAACACTGAAAAATAGTGTAGATTGCATTTTCTTGGACCTACCATCTTGATTTCCATTGTCCAACACCATGAGAAACCATTTCCCATTCCTCTTTTGTGCTCGAAGGTGCCCAAGAGTGCCCTTGTGGAATATATATTTTAATAAGCTTTGAAGTTAAAAACATGTTGTTGGTTTGCATAAAATTTTCTCTTTGCTTGTTGTTCATTTTGCACACTATGCAACTCTGACATAATGCCCATTCTTTGCATCTTTGGTATTATAGCCATTAACATAGGAGAAATTATAGATTAATAACTCCTACCCTTCAAATTTATGAAGGCAACAAACATCTAGACTGGATTTTCCCTCAATTGACTGGCTAAGAAGGCTACAAATTCAAACATTTTGTTCCCTATAGTAATTCCTTATGAGTAGACAACATCCCATAGGCAGAAAAAGGTTTGAATTCATACCATTCTTAACCAATCAATTGATGGAAAATTCAATCTAGATGTTTCCTCTATTCATAAATTTCAAGGGGAGGAGTTACATAGTAAGGAAAAATTATGGTATACACATCTATTTAGCTATATCAGAGTGTATATAAATAGATATATACATGTGTGCATATGGATATATATATATCTAGTTATATGTGTGTATTTTTAAATTTGTAGACAAAGTGGAAATTCAATGCATATATGTACTTAATCATTTCTATTTGTATTGTTGTATAGCCTATTTTTTGAATAACAAAGGGTGAAAGGACTAGCTAGCAACATATACAAATATCTGCGTATAGCTATATGTAGAAATATAGTAAAATAATTAAAAACTACATGGATACATATATAAGCAACCTCAAAGATAAACAAATACATATAGCAGTATATACATATGCATTTATCATTTTTATTCTTGTTGATGTATCCCCTAGTGTTTCGATAGTATTAAAAGTCCATTTATATTCTTGTTCTTGTATATCATATTGTTTGATTAGTATTAGAAGTGGAGTGGTTATAGATTGATATTTCTAAGTTATCTACCAATTTCCATTGGGATGTTGCAATACATTAATCATTTATTTTTATTGTGAAATAGAGTTGTCAATTAGTCAACTCAAATTGTAACATTTTTTCCCTACAAAAATTTCCCAAAACTGTCTATGGAATTAGGCTTTGTGGATGGGTTTCGAGAGCCCCACAATATTGATTTGTTGAAATCTCTCACTATTTATGTTGTAGTGTTTGGCTCTGAGGGCATGACAGACCGACCTTCATATCTTGATTCCATAAGTAGAAATTTATTTTTTGTTATACCTATTGTAAATTTGGTGTTATCATTTCTAGTTTTTCTTCGCTTTAAGGTATATACACACATGGGTGAACTTGAAAACACATATATATGTGCAAGGAGATGCAAATTGATATTTTCTAGCATATAAAAAAATCCCTTACATGTATATGTCTACGTATGTATATATATATTCATATGTATATGTGTATGTGTATGTATGTGTATATGTAAATGTCTTTGCATATGCATATGTATATGTATATGTATGTGTATGCATATGGATATGTATATGTATATGTATATGTATATGTATATATATGTGTATGTGTATGTAAATGCATATGTATATGTATATGTATAGGTATATTTATATTTATATGTATATGTATATGTATATGTATATGTATATGTATATGTGTATGTATATGTATGTGTATGCATATGCATATGTATATGCAAAAGCTAAATGGTAAGTGTTTGCTCATGTGAGGATTAATTCATGCTGTCATTATTGTATGATGGGGGAGGTTGAAGTAAATGCAATATTCAATGTTGTGGTGTTTGAAAGTATACTTTGATTAAGTTGCACTGTCAAAAGAGTACAATATGATAGATTAGATATGAAGACAGTAGATTTCCCCCTACTTTTTTATTGTGTGATGTGCGATGCAACTCCATGAAATTCCATGTCGATGTTTCATAATGTTTTTGGTGAGAAGTTTTTGTAGAGTCTGCTAGCCACCACGAAGAAAAAAAAATGGTGGGGAGGATACTAAGCATGGGTTGTGTGGTTTTGGTTTTAATGCCATCTATTTTTATTTTGTTCTAAATGAGGGATATAGCAATAGTGAAATAGTGGAAATGGTTAACACAAAAATCTATAAAACCCTTTTGTATATATTTTTATATATTCCAATGTTCAAACTATGTTATTCATTTTGTGATCATCCATAGATATACATTTATATACACATGGATACAAATATGTATTTTGTTACATGTATATGTCTAATTACAACTTTGAATAATTCTATGGTTATACATGTATATTCATATATGCTAATATGGTTGAGCTTGTATGTATACTCCTAGGCTGTGCGAGTACATTCAAGTTCCACAACTTGATCAATTACTAAATTTAAAAAGGATAGAAAATAACAAGGAAACCATTTGTACTATAGCCAACATAGAGATGAAATTTGTGTGAAGAACCATAGAAAATACATGCAACAAAGGCTAACTACACCAAGCACAAGTGTAGGTATTCCTACTGATAATATTCTCTCACAACGCCTATTGGCAATGGTAGATGCCACCCATTATATACAATCTCAGAACATCCCCCTGCTGCACTAGCACAATAACACCTGAAATAATTATTCAATGATTGTTACCGTTCTACGGTAAAGTAGCTTCAACACTGCATCAATGCACTTTTGAATCTTTTTGTTTGTCAAATATGTAGGGAAAGCTACATAGGGATGCACTTTCATATGTTGGGGTCAGAAACGACATGTGTAAGATGATAAATTCTAAAAAGGGAACCCACCACTTCAGCTCTGCAAATGGAATGGACCTAGGCCCACACCCATTGTTGCAAAAAAAGCTAACACAAGTTGAAGAAATGCTTATTGCTAGGGTGGCTCCAGTTTTACAAGTGTCCCACAGTAGAGGAGGTAAATTTAAATACAATGGTCACACAATAAGCTTTCCTCAAGATATCTCGAGCATAGAATTTTTTTTAACAAGTCAACTGCAAGACCTTGAGGTTGTGATCATACGATGAACCACCATTGAAGGTGGTAATTACGATTGCTATTTTAATAAACACCATGTCATGGATGCATTGAAATACAAAATTCAATATGATAAATACTACAATGATGTTGATATTGATGTTGAGGCTCTTAATATGTTACCTAATGTTGTTGTCTATGTCTCTAATTTCTTGCATACAATAGAGCAAGTTTCACATGAAGAGCTAATGCTATCAACCAGCTCAACAATTTTTTCTCAAGATGAAAATGGCTCTTCAAACTATTCATCATTTATCCCTTCCTAGCCAAATGCTAGATGAGAGCTCCAAACAATCAAATAAGTATTACAGATTGAAAAAAAAGAGCAAAATATTTTGTGTTCGCTTGAAATTATCTCTTCTCTTGTTAATGAATACAACACTGAAGGTTTATTTATAATGGCCTTTCCAACATTGTTTCCCACTCGAGAATCACTTCCACTCCAATTGAGAAATGCTCAAATTAATTTGCATGAATATACCCTCCACTTAATGAGATATTTTGACCACATATTTGGCAAACATGCCAGGTTTAGGTATTTCCTCTACAACTTGATAATGAGACATCATAACCAAAAAATTAATTTTTTCTTTGTTAGAGTGGATCTAGAAGACAAAATAACTAAGTCATTGTCTGCACTCCATGAACATCTTCAAGCTTCTCTTGATAGCCAAATTGATGAGCAGTTGATGTGTTTTGGTGCATCATTGTGTGAGACCCGTTCTTCTTGGAACTCTTGTCGGGCCCAACTATCTGCAATGATTGAACAACTTGGCATACCTACCCTTTTTTTAACTTTGAGCCATGAAGAAACAAAATGGCTTGATCTCCAAAATTTTTTTTCTTCTTTGGCTCATTTGGTAATTTAGCCTTCAACAAAGACACTAACCAATAGTGTTGTTTAGAATGAACATATAACATCTTTATATCTGCATAGTAGATTCTCAATTTTTCATGAAGAGGTGATTGCAAATATTTTACATGTAAAAGATTATTGGTATAGATATGAATGGAAAAATCGTGGCTCTACACATGTGCATGGCTTTTTATGGCTTCTAGAAGCCCCCAACATGGACACTCTTGATTGGTCCAATTACCATGATGTTACCATTGCAAGACACTTTTTTGATAGATATGTTTTAGCTTGGAATCCACATGTTCCTACATAGATATTGCTTAGAATGTATCATTTTGAGCCACAAAAAAAAAAGGCATTTAGGGAAAGAGGATTCCCCAATAGGCTCCTAGGGTTTTTCACCTAGAAGCTTGGTTGAGGAATAGTGCTCTCTTTCATGCTAAGGTGCTCTTGGTTATTTATTTCAAAGGATTATGGGTTGTGATGTGTGTGGTGTGTGATTGAATGTGCCTAAATGAAATGAACTAATAAAAGAAGCTAACTATCTAAGTAAAACCTAAGAAATGCGAAGTGCTGGAAAACACATTATGATATGCAAATGACCTAAGAAATGTAAACTAACCTAAAAAAAATGAATGGAAATGAAGGGCTGCACCTAGGAGTGATTTGTAGGCTATATTGGAGGCTAGGAATGCTATTGAATCTGAAATTTAAGCCTACTAGGACAGTTATGCCATTCTCGGTGACCTAGTCTCAGATATAGAAAATTGCATTAGTGCTTGTTTCTGCCAAAAGGGTATCCAGATTTACAAAAATATTTGAAAAATAGGTTCAACGGGACTAGGTCACCATTGTTCATGACTTAGTCCTCTTTTGAATTTCTGAAGAACATAAAGTGGGATCTAAAGCTCTCGGTCTACACTTTCTACTCCTACAGGTATCTGGTTCTGAAAGTGAAGAATATGGTCTATAGATGTTTGCCAAGCTTCAACAAGGGTTTCTCCAACCTTGAAGAGCTTTGAAAAGTTGATTAAGATTCTTCCACCTTGGTTCTTTGCTAAATTTGCATACAAGACTTGCAAATCACACAAAGAGGGAAAACTTGTATATTGTTAGGGCATGGGGGTTTGCCTTGGTCAAACCCCTTTTGAGTAATCAAACCAAAAAGATGAAATAAAGTAATGAAGCATGAAACAATGGAGTTTACCTTGTCTTGATGATAGATCTTGAGTTGCAACAATGGAGGATTCAACCCTTGGCTACTTCTTGAGAGAGATGTCTTGGTGACTTAGAATACTCAAAACCTAGCTTGCTTGAGAAGAAGGAGACATGAGAGATGAAAGGAGAGTGAATGAATAGAATAATTTGCGTGAAAAATATGAGAAAAAACCTTATTTATACAATTTGTGCCCTAATTTACCCAAAATAATGCCATAGAGGCTGACCTTAGGGTTTAGGAGAAAAAATCATGGAAGAATATTAAGTTAAATTTAAATTTTAATTGACATGGGACTAGGTCACCCAAGGTGGCAACCTAGTCCACCTGGGCATTTTTGATTGAATGTCAAGAATTAACATGTGGTTCATGATGTTTTTTTGGATTTTCTTCTGAAACACACCTAATATAGGACCTATAAGTGCATTAAGGGGTCATTATAGCATAATAAAAGGTTGATTTAGTGATGACAAGCCTAGGAAAGTTTGAAAATGTATTACAAAACCTTACAACACATTGGCACAAGGCTTGGAAAGGGGTGAAAATAGGTTTAAAAAGGGTCCAAAATCCATAGGCAAGTTTCCAAGTAAGTGAAAAGTGTCAAGCCTACACTTTTTGGTGACACATTTAGCCACCACTTTAGTGAGAGGATGAACATGCTTCAAACTCAAACTAAAGTATCTGAGTGGAGATGTCGAAGAATGAAAAAGATAAAGAAGGTAGTAAAGATCCTAGGATTCGAGATTCTAAGTCAAAAAGACATCAATGAAAAAGACACATTGAAGGGTGAATTATTTGCAGAAAGATTAGATGCATGATCATGCAATGACAAGAACTAGAAGGAAGAGAGAAATGAAATTGAGAAGTTGGATCAAGCTTCGACTATTTTTCCAACTATTTGTAGATCAGATCTAGGTTGTTTGTCCAAAAAGAAGATGTGTACTCACTCTGGGGCAATGAGACTTTTGGTTGTCCTCTAGGAGAGAAGGCCCAAAAGGGTGAAAAACATACACACAACTAGTATGTAGTCATACACACACAATGGTGGCTATGGGGAAAGTTGTGCCGCTTGTGCTACCTGCTCAAACCAAACCAAAGTTATACATCCTGATAACTTTAATAAGGTGCACCAAAAGAAGATTTATTTTTAAAATGATGGTGTAAGGAATGTTTCAAAGGGATTTTTCTTAGTTCATGCGATGTCTCATCTTAAGGAACATCATGTGTAATGTCTCCAAGAGAGGAAAAGTGCAAATGTCTTCATAGAGGTTTTATATTGACTGTTCTAGTTGACAAGGCTACAAGGAAAATAGGCCTAATATTTCTTTGTTGAGTAGTTGGGTGTTCCTAAGTGTAAAGTCCTACTTGTTGGTGTTGTGCAGTCAAGGGGGAATTGTTGAAGGTATTCCAAAGTCTATGTTCATGTATGGTCTAATAGATTCCTTATTGGGAAGTTGGGTTTCTTGTTGATTCAAGTGAATGTTGTTGCCTTAGTGGCTATATTTGAGAGAAGTTGTGTCAATTTATTTCTTCGGTTGACCCTCGCTACATTAGTATGACCCCACTTTAAAGTGGTTGCTAAAACCATTACTATGAGAAATTTATTGATAGTAGAAGAGGTGGGATGAGGACATGAGATATTTTTGGGAAAGCCCTATGCCAAGTCATAAGTTTTCAATAAGCTACCTCGTGAAAAGGAGAGTATGTCACATGCGATTCAACTTAAGACATGCCATCCACATCCCAAGCTTCCTCTTAAATGTTCATGAAAGGTTAACAAGTAGTCGAAAGAGGCAACAAAAAGTGACATACGAGGGAAAAGGCTAACCAACCCCTTGCCCCCACTTAGTATAGGACAAGAATGATCCAAAGGGATTGAGAAGATGCAAGGTAGAGTGAAAATAAGTATCAATTAGAGGAATGAGGTACCCACATATAAGGAAGAACACCAAAATCCTTAAGGTGTTGGATTTTTCTACTCAAGGCCTTATAGTCATTAGTGTGATGACCATGAACTTGGTGGTAGGAAATAGAGGAATGTTTGTTGCAACATTTCTTTCAAGTTCTAGGAGGGAGAAAGATCAAGTGATCTTGGAGGAGTCTCAACAAGATACTCTCTCGATCAAGGGGATAGGATGTTCCTTTGGTTTGCGACAAAGAAGTGTCTTTCTTAGTACGAGATGTCATACTTACTAAAGGAACTATAGATTGTGATATTTTGTGTACTCGTTTGGAGTGTATAAAATCCAAATCACTAGTGGGTTGCTAGATGACATTCGCATTAAGTAAAGAGTCCTTTGTTGGTTTCGATTTTTGCAAAGGAGCACTTTCTAAGGTTGGTTTTGAAGGATGGATTAAGATTGTGTTGGAGGGAGGTGAAGGTTTGATGATTTCAATGAAGGGACAAAATACAAGACCATGATTTTTTGTTTGTGTGATAGGCTTGATAGGGTTGTAGAAACCTTGTTTGTGAGCACCACAACCTTTTCCGCTATATCCAATTTATTTCATGATCCCATTACCTTTTCCATAGATCTTTTTCAGCACTTTTGGATCAGGTGAGGGTTTGTTGTTGTCTTCTTTGTCTAAAGTATTTGAGGTGGATGCTTTTGAAGGATTGACCATGTCTTGCATTGACAAGACTATGTTTCCCTTGTAAGATTCTTTGGTTATGATCTTGGAATCTCCTAATAAAGGATGTGTGAAGTCTAAGGAACCCTAATGATTGTCTAAAGAATTTTGTTGTATGGGTTCCAATTTTTTGGTTGATTTTGAAGTGGTGAAGGGTTTAGATTTGCTTTTCTTAAATTGTAAAACACTAAACAACTCAGAATTAGCGTCAAGAATGTACACTTTGTTATTGTAGATATACTTAATCCTATGATGAAGAGTGGAGGGCACGACATTCATTGCATGAATCCATGGCCTGCATAAAATGAGGTTATATGAAACATGATTGGGCATAACATGGATTAGTGTGTCTAATGCGTCTATTCCAACTATGAGAGGTAAAGTGATCACACCAAGTGGATTTTATCCTACACTGTCAAATCTAGTGATAGAGAAGTAGGTAGGTTGGATGGTTGATTTATCAATATGGAGCCTATCCAAGAGATTGACACTACACACATTAAAAACAGATCCATTGTCAACAAGGGTTCACTTGATCCCTATATGTTTGTATTGAGATATGATTACAAGAGCTTCAACTTGTTTTTACACTTCCAAAGGAGGGAGGTCACTTTTGTGGAAAACAATGCCAGCATGCAAGCCTTGAATCATAGCTACTATGTCATTTTTTTGCGCATTAGAAGGGATAGGAATTTTTTGTAAGGATGCTTGCATCATGTTATGATAGTGATGGAAGGCTTGAATAAGCTCCCATAAATGTATTTTAGCAAGTGTATTCCATAGTTGGTCAACAAGGTCATACTCCTTAAGGATGGAATTCAAGTGAGAGGCATCACGAAGAATGGGAGGGAATGAAGGTAGGTATGTAGAGGTTGATTGGGGATTATTTCTTGTATAATGTGTTTGATCAACTGTATTATGACTCAGTTGTTGTGACACAATATGATTAAGTGGGTAGAGAATGAATTCAGGTTGAGGTTTGGTTGAAGGTGGATGAAGGATTAGTTAAGGTTGAATAATATTAATGTCCCTTAGGGAAGGAGAGCATAACATGGGATCTACATCTTCTTGTGAGGGAATAATATTATTATTGTTAATGTATTGCATCATCATAGCCTCCCTAGGAGGAGATATTTTATGAGAACTACAAGCCTCATGTTCTTGACATTCGAGGTTTGGTTCTTCTAAAATGAATTTGTCACAAGTAGGGGAATGATCAATGATGGGATTAGTAATGGTGGGAGGATTAGGGAAGGGTTCTATTTGATTGTCTTGGTGTTCTAAGGTATTTTTATTTTGTTCGATACTATCTACCCTAGTAGGAGACCTTGGAAGAGATTCATCACATGCTTCATCACAAGGGGAGGACGCATCAAGAGAATCACCACTATGGTTTTCAAATACATTATCCCAAAGGGTAGGAAGATGAGGGAAGGGAGGGTCAAGGGTCTCATGACTTTTAAGAGGTATATATTCTAACTCCAACCTATCCTCTTGGCATCGAGGAGGGATATTAGAAGTAGGGCAAGGTTCATTGTCATGGCTAGGTTAGAGAGACTAGGTAAGGTGATATCAAGAAATGTTTGTTGTTTAATGTTTGGAAAATGGGGATGAGAAGAGGGACAATCGAGACCCTCAATGATTGTGTCATATTTCACCAAAATACCTTCATCACTAATAGGAGAGGTATAGGGAGAAGCACAAGTATAATTTTTATTATTTTCAAAAACAATATACTCATCAAGGGGTAATGTAATGTTAAGAATTGTGTCAATGGTTTGGTTATTAACATTTTCTTTAATGAATTCATTATTTTAATCTACATTGAAATCATAATAATATGAAAATGCAAAATTTCCTAAATTTTTATTGTTTGAAGATGCAAAAATATAACCTATATGTATTTTTCACTAATGTAAATTTTAAAACCCTAGAATGCAACTTCACTAATGCAACATGCAATGAATGTTAATTCTAGGGAAATGAAGGAATCTAAACTAGAAAGGAAGGTTATTCTAAATATGGGTTCAAAAAAATGAAACACCAAGAATAGAGGCATTTAGGGAAAGAGGATTGCACAGTGGGCTCCTCGGGTTTTTCATCTAGAAGCTTGGTTGAGCAATAATGCTCTCTTTTGCGATAAGGTGTTATTGGTGAGTTCTTTCAAAGGATAAGGGGTTTTGATGTGTGTTGTGTGTGATTGAATGTTCCTAAATGAAATGAACTGATGAAAGAAGCTAAATATGAATGTAAAACCTAAGAAATGTGAAGTGCTGGAAAACACATTATGATATGCAAATAACTTAAGAAATGTAAGATAAACTAAACATAAATGAATGGAAATGAATGGGTTTACCTAGGAGTGAGTTGAAGACTAGATTGTACACTAGGAATGCTACTAAGTTTGAAATCTAAGCCTTCTCAAACACATACGCCATTTTGGGCGACCTAGTCCCAGATCTAGAAAACTGCATCAAAGCTTGTTTCTGCCAAAAGGGTATCTAGATCTACAAAAATCTTTAAAAAATAGGTTCAATGGGATTAGGTTTCCATTATTGGCAACTTATTCCTCTTCAAAATTTCTGAATATCAGAAAGTGGGATATGAGCTCTCGATCTACACTATAGATTGTAATATTTTGTATACTCGTTTGGAGGATTGTATAGAATCCAAATCAATAGTCAGTTACGATATGACATGAGCATTAAGAAAAGAGTCATTTTTTGGTTTTGATAGTTGCAAAGGAGAACTTTCTAATGTTGGTTTGGGAGGATGGATTGAGATAGTGTTGGAGGGAGGTGAAGGTTTGATGATTTCGATGAAGGGACAAAATCAAAGACCGTGATTGTTTTTTTGTGTGATAGGCTCAATAGGGTTGCAGAAACCTTGTTCACGAGCACTAAAACCTTTTCCACTATAGCCAAGTTGTTTCATGAGCTCATAACCTTTTCCATAGATCTCTTTCAACACTTTTGGATTGGGTGAGGGTTCGTTGTTGGCTTCTTTCTCTAAACTAGTTGAGGTGGATGGTTACGAAGGATCGGACAAGTCATTTGTTGAAAAGATTATGTTTCCCTTGTTAGAGTCTTTGGTTATGATCTTGGAATCTCCTAATAAAGGGGGTGTAAAGTATAAGGAATCCCAATAATTGTCTAAAGACTTTTGTTGTATGGGTTGCACTTGTTTGGCTAGTTTTGAAGTAGTGAAGGGTTTGGATTTCTTTTGCTAGAATTGTAAGACACTAAATGACTCAGGATTAGTGACAAGAATGTACACTTTGTTGTTGTAGATATACTTCATCTTACTATGAAGACTCGAAGGCACGCCACTCATTACATGAATCCATGGCCTACCTAAAATGAGGTTATAGGAAACATCAATGGGAATAACATGGATTAATGTGTCTAATGTGGCCATTCCAACTGTGAGAGGTAAAGTGATCACACCAAGCAGTTTTTTTCCTACACTATCAAATCCATTGATAGATAAGGAGGTAGGTTGGATGTTTGATTTATTGATATGGAGCCTATCCAATAGAATGACACTACACATATTAACAACAAATCCATTGTAAACAAGGATTCTCTTGATCCCTATGTGTTTGTATTGAGATATGATCACAACGAATTCAACTTTTGTTTGCACTTCCAAAGGAGGGAGGTAACTTTTGTGGAAAACAATATTACCATGCAAGCTTGAATAATTTCATTTTTTTGTGAATTATAAGGGATAGGAATTTTTTGTAAGGTTGTTTGCAGCATGTTGTGATAGTGAGGGGAGGCTTGAATAAGGTCCCATAAAGAGATTTTAGCTAGAGTATTTCGTAGTTGGTCAAAAAGGTCACACTCCCTAAGGATGAAATTCAGGTGAGGGGAAATAGGAAGAATGGGAGGGGATGAAGGTAGGGATGTTGACGTTGATTGGGGTGGGTGGGGATTGTTTCTTGTATAATGTGTGTGAGAAAAGGTATTATGACTCAGTTTTTGTGACACATTATGCTTAGGTGGGTAGAGAATGAATTCAGGTTGAGGTTTTGTTGAAGGTGGATAAAGGATTAGTTGAGGTTGAATAATATTAACGTCCCTTAGGGAAGGAGAGCCCAACATGGGCTTTGCATCTTCTTGTGAGGGTGTAATAATATTACTGTCAATGTCTTGCATCATGATAACCTCCCTAGGTAGAGAGATTTTAGGAGAACTACAAGCCTCATGTTCTTGACATTCAAGGTTTAGTTCTTCCAAAATGACTTTGTCACAAGTAGGGGAATGATCAATGATGGAATTAACAATGGTGGGAGGATTAGGATAGGGTTATATTTGATTGTCTTGTTGTTCTAAGGTCTCTTTCATGTGTTACATACTATCTACCCTAGTAGGAGAGCTTGGAAGAGATACATCAAATGCTTGATCACTAGGGGAGGACGCATCAAGAGAAGGACCACTATGGTTTTCAAATAGATTATCCCAAAGGGTACAAGCATGAGGGAAGGGAGGGTCAAGGGTCTCATGAATTTTAAGAGGTATATCTTCTAACACCAACCTATCCTCTTGGCATCGAGGAGGGATATTAGAAGAAGGGAAAGGTGCATTGTCATGGTTAGGGTTAGAGAGACTAGGTAAGGTGATGTAAATAAATTTTTGTTGTTTAATTTTTGGCAAAGGGGGATGAGGAGAGGGGAAAACAAGTCCCTGAATACTTTTGTTAGTAATAGGAGAGGTATAGGTAGAAGCACAAGTATGATTGTTATGATTTTCAGCATAGATATCCTCATTGAGGGGTAATGTAATGTTAAGAATTGTTTCAATGGTTTGGTTATTAACATGTTCTTTAATGAATTGATTATTGTAATCTACATTGAACTCATAATCTAAAGGAATGCTATATTTATGTAATCCATTTGAAACCAAATCAAAGCCACATATTTTAAAAGAAAACATGGTATGAAAACAAAGGAAAGAGAATGCAATGAAATTATTTAAAGTGAAATGTTGAAATGAAATTTTTTAGATGCGAAACAAGGTAATTTTATAATTACACTATGCAACAATTTGGAAAAGAAATGTAGAATATATAAAATTGAAACTAAAAAATGCATGAAATGAGTTCATTTAAGCTAGTTCTAATAAAATGCATGTAACAAAAACACAACCAGTTTATACAGATAGGTAATGGCACAAAGAAAAATCCTAATAAAAGGGTTTTTAGCTGTGTAAAAGGAAGTTTCAGAAGCCTGAAGGGACTAGGTTGCCTAGGGTGGTGACATAGTCTTGCTAGTGGTTTTTTTCAATTTTTGTAGAATATTTTAATGGGTGTAGGTGGTTTATGTGTTTTATAATGTAGATCTAAGATGAAAATGTAGAATTTTAGAAATTTTTATTCTTTTAAGATGCAAAAATGCAACCTATATGTATTTTTCACTAATGCAAAATTTTAAACCCTAGAATGCAACTTCACTAATGCAACATTCAATGAAAGTTAATTCTAGAAAAATGAAGGAATATAAACTAGAAAGGAAGGTTATTTGAAAGATGGGTTCACAAAAATGAACCACCAAAAATAAAGTCATTTTGCGAAAGAGGATTTTGTAGTGGGCTCCTAGGGTTTTTCACCTAGAAGCTTGGTTGAGCAATAGTACTCTCTATTGCACTAAGGTGTTCTTGGTGAGTTCATTCAAATGATTAGGGGTTATGATATGTGTAGTGTGTGATTAAGTCTTCCTAAATGAAATTAACTAATAAAAAAAGCTAACTATGAATGTAAAACCTAATAAATGCGAAGTGCTAGAGAACAGATTATGATATGAAAATGACCTAAGAAATGTGAGCTAAACTAAACAAAAATGAATGGAAATAAAGGGGTGCAACTGAGAGTGAATTGTAGATTGGATTTGTGGTTGGGAATGTTTTTGAATCTAAAATGTAATCCTTTGGGGACATTTACGCTATTTTGGGTGACCTAGTCCCAGATATGTAAAACTACATTAGAGCCTGTTTCCATCAAAATGGTATCTAGATGTAAAAATATCTCTAAAAAATAGGTTCAATGGGACTAGGTCACCACTTTTGGTGACTTTGTCCTCTTTTGAATTTATAAATATCAAAAAGTGGGATTTGAAGCTCTCGGTCTGCACTTTCTGCTCCTCTAGGTATCTAGTTCTGAAAGTGAAGAATCTAGTCTATAGATGTTCTCCAAGCTTCAACTAGGGTTTCTCCAACCTTCAAGAGCTTTGACAAGTTGGTGAAGATTCTTCCACCATGGTTCTTTACCAAATCTACATACAAGACAAGAAAATCACACAAAGATGGAAAACTTGTTGATTGTTAGGGCATGGGGGTTTGCCTTGGTCAAACCCCTTTTGAGTAATCGTACCAAAAGGATGAAATAAAGTTGTTGGTTTTTTTTACTATAACCAGGTTGATCTTCTAATCTACCTATGTAATTACCAATCCCAATCAAGGGCAACTCGAAGGACTTGGACCAACTGACATGGATTTTAAAGACCTCCTTCACTTTGGGCTCTGTAAGACCTAGGAGGGTGATCCCTTAATGCGTTTACAACCTCTGCACCATTATCATAAACAAAATTAACAAAAAAATATATATATCATTTAATAGCTCAACACAATAGGATAATACCAAATATAATTGGTTGTTCATCAATAATATCAACTATTTGGAGCATGAGATAACTACAACAACAGTTCACAATAGAATATAGTCATTGATTTGCAATTTGTAGAAAACTCTAGGTAAAAACAAACAAATATTCAACCTAACGAATAAGTACAATTTATATCAATGCCATATATCCATTGGAGGAGTCAAATTCATAAGCATCTAAGGATTCATGATAGATTTAACACATAACATATAAGATCCTTGATAACATTGCCTTACAATCTCATCAGTTTGTATTCTAACCCAATACTACTTATCAAATCCTTATACAGAACATATCAACCTACAATCCCATTTAAGCATTTTAATTAATTCGTTGAATTAAAGCTAAAACAAGAATTGTACACAAAACAATAGTTAGATGAACAAAACAACCCTTGATCATTTTATTCAAAATTTAGATATGCTTGTACAGTGGAGAGACATGAGCTCAAATTAATCATTTCAATTCAAATGCCAGTACCATCATAAAACATTAAATATCCATGAGTTCAAAACCTACAACAGAATGACTCAAAACCTAAATTGCATTCTCTCTAACAAAACTACCATCCTTTACAATTTTCTCTGCAACTTCACCTAGACTTGACCCAAAACATCTAACTTGCTAACCCGTACTTCTGGCCTTGAAATCCTTCTTATAGAGAATGAGGGAGCAGACAAGCATCGGGCCAGAAAGTACACATGTCACCAGCCACTTGGACCGCGTTATGATATTTCAAAATTTGTTACAACAACAATCTCCTTGAAGAATATTCTTGTTCATCTTTCCCACTAAGAATGGTTGATGCAGGAATAAAACTTCAAGAATTCTAGGCCTAATATTGTAACCAAAAACAAAACTAGAATTTGTTGTAACTACAAC
Source organism: Sequoiadendron giganteum (assembly GCA_007115665.2). Classification (NCBI taxonomy): domain Eukaryota; kingdom Viridiplantae; phylum Streptophyta; class Pinopsida; order Cupressales; family Cupressaceae; genus Sequoiadendron; species Sequoiadendron giganteum. The sequence goes on along the minus strand of CM021106.1, from coordinate 591,169,300 downwards.
AGCTGATTTGTTAACCATTAGCAGCCTACTTAGTTTCATTCTTCCTCAATTAAATATACATTTACCTACTAATGGTACTGTTCATCAGTTGGCCAATTACCTCATTCACCTTGACACTGTAAGGCGTGCACTTAACTACCACCTGATTTACTTCTCTTTCAAAAGACTCCAAGTATCAGTTGGTGCTAACAATTTTGTCCATATAGCTCAGCAATAAATAAAAATCTCAATCATCACAAATTAATGTAACTTGAGCATTGATGACCTCATTTGCCTGATCTTGCTAGTGTTGAAGTGACCTCATATTTCCCTGCTCATCAATTATGTCAGGTAACAATGTGTCACTCCAATCATCAAAATTATTTACCAATTCTCTGATCTTCCTACTGAAATCATCTGGTAAGGCCTAAAAACCTTGCAATAACTTAACTAACACTTGAGTAGGCCTTAATGATTAAGGCCTATTATTTATATAAAAATTTGAGGCCTTATACATTATGTCTAAGACATTGGCCCTAGGGATCCATTTTTCAATTAGTGGTATGTACATTAGAAAATGTGTAAATCAAATTGAATATAAACTAATACACCAATGAAACATTAGATTGAAGAAATCAAATTAAATAAAGTAAATGCAAACTGTAAACCACAGTTTCTTCAAATTCGTCCCATTATCCTCTATCTCCAAGGATTCGCTTCAAGATGCTTGCTCTTAGTTTGTTTAAAATAACAGCTTGTAGAATGGCAGCTTGAGAGAATGAGATTAATAAGAATGCCTATGCATCTAAAATATTAAAAATATTAAATTCAAATGCTATGAATGCAAATATGCGACTATAGTAACTATGTATGAAAATCTGAGATTCGAGGTCCTTTTCAACTCATGAAAGGATTGTATTTATAGATTTTTGAAGGTAGGAATTTGATTAGCCAAGATCGACGGTCAAGTTCAAACCTGTTAAAATGAATGGTGAGAGATCGAGAATTTGAAAAGGAGATGGAATTCTGAGAGACAAAAAATGAAGAGACAATTGAAAGGTGTCTCTCATAATTAAATAAATAAATATTTAATTATGTGTGAGAGAAAAATGAAAAGGCTTTAATTAAATATTACAAATATTTAATTATGTGAGAAAACAAAAAGCCTTTTAATTAAATATTAAGAATATTTAATTTTTGTGAGAGGAGTGGGAATTTGGAAAATGATTTAATTAAATATTGAAAGTATTTAATTAAATGTGGAGAGAAGAATATCATTTAAATTATGAATTTAAAGTTGTGATAATTAATGTAAATAAATTGTAAAATCTATTTAATTAATTAAGAGGAAGGATAGCATTAATTAAATAAACTTTATTTATTTAATTAAATTAGAAGAATTAGAAAATGAACAATATAAATAAATAATTAAATTTATTTATAAGCAGATGACTTAAGAATATTAATGAAATAATTCATATTTAATTAATTAATAGGTTCGATCGACTATGACCATTTTTAGATGTGTACATTTTGCCCCTCTTTGAAGTGATGTGTTTTACGCATTGCTTCAAAGAATTTGCCCCTGACTTTGAAAAATTATTGATGATGCTATATGCCCCCTCGAGAGATAAATCACACGATTAGAATGATTATGAGACTGATTTGAAAGATTTTCAGATGATTTCGGAGATACATTGGCAATTTAACTCTCGAAATAGCACTTTGCATAGTAATTAATGCCATTTTTACCCCTTTAAAAGATGAAAAAGGTGAGAAGTCACTTTCATTTGAACAGTAACCTTTGAAGATTTTGGAGCTCTGAGAGAGAGAAAAGCAATGTTGATCCTGTATGAGTGCCATAGATTCGAGCGAGGTCGCTATAATCAGAGACCACCTATGTATGGACCTCCGGTAAGTCAATCCAAACCTCTCCATCAAATTTTTATGAATTTTTGGATGCTTTTTTGAATTTTTAAATTTTGAAAATTCTGTTTTAGCGCATATGATAAGTATTTTAGCGCATCCAAAGTGGCGCACAGGGGTAAAACAGTCACACATAGATGCCAATTAATCACGCATAGGTGATTTAGCACATAGAATAGATCAAATAGTGCATCCATGAAACTTGTCTGCAGAAAATGATAGATTAGCGCATAGGTGTTTTAGCGCATAGATGAATTGTTATAGCGCATATGTATGATGAAATAGCGTATCTATGAAATCGCACATCCATAGATTGTTTTAGCGCATCCATGGAGTAAAGTTGCACATCCATGGTTTTAGCGCATTGATTGACTATTTTAGTGCATCCATGAATTTTTGCCAATTTTTAATTTTTGAAGAAAAATTGATGCATGCTTGATGATTGTTGCTAGATTAGACAACAGATTTTACACATTTGAATATCATCACTGAATAGATTTGAAAAATTTGTCTTCATGCTTGAAGATCAAATATGTTTGATAAATTTGCTTCCATGCGATATGAAAACAAAATAGAAATGATAGATTTGTTTTCCTAATTGAAAGTCAAATAGATTGAGTCACGATGACTGTTAAATTTGTTTCCATGCGATATGAAAAACAAATAGTATTGATAGATTTTCTTTCCTATTTTAAAGTCAAATTAAGTCATGATGACTATTAAATTTGTTTCTAGGTTATATGAAAAACAAATTGAAATTGATTTGAAATTTTCTTGATGTACTGATTGATTTGCATGCTTGCTTGATGATATTATAAAGGAGGAATTTAACCTCCTTCAGATCAGAGAGAGATTTTCGCAGACATGGGAGATGATTCCCCGACTGTCCCATGAGGATTTGGGAATGATAGACTAGTGTGGCCTAAGAGCTCTGTTGAGTATCCCATAGTATCGGATCAACATGGCTCTATTGACTACCTTAGCGGAGCGGTGGCATAGTGAGCATAACACCTTCCACTTGCTGATAGGAGAGATTACGGTGACTCCAGAGGATGTTTATAGGATTTTGGGTATTCCTGTGGTTGGAGAGCTTGTGATTTATGATCACAAGGAGATTGGGGGGACAAATGCACTTAGATGGGTCTTCCAAGATCCTCATGTCTATGGATATGAGATTCCTTGGAAGGACATGATGGGTGGTTTCCTTTGTCCTGATCGCAGGTCAAAGGGACTATCAGTTGGGTGGGGTAGGATCTTGGAGGACATGCTTCTCCATTATACCAGATATGCATGGGGGTCATGCATGCTTGCCCATTTGTACCATGACCTTCATCAGGCTGTGTATATAGATGGGAAGAGTCTTTCCTATGGGGTGACTCTTTTATAGTTGTTCACATGGGAGCACTTTGCGATTACATGTCCCATTGTCAAGAGAGATCGCCCCATCGAATTCCCCTATGCTTATGCGTATATAAGGCCCCTTGTCCAACTGAGGCTGGGCAAATTGGAGTACTGGCAGTGGGCACTTGATGATTTGGATATAGTCATCTGGCGACCGTATGTGGATTGTGACCCATGGCAGGCAGATGACATAGAGCTACCATATATGACAAGGTCCAGATACTTGATTGGATGCACCCCATTCATCATTGAGCGATTTCTAGGCCGGAGGGTTCTCAGATAGTTTGGATGGGTACAGATAATGCCACAAGGAGCAACACACTATGCCAGGCATCGGGTGGATGTACCATAGTGGGGGCCCATTTTGACAATTGAGGTACCCAGAGAGGAGTACTTTGAGCTACAACCAGAGGATTGGACTGTACGGCCAGAGGTCACAAATGCAGGGATGACAGAGGACTATGCTGCATACTTCTATACACATCCCTTTCCTTGGTTTACTAGTCCAGATGAGCCTACCCCATTGATGGGAGGTCTAGTTATTTAGGCAGGGCTACAGCAGCCACAAGTACATCCAGCAGTAGGGCAGCCACAAGATCAGGGACAGGTATAGGCAGAGCAGGCCACAGATATCGGCAGGGTGGCAATGGAGGTGGATGATGAGAGCTCCGAGGATGAGGAGATGGATGAGGATTCAGACGACTCAGATGTTCGGGATGATGGGGATGATGGGGGTGGTGGGCAGCAGAGACTTTTCTTTGATATTCCCTTCCACATTAGACCACGGACATCCAGAGCAGTAGGTCAGGCTAGCACTTCAGTGCCATGGATTACCATTAGGGCTCCATCACAGGGATAGGTGGATGCTTTGTAGGCAGAGGTTCAGACTCTCAAGAGTCAGCTAGCACAGGCACAGGTGACTATCAGTCAGCTGTAGGGACAAATAGCACAACCACCACCTCCTGACCCATAGATAGCTCAGCTTATGGTCGAGAGGGACAACTTTCGGGAGAGATGTGTCTAGGCTAAGGGGGTAGCCGAGAGACTACTGAGATCAATGGAGAGCACCTCTATTGGAGAGGTTGTGGCAGAGGGGCTACAGACTGCTCAGGAGGTTGAGTACTACCGAATGCGATATTTTGAGGCAGTGCCACTTGAGCGGCAGATAGCATTTACTTAGTCAGGTACTTGGAATCGGACTCACTCACGCAACCACTCTAGGAGTGCGACCAAGAGTGTGGGTCAGCCTATCAGATGAGAGATCAGAACCTCTGGGAGCAGAGTTCCATTGAGACCTACTACCTCGAGAGGCAGCAGCAGTCATGTGCCTCAGCCAAATGCCCCTTAGTGATGAGCATTTGGTACACATTTATGCCATTGTATGCAATATATCTTTTTGAAACATTTGATATCCTTGTATTCCTGGACATTTTTTTTGATGAGATCTATGATATGCAGTGGTGATTTGATTATGCATGTGTTAAGGATGATTTATGCATATATTTATGAATGCATGTTTTTACTTTCAGATGCTATGTTGTGATGATTTTCATGATGTATGATGATGCAAATGATGATGTAAATGATTTCCTTCTATTTCATGCAGGATGTGTTGTGATGAAATGATTCTTAATATGATGATATAGGATGAAATCTAAAAATGATTTTACTTTTATAATGTATGCAATGAATGCAAAATGTAAGATGTGATGGTAAATGCTTTTGATGAATGATGTATGTAATGAATGTATGATGCAGGATGTAAATGCTTTATATGAGATGAATGAATATGATTTATGATGATGTAATATGTAATGAATGATAAGGATGTACTGGAAATGAATGTATGATATATGATGAAATGAAAATGATTATGATAACCTAAGTGATGATGTGAAATGAAATGAATGCAATTTTATTTATGAATGTGCATGAAAAATTTGAATGTATATGATGATGAATGATTAAAGGATGATTAAAATATAAATCATGCATATGATGTGTAATGATAAATAATGATAAGATGATAAAAATAAAATGAAATGATGATATAAGAATGCAAGTGCAATGATAATGATGTGAAATGACAATGAAAATAAGATGTAACAAATGTCCAGTTATACTCCACCATTGTGAAAAGATATTTAAAGATGTGGTCAACCTTCAAAAATCTATTTAAAAAGAACCTCAAAATGCAAATGAATTATGTAGTCCTAATAATGAATTATGCAACCCTAAATGAAATAATGTATCATTCTCCTTGTTGCCAATTCATGTTGTGTTTTATTGTCATCATTGAGCCCTCTTTTTTTTTTTGATATGTTGAAAGCTAATACAAGCATCAAAGGGTATGTTAGCATCGATGATGACTTGAGTACTGCTTTCATAATGTTTGATGTGGCAAGTTAATACAAGCACTGAGGTATAATTGAACCAAGATGACCTGAGTATTGCTTGCATAAACAGACAAAAGTTAACCATTTTCCTATGCAAATTCTGAAATGTCATCAATGATACGTTGTAGAGCATGTCCCATGACCAATTTGCATCATACTAATGATTAACTTGCAGACAACAAGCAAAGAAAAATCATACTTCTTCCTTGTGATTCTAGTTCAGTACATCATTTAACCACTCCAAAGATATGATGTCATCAAATACCAGAACAACAATTTGCAACTTATTGCTCATTCATTTTATTCAGATTAAAATCATCCAATTTGTTTTAAATTATCTGTCAAAAGATTCATGTAAGCTCAGTTTAACTGGACAAGACTGTTGTTTCTGATATTCCAATGCTAGACATAGCTACCAATTACCCGCTAGGAAAGCAAACTGCCCCTTAGTGACCTTGCACTCTGACTCTTGTTAAACACAATTGTTGCAATGGTTAATCCTCAAATCATCAAGCCATGATGAGATGCTTGTCGATCCAAGGAGATGATGCAATGCGAATGCGATAGTGAGATGTGTGGATGATGCTGATGAAAAGGATGCATATGCAGAATGAATCCTAATAGATGAGAAAGCCAAATAAAATCATAAACAATGCTTGTTTGCCAGGTTTTCACCATTTGTTTTTATTGCACTTTTTCCTGATTTTATGATTTTTTTGCTATTACCAAGACGCCTCTTTGCCAGGTTTTCATCAAGGAAATGTTTTGAGTTTTGATTTTTTTTTTTTAGGACTTTTTATATTGTTTTTTATTTTCTCAAGTGTAGAACCTCTTCAGATGAATGTTGTTGATCGGATCTTCGAACAAGTCTCCTTCTACTGTTGACAACTGATATGCCCCCGATCCGTATGCTGCAACGATAACGAACAGGCCCAACCAATTTGGTTCAAACTTACCTTTCTTTTCCCGATCTTGTTGATTTTGAGGGTTTTCTCTGAGAACCAAATCACCCACTTGAAAATTTCATGGTTTGACTCTGTGATTATAGCTGCAAGACATAATTTGTTGATATCCCTTCAAATGATTTACCACAGTTTGATGTTGTTCATCAAGCAGTTCTAGTTCTTGTAATCTTGATACTCGATAATCTTCATCATTGATTAGCCCTTTGAGTGATACTCGAAGTGAAGGAATCTCAACTTCCAATGGTAGAATAGCCTCTGCTCCATAGACCAATGCATAAGGAGTAGCTCTTGTTGGTGTGTGAATGCTTGTTCTGTAGGCCCATAATGCTAGATTCAATTAGACATGCTAATCACGACCTGCTTCATTCACTATTTTCTTTAAAATTTTCATAATTGTTTTGTTTGAACCTTCAACTTGACCATTCCCCTATGGATAATAAGGTGTAGAGAGCTTGTGTTGGATGTGAAATCTTTCACATAGTTCATCAACATCCTGATTTTTAAAGGGTCTACCATTATCTATGATAATGGAGTTAGGAACACTATATCTACAAATGATATAATTCATGATGAACGAAGAGATTTGTTTGCCCATAACATTCGTTAGAGGAACAACTTCAATCCACTTAGTGAAATACTCAGTGGCTGTAATGATAAATTTGTGTCCATTTGTAGAGGATGGATGTATCTTGCCAACCAAATCCAATCCCCACTGAACGAAAGGCCATGTTGTGGTGAAAGGTTGTAATTCCTTAGAAGGCGTGTGAATGAGATTCCCATGAATATGACATTTTGTACATTTCTTCACAAAGGTGAATGATTCTTTCTCCATGGTTGGCCAATAGTATCCTAATCTTAAATTTTTTTTGCTAAGGTTAGTCCACTTGAATGTGTCCCACAAATTCCACCATGGACCTCTTGTAAGGCTTTTTCTGATTCATCGCGTTCAAGACATCTAAGGAGGGTACCATCTAGACCATGTCGGTATAATATGTCAACAATTAAGGTGTAACAGGATGATTGACAAATGAAATTTCATTTTTGGTTCCTAGACAAGCCTAAGGGTAAAGTAGTATCTTTCAAATAAGTGTAAATTTGGCCATATAAGGAAGAGTCGGAGCTCATAAGATGGCAAATGATTTGTGTTTTCGGATTGTCATGGGTAGGAGAAAACAATTTTTCGACTAGGAAATTGTACCATTTTTTATTCTCTAATTGTAGCCATAGCGTTTGCTACTTTGTTATCAATGCGTGGAATTTGTATGAACTGGATATTAACAAAATATTTCTTGAGATCTTCCACCATTTTTTGTAAGGTATCAATTTGTCATATTTGGTGTGATATTCATCATTGATTTGATTTATAACAATTTGTGAATCACCAAAAACTTGAAGTTCTGCGATTTTCCAATCTACTGCAATTCTCATGCTGATTATCAATGCTTCATATTCTACTATGTTGTTTGTGTAAGGAAACATTAGTCGATAATATTTTGGAATTGTATGTCCTTGAGGTGTAATAATAATAATTCCTGCTTCTGAACCATGTTGAGTGTAAGAACCATCAAAATAGAGGGACCATGATTGTTGGATATCTATTGTGAAAATGTTGGCATCAGGAAAATTAATATATATTGGGTGTTCTGCTCGCATCAGTGCTTCTGCTAATTTATTTTTAATTACTTGTCCTTTTATAGCTTTTTGATCCACATACTGAATATCAAACTCACTTAAGATCATAACCCATTTAGCCAACCTACCTATTAAGGTTGCCTTACTTAGAAGATATTTGAGTGGGTCAATCTTAGCCACAAGCTTTACTGTATGAGTTAGCATGTAGTGTCATAACTTTTGAGAAGTAAACACCACTGCTAAACAAGCTTTTTCAATGAAGGTGTAATTTAGCTCGTGACTTGTTAAGGTTCAACTGATGTAATAAATGGCTCGTTCTTTTCTTGAATAATCTTCCTATGCCAATAATGCTCCTAAAGACACTTATGTGACAGCAATATATAATATGAGAGGTGCACCTTGTATTGGTGGAGTCAATACTGGTCGATTCATGAGATACTACTTTATTTGATTAAAGTTTGTTTCACATTTGTGTTCCCACTTGAAAGGAACATTCTTATGCAAGAGATGCATAAATGGTAAACTTTTATCTACTAGTTGAGCAATGAATCTTTGAATGGATTGTAATCATCCCTATAAAGAGTGCAATTGACTGATGTTTCTTGGTGGTGGCATATCAAGAATTGCTTGTACCTTAGTCGGTTCCACTTCAATTCCCTTTTTTGACACAATGTATCCTAGTAGTTTTTCAGATTTCACTCTAAAGACGCATTTCTTAGGATTAAGTCTTACTTTGAATTGTTCCATTCTTTTGAAAATTTTAGATAAGACATCGATGTGCTCTTCTCTAGTGTTAGACTTGGCAAGAAGATCATCAACATAATCTTCCATGAACGTATGCATCATATCATGAAAAATTGTTGTCATTGCTTGTTGGTAGGTAGCTCCTGCATTTTCCAATCCAAATGGCATTACATTCTAGCAATAGGTACCCCAAGGACATGTAATGTTGTTTTATCCTGATCTTCTGGTGCAATCTTTATCTGGTTGTATCCTGAGAATCCATCCATCAATGAGTACATTGCATGTCCAACAGTTAAATCGAAAATCATGTCAACATTCGGTAAGGGAAAGTCATCTTTAGGACATGCTTTGTTCAAATCCCTAAAATCTGTGCAAATTTTGATCCTTCCATTTGGCTTTCAAATAGGTACGATATTGGAAATCCATTCTACATAATCCATAGATCGAATGAATCTAACATCCAAAAGCTTCTTTAATTCATCTTTAACCAACAATGCAACATGTGGATGCATTTTTCTGAGTTTCTATTTTATAGGTTTTTCCCCTGGTATAATAGATAGATGATGCATGATGAGATCTAGATCCAATCCAGGCATATCTGAGTAGGACCATGCAAAACTGATTTGATTATCTTTGAGAAATTTTGTGAATTTAGGTACTTCTTCATTGTCAGAGATGCAACCAATTGAAAAACTTTAGGCTTTTCTATAGTACCTATATTGAGTGCCTCCATTGGTTCAATTAAAATGGAATATCTTTCCTGATAATACTCTGGAAGAGTGTCAAGTTTCCCATCCTCTGGCACCTTTGAAAGGTTTTCACCATTGGATACACTTTTTATTTTTCTCTTTTCTTTATCTAACACTGCCTTTGTTAGGTTTTCACCATTAGATCTTTCTTTCATTTTTCTTTTTTCTTGACCTAATACTACCTTTGTTAGGTTTTCACCATCAGGTCTTTCTTTTATATTATTTATTTCATAGCTGAGAAACTTGGCACTTTCCTATCGAAAACTCTGATTTTGTGATTCCCCAGTGGAACTTGTTTCAGGATGGGATGAACAAAGAAAGTTTATTATGGTTTCGTCATTTGGAAAATTTGGAACATCAATGGGTTCAATTTTTTCCCAATCAATGAGTTCAAGATGAACCAAAGGTAATGGATCATTAGGATGAGTAAGGTCATCGGCCATGAGGGTCATGATGTTATTTTCATTGTTGTTATAGGGAAGGTTTGGGATGGTATCCTCCTCAAAATGCTCTATTTCACATTGAATCAAATTGGTCTCACTAGAGTCCTGATCGCTTTGCATGACATATTCAAATGGAGGTCTTGAGCTTTCTTCTTGTAAGAATGTAGGTGAAAATTTGTGTATGACATCCACCCTTTTCTCAGAGATACATGTATCATCAGAGAAATCATCCCATTCATATTCATTTGAGTCTATTTCAGAATTATCTGCTTGAACTCTCAAAATTGATTTAGCTGATTCCTCATTTGATGGCCTTTCTGTTACATTTTTCTTAGTATTTTCAGCATATCCTAACCTAGTCTTATCTTTTGGATGCATTATTTTTAATTGGACAAGTTCAACAATACCTTCTTTTCTCCTACCTAGAGGGCCATTTCCTTCATAACCCATCTGTTGCATGATATCATAACCCTTTCCATATTGTTGTGTAGGTAGCTTGATATGTTGTATGGATTCTCCTTCATCTTTATAGAGCCAATCAAGAATAGCCCTATCTTCTCCTTTAGTTTCTTTGATAAACCTCCCATTAAACTTGGTAATGGGGGTTGAAGTTGAGGCTAAAGTTGTTGTAGCCTATTGTGTAGACGTCGACGGTTGTCCATGAGATCTTGGTGATAGGGGTAGATTAGAGAGAGATAAAGAATATTCTCCCACCCCATTGTCTTTTAATGTTAACTTGGTGCCAAAATTGCTTATTATTTCTTGTACTTGTTCTTTGTTTTTGGAGGTAGAGATGGCCAAAGCCTCTTTATTATGTGGGAAAAATGCATCCTGAGCTGCTCTTAGGTTAGAACAAGTTTGACTACTATTGTGATCAGTAGGTATTGTTACTTCCTGTCCATCATATAGAAACTTCAAACATTGATGATAAGTAGATGGAATAGCTTGCATGTAATGAATCCATGGACGACCCAATAGTATGTTATAGGTTAGATCCCGATCGAGAACTTGACAAAAGGTATTCTTCACAATAGGTCCCACTCTGATTGGTAACATGATGAGACCTTTGGACGTTCTTTCCTCATCATCATAGGCTTTGATTGTATTTTTTCTCCGTGGATCTATAGAATCTGCTGAATATCCCAAAGCTAGGACCAATTTCAAATTACAAATATTTAATCCAGCTCCCCCATCTATAAGAACACATCTAATGCAGGCTTTGTGAACCATGACTTCTAAATAGAGCAACGAATTATGTGGATAGGTTATGGATGAATCATCTTTTTTAGAAAAAAGATAGACATGTGTAGGAGGACAAGTGTCCCACCATGGCTTGAAATTTTTTGGTATCTAGATCAGGAGATACAGTTGTATCAACTAGAGCCTTTTCCAGAATTTCCTTATGTGTAGGTGATAACTTTAAAAGCTCCAAGATAGAAATTTGGGTTGATTTTTTTTGTAATTGCTCAACCAAATTGTACTGACTTGGAGGGGGAATTTCTGCTTTAGATGAGCCACCTTTGACAATGATCTTGGCTTTTCCCCTTGTGGTAACATTGACCTCTCGATATTCTAGCTTACCTTTGATTCAGATAGCATTGATTTGAGGGTCATCAGTATAGATATGATTGATAATAATGTATTGGATGTTATTAACATTCTTTCCCTTGTCACTCGAGGATTCCCTTTTGTGATAATTAGGGAGCGAATTCTTGAATGCTTGATGATCATTATTGACATTATGTCCCTCAATTGTGATGGTATGGTTATCAATCAAATCTTGAACAATATTCTTTAACCCTTGGCAATTGTTCTTCTTATGACCTTTACACCTATGATAATCATAGAAGTGTGAATCATTCCATGATGGTGGTTTAACTTGAGACTCATAATCTCTTTGTGGTGGCAATGTAATAGCATTTTGATTCAATAATTCTTTGAGAATGGATTCCAAATATTGGCCCAAGGGAGTGAAACTCTATCGATTCGAAAAATATGATGGTCTGGGTGCATTTGAATTTTGATTATTGCCAAAATTATTTCCACGAGCATTAGTTGTGTTCCCTTGATTAGAAACATTGCCTTGGGTGCTTTAATTATTGGTATTATTGTTACATTGAACACCTGACACATTAAGGATGACGGGCTTCGTATTAACATTGTTAGCACCTACTACCCCATCATTCACAACATTTTTATTTTGAGTCCAAAATCGTGACTTATCATTGTTGTTTTTATGGTTGTTGTTGTTGTTGTATGAATTTGAACCCTGTTTATCAATTTTTAGAACTCCATGCTTGATCAATGCACCCTCAATAGTAATTGCATTTTCAATCAATTTTTCAAATGATGGAGGACAATGAAGGTTTAGTCTATAACTCATTTCTTGATTAAGACTATCGATGAAGATCTCCATCTTTTCCTTTTTAGGAATAGGACGAGAGTATCTAGCAAACATTCTTCTCCAACTTTGCAAAAATGTAGTGAAATATTCCCCTACTTTTTGTTTTATCTTACAAAGATCAAGCGTGGTTACCTAGTGTTGAATGTTGTAAGAGTATTGTGATATGAACTTATTTATCAACTCTTCAAAGGTTTTGATGGGGGGAGTGATCTTTGAAAGCCACGCCATGGATTGTCCACCCAGACTTCATGGAAACAACCGCATTAAGTAGGTATCAATATGAGCAAACTCCAAGCTCATATTTCAAAAATCTCTTACATGCTCAATGGGGTCAGTTTTCCCATTATACTTATCAAACTTAGGAATTTCACAATGTTTTGGAAAAGGGATCATTCGAAGACTCCTATCAAATGGATAAGGACATATTTCATCCAAAACATATTTCTTTGTTTTTACTCCTTGCATTTCTTTTATTTGCCCTTGTAATTCCTTGATTTGTCGAGTAAGGGCGCTAAAATCATTAAGAGGAGATTCGGGATCTTCTTTAATCCTTTCTATATCGATATTGGTAGGTAACTTAGCTCCTTGAATAGCTAATGACAAAAAGTATCTTTCCTTGTTTCTTTCTAAAATCTTTTCCATAAGAGTATGGAATTGGGGATCCTGTTCTACCTCTTGAAGTTTTTCTTCCATTAACTCTTCAACATTTGGATTTTTAAAGAGGTTTTCCTCCCTCTAATTATTTTCACCCATTTTGCTTGTTGTACTTTCATCTTTTTCTATGTGCTTTCGATATCTCGTGCTAACAGGCATAAGCTTTACTCAAATCCTACTAACTTTGATCAAAGGAATGAAGTAGTGCAAAGACGATGAAAGTCAGGATAAAATGAAGATTCTATGACTTAAAAGATTTTTTAATCCTTAGCTCATGATTCCCTGATTGAAAGGATGAAAATCCTGTTTGCAGGAATTAAACCAAAGATCGAAAAATAAAGATTATTTTGCACTTTATGAAATTTGATCTTAGCTTTGTAAAGAGATGAATTTACTGGATGCCTAATGTGTTTGAGTTCTCTTATTGCAAAATTTGATTTGGATGAGTAGCATATGTGATAGTAGGTCGGGGAATATAAGAAGGATGAATATGCTAACTGTGGTTATGCCTTTGAGAAAGGGCTCTTCTTTGAAATAAAGCTCTTGAATATAAGGGTTCTATAGCATAATTATTAGTGAAACCTGTAATATAATCGTGATATCGATGAATAAAGGTTATGTGTTCAAGCAAGACCTTTTGACTTTGATATAGAAATTTCCTCTTCTTCAACACTTTCTTATAATTGAGAAACTTCTTGGGCTTTTTGATCTTCCTTTCTAAGGACCTCTTGGAAAACTTTGTAGACTTCCAAACTCCGAGCATGGGAAAGACTAGACTTATAAAACTCTATTTATGACAGTCAAAAAAATCACCTAGACACGAAAAAATAGATGCGCCAAAATAGAGATTGAATGTGCCAAAACAGAGCACAGATGCATTGAAAAAGAGCACAGATGCACCGAAACAGAGACTGAATGCGCTGAAAAAGAGCACAGATGCACCGAAAAAGAGCACAGATGCACCAAAACAGAGACTGAATGCGCTAAAACAGAGCACAGATGCATCGAAACAAAGACTGAATGCGCTGAAACAGAGAATAGATGCACTAAAATAGAGACTGAATACGCTAAAACAGAGACCGAATACACTAAAACAAAGATCGAATGCACTAAAACAGAGACCGAATGCGCTAAAACAGCTCTGAGACCGACATGTTTTGATAGTTTGATAAAATTTTCTTGTTTTGGATGATCTTAATCTGATTTAAATGTGAAAAACACAACATAGAAGCAAACAGTCATTTTGTTAATCCTAAAATCTAAACAAAGAGTGTATGTTCTTAAGATTTCCACAGGTTTTAAACAAGATAAGCAGTTCAATCAGACTCACTCTTAATTTGTCAAATAGGTCATCATAGTAATCATAGCCCACAGCTTAAAATTGCGTCAACTCACACAGCCTTGTCACCCCCTAGAGGGCGCCCGTGTTTTTGTCTTTTCCAGGTGCATACTCAAAGTGACGAAAGTGGATACCGAATCCCTTGAGTAAACAATCTGTGGCACCTATATGGTGAGTGTCTTAGGGGCAGATTCTTCCCTCCCCTTTCACCGTGATTAAAATGATGTTTGGATACTCACACGATTGGCTTTCTACACTATGGTTCGTAGTAAGGGTATCCGTTCAGTGTGGAAAATAGATATACTCCCTCGAGAGACCTCCCAACCTTTAGAACAAAGGTTTTGGGGATGGTTATCGTGCGCACTACTGTCAAGTTGGATTTTCATCAACAACTTGCTTTTGATTAAAGTGGGTTGGAAACCTTGGCTTTAGGTGTTCCCACTTAGGTCGTTCCCATAGGGTGAGTACTTTTTCCCACTACAACAAGCCTTCTAAAGGATGTAATAAAGCATTAAATTGCATAAAATAAAAGGTAAGTCTTGTATTTTGATCACCCAGTTAAGGGGAGAGCATAGACCTATTACCCACAATCACAACAAGCAAATAATGGTTCAATTTTAAATCCCCAAATTGACAAATGTTCTATTCTAAGTGAAGATGTTGCTTCACTAAAAACATGGAGTTCATTTTAACTAAAAGAAACTTATGTTTGGTGACTATCCTAGGATTGGTTAATTCTGATTTAAATGTCTACCCTCTGATTGGTTCATTCTATTAAAAATAGCATCTGAAAAATCCTGTCTGCAGATTGCGTCAGAATCAAAATTTAAATTTTTACATTTGTATGCACCGAAACAGAAGTGGTATGCGCCGAAATAGGTTATGTATGCATTGAAAGATCTCGTAGATGCGTTGAAATAGTCATTGTATGCACTGAATCAGGTTATGAATGCACCGAAATAGTTCACAGGGATGCGCCGAAATAGTTGTCATATGTGTTGAAAGAGCTCATGTATGCACTGAAACAAGTCATGTATGTGTTGAAACAAGTCATGTATGCGCCAAAACAGTCATTGTATGCACTGAAACAGTTTTCATATGCGCCGAACTACGACTCGTATGTGCTAAAACATAATTTTTGTCCGTTAGCTGCCAGAAAAATTCTACAAAAAGAGAAATTAAATGAAGGGGGCTTGGCCCCACGGTGGGTGCAAAAAATGTGTATGTTAGAAAATGTGTAAATCAAATTGAATATAAACTAATACACCAATGAAACATTAGATTGAAGAAATCAAATTAAATAAAGTAAATGCAAACTCTAAACCACAGTTTCTTCAAATTTGTCCCATTGTCCTCTATCTCCAAGGATTCGCTTCAAGATGCTTTCTCTCAGTTTATTTAAAACAGCAGCTTGTAGAATGGTAGCTTGAGAGAATGAGATTAATAAGAATTCCTATGCATGTAAAATATTAAAAATATTAAATTGAAATGCTATGAATGCTAATATGCGACTATAGTAACTACGTATGAAAATCTAAGATTCAAGGTCCTTTTCAACTCATGAAAGGACTGTATTTATAGATTTTTGAAGGTAGGAATTCGATTAGCCAAGATTGATGGTCAAGTTCAAACCTGTAAAAATGAATGGTGAGAGATTGAGAATTCGAAAAGGAGATGGAATTCTGAGAGACAGAAAATGAAGAGACAATTGAAAGGTGTCTCTCATAATTAAATAAATAAATATTTAATTATGTGTGAGAGAAAAATTAGAAGGCTTTAATTAAATATTACAAACATTTAATTATGTGAGAAAAGAATAAGCCTTTTAATTAAATATTAAGAATATTTATTTTTTGTGAGAGGAGTGGGAATTTGGAAAATGATTTAATTAAATATTGAAAGTATTTAATTAAATGTGGAGAGAAGAATATCATTTAAATTGTGAATTTAAAGTTGTGATAATTATTGTAAATAAATTGTAAAATCTATTTAATCAATTAAGTGGAAGGATAGCATTAATTAAATAAACTTTATTTATTTAATTAAATTAGAAGAATTAGAAAATGAACAATATGAATAAATAATTAAATTTATTTATATGTAGATGACTTAATAATATTAATTAAATAATTCATATTCAATTAGTTAACAGGTTCGATTGACCATGACCATTTTTAGATGTGTACAAGTGGTATTACTACCTCCTGATCCCTATCAATGTTCTTTATTGCATCTACTAATAAAGAATATAAAGAATACACAGATGAAAATCTGCCATCAATCTTCTCATTCAAATGCCTCAATAGAGCATCGACAATCTCCCTTTTCTTTAAAAGTACTCCCTCCTCACCTACCTTCAAGAATTCCTATAACTCTGCAATTTTGTGCATTAGCTACTTCTTTGTAGGATCAATAAAGCATTCTATTTCTTCATTAACTGGTTCTAAAGTAGGTCTGAGGGAAGGAGTTTGACTAGGAGACCCTAGTGTAGAAACAATGGGGGAAGCAGGAGGAATTGACCTAGATATGGAATGAAATTATCTAATCCCTAGGGCACTTGATGTTTCCCCAGTATGCTTGTATCTCAACCTAACCACATTAGTCTATAGCTCAACATTCCTTTGCTACACCTTGCTATATTCTCCAATTATGAAATTGTATTTCTCTAGTAAGCTTTTTTTTTTAGCCTCCTCTCTTTCAATAGTCTTTTGGTCCAATTTGGCCACATTCATAGTCAAATTAGTGGCCTCTGTGGTTGAGGTCTTTGAAGCTCTCTTTATTATTAACCCCCCTCTTAGGTTTTGGTTAATATCATTAACATTGGGATTTCTCCCTTGAGGGGCCAAAGCCCAAATTTCCAAGGTCTCATATTCTTCACTAAAGGAAAAATCTTGTAATGTTGTCTTAACCTCTTCTTTAGAATCTTGCAGGGGATGCTTCGACTTCAGAATAGAATTAAAAGCTAATGCATCTGCAATTTCCCACTCAGGAAGAATCAAGACACCAACTTCATTTACCAGTTTCCCACCCTCCTAAGGAGTGATGCTCTTGAATTCATTCATTAATTCAACTTTTAATTCATCATCATTCTCCTGGTTTGACTTATTAGGCCTCAATTCTCTTCTCTTCTCTTCTTGCACTTTTCTTGATACTCTTCCAATTTAATTCTCCATACTAACTGCAAGAAGACTAGAGTTTTTACAAAGGCATCATCATCCAAGAACTCCTTACAGGCCTCCATCCTTGCATCTTGCACACATTTTCCTTTCATATCCAGATCCGATAGAACCAATTCAACTGGTCTGGGAGCAAAAGGCATACCCATTTTCATATCCTAGCTAGTGACAACAATCTGACCCACCAAGTCCTATTGTTATTGCTCAATATTTTTCCTCTTAGGGCTTGGCTCTAATGGTGGTGGTGAGGGACTATTTTCAGGGGATGATTCTAAATCAATAATCTTAATTGCCCCAGGCGTTTTAAGCTTTGGACCTAGTTGTGTAGGAAATTTCATTATTTGTTTTCCTTTTCTATCCTCTTCTTCCTCATCACTGCTATCATTTATTTTCCTTTTCTAAATAGGCCAATTCTCTAAAGGCTGGTAGGTTGGCCTCTCTTCAAATGGCCTGACATCTTTCTCCTATATGCTTAGGTCCAACTCCAATTTTATCTTCTTGGACATCAAGATGCCCATGATTTATTTGAAGTTGTCCATCAAAAAGTCAATTTTCTTAAGATATGGATTGAACTCCATGAATGGATCATACCTTGGATCCATTCTATGCACAATGGCTAATATCTTTTCATAAGCTATCCATTTCTCCTTGTTCAATTCCTACTTACTTAGGTCAAATTCATTTCTAATCAGGTCCTCGGGGAAGTTGAACTCATGCACAAACTTACCACC
Organism: Sequoiadendron giganteum; assembly: GCA_007115665.2. Classification (NCBI taxonomy): domain Eukaryota; kingdom Viridiplantae; phylum Streptophyta; class Pinopsida; order Cupressales; family Cupressaceae; genus Sequoiadendron; species Sequoiadendron giganteum. Next base: position 591,150,761 of record CM021106.1, on the reverse strand, counting down.
TTTTATCCTTTGTCTGAAAATGGAAAAGAAGCCCTTGGGATCATTCTTCTGCTTGGGACCATACCTCAAATGGTATTCTTAAAAAAAAATTCCAAAATAGACCCAGCCTCCTTTTGAAAAGACAAAATCAAACACCATAGTATTGTCTGGGAAAAATGTTCCTTTACCTTTTCCTGTAAGGTTCTCTTCATGGATAGAACCAATATACCACATAACTTCAAAAAAACCAACTCTTGGTGGCACATTATATGGCAATACATGAGGGGTCCCTTGAAAACCATACAACCTCAAAATAGTGTTGACTGGGTATGGGATAATGTCACCCTAGTTGTGGAAAACTTTCAATTTTGGCTTCCTCCCCTTTGGTCTGAGGAAATCATGCAACTCCTTAGGAATTTTGGGTACAATTACCATCAGCCTGGCTCTCAATCTAGAAGCAAAATAGTTGTCAAACTGCACGTAACTGGCATTCTTCCTATTATATGATAAGTCAGTAGTTCATACTTTTACTGGCAGTCTATCTCCATTAACCAACTTCCTTAACTCCATCTTCTCAGAGAATAATTCAACATTCTTACACAAGAACATATACATTAAAATGGAATAGCAGAATAATGGAGTGCCTGTATCATTTTGTTGCAACTTCAATAGCCCCTCATGTATCTTTTCAGCCAAAAAAGAAGCAAAATCATATACCACCAAGAAATTGTGGTGTTGTATCTGCACCCCCATGAACATGTAGGCTATGGGCATAATTGTGTTGGGGTTAAAACCCAAAATCTGACATACAGAGTAAAATTTGGCCAAGAAATGATTTTCAAAGTAGTTCAGTCTGAAAGGTTCTTGGTCATTAGGGATAATATAAAATTTGGAACCTCCTACCCTAGCCAAATGAGGTGGGAGCAACTTAACTCTGAATATTGACTTCAACCTCTCATACTCTTGTTTCATCCCCTCAAGATCAATAGGAACCAAGAACACATCAGGCTCAATCAAATCAAAAACCTGTTGAAACTCTTCTCTATTAATTCTTATTAGAACCCTTCCATCATTATCTCTAATCATCCATGTAACACGGTCGTATTGTGTAGCCACTACCCTAAGCAAGTCCACATCAGGGAACAAATTCAGTACTACTAGCTTCCCCATATCATATATCCAACCATTTGAAAAGGGGTGGAGAAAATTCCTCTTTCCAAACCACAATCTAAACATCTCTAAACCAGTAATGGGAACCCTAGCATCAGCTATGTTAGAAAAATTATACACTAATCCCTCCCCTAGGGTTTTTCCTCACATCTAAACCAACCCCTTCTTCCTATCATTCATTGACAAGGGAAATTGATCCATGAAATCATCATATAAATTTCTACTTAGATAATCAGTCTGGCAAGAATGTTGCTTTAATGGTGCCATCCTGAGTAAGCTAGGGTTTCTCTGCTACTTCAAACCTCACACAAACTAGGGCTAAACAAAATTATGAAATTACAGAACAAAAACCTTGAAATTTCTCACAATTTAGTTAAATTATAGCCCTAAAATAATTATCAACAAACCCTTCGACAAACACACAATGAATTCCCTCAAATTTAGATTACAAATTAACCAGGAGAAACAAAATTTTACTCATATCTTTATATTTACAACAACCCTAATCTTTAGTATAACAACTCGTAAATTCCTCCTCAGCCCTAAGATCACTTCGCAAAGATGTTTGAATGCTTTGTGACACAATAGGGCTTGAAAATAGTTGCTTTATTTTGATCAAATCATGCAAGGAGATGTCTTGTCCACCATTAAAGCTCACGCACATGCCATGCCAATGGCTCCAATCACATTTGATGCAAATTCAAATACTAGTCATCAATCCTTCACTTTTGTTGCATCATTGAACGACTGCCTTTAAAAAACCTGACATGATCTCCATAGTGATGATAAGGGCCTACCATATTCTTCATTGCCAAGGAAATCCATGTGGTGCTCACCCATGATATCATGATCAATAAAGACCTCACAACTTATAATAATGTGATGGCGCGCAACCTTGGATCTCAACCATCGGCAATTCTGCTTGTTCAACATAGTCGCCAGCTCTTGTTGTTAATCATCGAGCACCTTTCCTACTGAGATTATAACATCTCCATTGACTTCAAGCATGTGCATCTCATAACTACTTTAGTAACCCGCTACATAATATATTAAAGCTAGATTAATGTATTAAAGTGTTTCTATCATCCCTTCGGCTTCACCATATGAGACACGTGGCACTTGTTAGAACCAAAAAAATTCCACTAAAATTCTAAGTTCTTTTCCCATTTGAACCCGTTCATGTGCTATATTTTCCATTAAAATATCATTTTTTCCATTCATATATACCTTATACATTATATCACGGCCTTAACATTCACTTGGTATGTCATTCACCACTTTACCATGGCCTTTTGCAAAGTGGCTCGCGGTATATAAGCGGTGACGGTTAAGCATAGTCATGGTAAAAGCTTACCGCTAGTAGCCAAGTCAAACATTTTGGTGACCGTGGTAAACATTCAATGGATAGTCAGAGCGGGTCTAAAATGCTTAACACACCATTGCATGTGATCAAACCATAGACCGTGGCTGCGTGGTGAATAGTTAGCAAGCAACGAAGGCTTACCTCCACACCGCGCACGATCTAAGCACAGATTATGGTACGGCAGTGGGTGGTTAGTAACTAGTTAGGCAAGTAGATGTGAGGCTCACCATGGTACCATAGGGGGTTCAAGTAGAGACTACCATGGTACCATGAGGAGGTAATGAGCAAACTGCAGTAACGTGGGTAATGGTGAGAGGTAACAATAAATTTTACCGCAATACCACCAAGAGTAAACATGAAGACCATGGTAGAGGGGTAAAGAAAATAATGACCACAGAGAAATAAAGTATAACGGCGGAAAAAGTATTAAAAAAAAATTAAATACAGAACTATTGTAAGAATATTTAATTTTCCGAGTGGCAACTCAACTAAATATTTTAATTGATGTCAAGGAATGTAACAGTTTTACTGGTTAAATGAAGAGTCGTGACTCTTCAAATACATTGTATAAATAATTTGAACAAATCAGTTGCAAGGGGAGAGAGAGATTTTTTCAGAAAAAACAACAGAACTAGAATGAAAAATGATGAATAGTCCTTCTTGAAATAGGGTGTAATGGAGAAAATATATATACACTAGTGAAACTTTTTCTGAATTTGGTTGATGAGATGTTATAATTTTTGAATTTCCTATCTAGTTATCTCCAATTAGAAGTTTTTAAATCATTTAAATCGGGATAACAAGTATACTTATGATTTATCACAATGCATTTTTTCATTTTTTGTGATTTATTTAATACGTGTCTGCAAGTCAGAACTAAATTCTTTTAGATAAGTCACAGTGATTTTAGGATTTTGGTTGGATGATTAAAGAAGAACCTGGTAGGAAAATGTTCAAGCATAATTTATGCAAGCCATAAATTGTGTGAAATAATATGTCGGTCATAGAATTTCATACTTTAAATATGCCTAACAATTTTAATTAAGTTGGATAGGGAAACACCTTGAATCCTTGTTATTTTTTACTCCATTGCCCAATAGATAGAAGGCACTGATCTACCATATCCTAGAGGATATAATTCATAACAAATAATATATTCCAATCTTTTCTGTTGTGTAGTAGGTGTAGTTGCAGTCATTTTGTCTATCCACTCCTAATTGCTATTGTGGGTAAATTGTTTAGCAGGAAATACATTTTAAATCTGCATTTTTCACATAGGTTCACCCACCTAGGTCTAGCAGAACGTAAAGAGAAAAAGGTTCAATTATGTAATTGGCCTTGTTTGTTATCTAAGAATGTTGTAAGGGCCTGCAAAACTCTTATGGTTGAAACCTGCATTTTTGAGAACCAACAGTTTGGCGACTCTACTGGGGACCATAATTTGAATATAAGCCTTTGTCATAGAGTCATTATTCTGTTGAAGACTTTGTTGGGAATAAAGAATTACAGATTTTCTCACTTTTAGAAAATGAGTGGTGACTCTAAATGAATAGATGTGTTGAAATTGATAAATTGAAATATACATTAGAATGAAATCATCCTAGAGTTCAGACTATCACAATTGCTCACAACATGCAAGGAAGAAGATCTTTGTACAAATATGGTGATGGTCCTAATGACAAAAGTAAATGGACTCAAAATAATGATAAGGGTAAGAAAGTATCTGATGACATGGGCCCATCAAATAAAATGAAAATATCAAAAGCACCATTGGAGACACACAATTCATATGGTACACTAGCAAATGAAAACAACCCTTCTAGAGAGCCTCATACTCCTAAGGAATAGAAGAATCCCTTCTATCAACCAGATCCTAAGAAATTTGAAGAGTTCATGGCTAAATGTGAAGTTGAAAGAGAAAGGAGACAACTTGAATATGATCAGAAAGAAGCATTTCTTGAGGATGGACTTGGATATGAAGTAGCATCTACAGAGAATTACGAACTTATGGCTAGGGATGAAATAAATGCTAAAATGGAACATGAGATACAAGAAGTAGAGAAAGCAAGAATAGAATATGAGCATAGGCTCCAAGCAATTAGAGAACTTGAAGATTTGAAATTGAGAAAAGCTTGTATCAATACTCAAATGGCTAATTTGCATAAATATGTGCCACCTCACATGCAGGGTAACAATAATGCAGGCCCATCAAAAGCCCCATAGATCCATCAAAATAAGCCAAATAGACATCAAAATGCTCCACCACAACATCAAGGTGTTCAACCACCTCCTTATCAACAATATGTGGCAAGTAATAATCCATTGTATCAGCATCAAAATTACCAAAATCCACCTCCTCCATAATACACAACCATGATCAGGCAATTTGACTTGGCTAGATTTCAAATATGTCCTTATCCTATGGACAATAGTTGGAGAAGTCTTGTCCCAAAATTCATAAGAAGTAGTGCAATTGCAGCCGAAGAACACTTAAGGAGTTTTAATGCTTCTATGCAATATTTGGATATGTAGTATGAAGATGTGTAGATGAGATTTTTTATGATGTCACTAATTGAAGATGCCAGAGATTGGTTTAATAGTCTACCAACAGCTTCTATTGATTCTATTCATGTGTTTTATGAACAAGTTCTTGAGTAGTATGGGAATCAATATGTACCTTGCATTGCATGAATTGGTGACTATTTAGAAGCATCAAAATGAGTCATCTTATGATTTCAACCAAAGGTTTTATAAATTGCATAATAAGATACCTCCTGGATCTAAATTGGTTGATCCTATTGCATTGAGTATTTATTTAAAATCTTTTGATCCTAAGATAGGATCTGAGCTTAGGAATAGGGGTCCTAAAAATTTGGCTAAAGCTTAAAGGATAGCACTCATAATTGAAAATAACAGGAAAGCTACAGGGATGATTGCCAAGAGGGATAACCCTAGGATTCCCCAATATGCTCCTCCAAATAAACAAGAGAACACATATATGAATGAAAGGCCTAGACTACATGACATGCCTTATAATACAAATTGGATAAATGGAAAGCCAGTGATGGATGGGCCAGGAAATAAAGAGACACCTAACCCTTTGAAAAAAAGAGGGACATACATGGTTGATAATAGTCCTTGGTGTTCAGTTTGTTACTTTCCACAGTCTTTAGAGCATTGTGTTGTAGCTTAGTCGGTGTCAGGGAAAGACATATTAGAAAATAATAATGAAGAAGACCATAATATCTATTTATCTTCCCATACTCTCAATCGGTAGAGCAAGGGTATTCATCTTCAGAAGAAGGAGGATATGAATATAACATTGATCATCAGAAATATAATGTTCACATGCCAGAACAACAAATTTTGTCTGATTATGAAAAAAGTGATGACAAACAAGGTCCCCCTACTACATCATATCAATCTAATAGGGGAAGTATGAGGAGACCAACTAAGGAAGAAACTAAAAGATTGACTATTGGAGCAGTTGAGCTGGCTAAAATCAAGTATCGGTTGAGGAATAGAATAGTGAACGAGAATGAAGGTGTTCCAAGAGGAATATTCTTGAAAGACAAAAATATGTCCCATGAAATATCAAAAAAGACAAATGATGAGCACCCTGATAAAAAAGAACAAAAGTATGTTCCCAAAGAAGAAAATAAAGAATTCCCCAAAGACAAACAAAAGATAGACCAGACATCAAAAAGGGAGAAAGAGGAGAACAAAGGTGAATCATCAGAGCAAAAGAAGGTGATCAGAGTTGAAGGTGCATCTTTTTATTCTGTGCAAGATTTATCCCAGGTAAAAATGTCTGTCCCATTACTTGAAATGATGAAAATTAAAGAGTATAGGGAAAGTGCTGTTCTATTAATGTCTGGTGGGAGGAATCAAATTGTAAATTTTGAACAAAATGAGAATCTTGGAGTTGTTGATAAGAAAGGAAAGATAAAAGTTTCAGAAGTTGGCCTAAATGATCCATTAATGAATACACCATAAATTGATCCATTTTTTACTACCCTACTTATAAATGGTAAATTAGTAAGAAATTGCATGATAGATTCAGGTGCTTCTATGAATATTATTCCAGTAGAGGTAATGAAATAACTTGGTATGTGGATAGATATTGAGGGTGGTAAGTGTTATACCATGGATAGTAGGCCTGTCCGAGTGGTGGGGATTATGAAAGATGTAGAAGTAAAATTAGCAGCCTACCCACAGGCAACCTATAATATATATATAACTATGATTGATACACCTCAGTTTGGAATGCTTTTGTCAAGACAATGGACTGCAACAGTTGGAGGTAATGTGGAATTTGATTTATCATATGCCACAATACGAGTTAATGGTAAAGAGGTAAGATTATATAGAGAGCCAAGGGTGAATCATATTGTTGAGTGTGTTCCTCAAGAACAACTTAATTTATTCTATCATTTGGATTTAGGGAGTTTCAGAGTAAAATTGTCTCAGCTAGAATTAGTGAATACTCATCTAATTGATAAGCTTGTCTCTAGAAATCAGCAATGTGTGTGGAAAATGTATTTTGTTGGGGGCATGCAGTCAAGAAGGTAATGGAGCTGGGATAGTTTTCATATCACCTGAAGGTAAAACATTTAATAATTCATTTTTGTTGGCTTTTGAATGTACAAACAATGTGGTAGAGTATGAAGCCTTATTGATTGGTTTGAACATCGATGTCAAACATAAGATTAAGTTGTTGACTATCTTGGGTGATTCTGAGCTAGTTGTGTCACAAGTTAGATAAAAATATGCTACAAAAATCAAAAGGATGAAACAATATAGAAATATTGTGTGGGATACAGTGGAATTATTTGATGCATTTTCAATTGATTGGATAGATAGATTTGAAAATTTGATGGCTGATTTTTTGGCTAATGTAGCCTTAAAGAAAGATGATATCACTTTGGTAGGAGTGTTTGAGGTTGAATTCAAAACAAGGCCTACTATCCCTGATAATATATATAGCTGGCAGATTTTTAATGATGATACTAACCTTTTGAAGTTTCTTCATTGTATAGATTAGTATGAGGTACGTGAGATTGATTTCAATGCTTTTGTGGAAGAAGTGGATGGGAAACATATTGTATTTGGGAAGGAAGTTTTGCAGCTTAAAACTAACAAGCTTCCCAAAGGGCTTGTGGCATTGGAGAGAGTGTATGATGGGAGTGATTGTTCTCTCATAAAGCAGGCACCTATTAAGAAAGAAGATATTGAAGAAATAAATTTGGGAACTGAATTAACACCAAAAAGGGTTTATATTGGAAATAAAATAAGCCCAAATATCAAGAGAATGGTGATTATATGGCTGAGAAAATACAATCATGTGTTTTCTTGGTCTTATGAGGATTTGAAGGCATATAGAGAAGATCTTTTTCAGCATGAGATTCCACTTAAGCCAGACAGAAAGCCATTCAGAAAAAAGCAAAGGCCTATCAACCCAACCCTAGAACCTAAGATGCAAGAGGAGCTAGCAAAACTCAGAGATGGAGGTATCATAAAACCCATTAGGCATTCAACATGGGTCTCAAATTTGGTTCTAGCTAGGAATAAAAATGTGGACATAAGACTGTGTGTAGATTTTTGAAATCTGAATGTTGCTTCCCTAAAAGATAATTATCCTCTTCCAAACATGGAGGAAATATTGCACAAAGTAACAAGATGTGAGCTATTGCCAATGATGGATGGATTTTTTAGATATAACCAGGTCAAAGTTAAAGAATTTGAGCAGTACATGATAGCATTCAGTACACCATTGGGAACGTATGTCTATGTAAGGATGCCATTTGGTCTCACAAATGTAGGAGCTACCTTTCAAAGGGCCATGGATGTGGAATTTGTAGATCTAATCAATGCTATAATGGTGGTATATCAAGATGATCTCATTGCTTATTCCAAAAAGGTAGAGAATCATGTTGGGGACTTGGAGAAGATCTTCATCAAAAATTTGGAATATGGTATTAGTCTTAATCCTAAAAAGTGTCATTTTGTTGTCACAGAGGGTAAACATTTGGGGCATATTCTGTCAAGAGATGGGATTATGATAGATCCCAAAAGAGTAGATGCCATAGATAAAATTCCCATTCCAAAAATTGTCAAAGCAATCCAATCATTCTTCGGCCAAATTAATTTTGTTAGGAGGTTTGTGTCCAATTTTGCTGAGATTGTTAAACCTATATCTAAGATGTTGAAAAAAGGAGAAAAGTTGGACGAGACTGCTGAAGCTCTGGATTCCTTCATATCTATAAAAAGAGCTATCAAAGAAGCCCCTATCCCAAAGTCCCTTGATTTTACTAGACCATTTCAGATTTTTTCTTTTGCTTCATTTTACACCATAGCTATTGTTATGTTATAGAGAAATGATGAAGGTTGTGAGCAACCTATTTCTCTTTTTAGTAAGTCTTTGCAGGGGTTAGAATTGAAGTATGATATTATGGAAAAATAGGCTTATGCATTGGTCAAAGAAGCAAAGGCTTTCAGGCCTTACCTTGTTGGAGCTAAGGTAATTGCTTATGTCCCACATTCAACTGTGAAGGATATCCTAGTACAAACAAAAGTGACAGGGAAGATATGCAGATGGATTAATAAAATCGAAGAGTTCAACATGGAGATTTAGATTACCATGTTGGTAAGAGGACAGGGTCTGGCTAGGCTAATGGTAGAAACAATTATTGAAGAAAACCAAATCTGCAATGTAGAAGTTAAGAAAGAAGTCATAGCAAGTATTGAGCATACTACATGGTATACAAATGTAATGCATTATCTGAAACATATGAAGTGCCTTGAAGGGTTGAATGATAATCAAAGGAGAAATTTGAACTTGTAGTCTTCTAAATATGTTTTTTATAGAAGGGGACCTATTCTGGAAGACTAGGGATGGTATATTGATGTTATGTCTAGATGAATCCCAGGAAAAATATGTTTTGAGAGAAATGCATTAAGGGGTGTGTGGAGGCCATTATTCTGATAAGACTACTACACACACTATTCTCAGGGTTGGTTATTATTGGCCTAGGATATTCGATGAGTCTTTTATATATGTGAGGAAATGTGAGGCTTGTCAGAAATTCTCAGGGAAGTTGAAGTATCAAGGAGCATTTCCACTTAGAACTTTGTAGGTAGAAGCACCTTTTCACCAATGGGGAGTTGATTTCATTGGAGAAATATAGGAAAGATCAAGTGGAGGACATAGATGGATACTAGGGGCCACAGATTATTTTACTAAGTGGGTGGAGGTTATCTGAACTAAGCAAGAAACAAGCAAAGTAGTGATGAACTTTCTGATGGAGAATGTTATAAACAAATTTGGCACCCCAGTCAGATTGATCATAGATAATGGGCTTTTTTTAAGATCTGATGAGTTTAGAGATTTTTGCAAAACATATGGAATTAATATTTCTTATTCTACCCCATATCATCCATAGGAAAATGGTCAAGAAAAGTCAAGCAATAAAAATCGTTTAAAGATAGTAAGGAGGATGTTGGATACAAATAAAAAGGCATGGGATTCAAAGTTAAGATTGGTTGTATGGGTAGATAGGATTACAGTGAGGAAGGAAAATGGAAAATCTACATTTGAATTGGTGTATGAGATACAAGCTAGGATGCCATTATAGAATATTTTGCCAGTCTATAACTTTATTTTGCAAGAAGACTTGGATATTTCTGATCCAATGGAGGAAAGAATGGAGCAACTTGCAGAGCTTGATGAAGTGAGAAGAGTGGCTCAGAAGAAGAATGTGAAATTGCAGTCAAAAATGAAATACCTTTCTGATAAAAAGGCCAAGAAGAGAAAATTTGAAAAAGATGACTTGGTATTGATGCAGAATGCTTAGTGTCAGGAGAAGGGGAAACATGGAAAGTTTGAAGCCTTATGGCTTGGCCCTTTTGTGATAATTGGTAAAGGAGGTGAAGATTCTTATTTCTTGTAGAACATGTTTGGAGAGGAGTAGGAGTTGATTGTACATGGGCAGTTCCTAAAGCATTTCTTCTCTTGAGGATCAGCAGAGGGTTAAGGATTTCCAGTGCATGGACAATTCTTAATAACCCTCTTTATGTTTTATTTTCCATGCACAGTAGTTTAGGAATTTTGAAGGTTCTGGGTTTTCCAGTACACAGACATTCTAAGGAATTCCCTTTTTGAAAACATTGCTTTCTTTCCATGTACAGTAGGTTAGAGTCATTTTCACCTTCCATTCTCCATGCTCCACTTTCCATTTTCCATCTCCTTCACTATTTAATTCCCTCCATCCTCCATTGCCTTCATTTTCTAGACCATTCATGTCTTGGTTTGCTCTCCCAGTTGCATTCTAGATTCTTGCAGTGATTTGCTATACCACTCATCCCCAATAGGAGCCACTATTATAACCAAAAAGTTTCCACTAAAATTCTAAGTTCTTTGCCCATTTGAACCCATTCATGTGCTATCTTTTCCATTAAAATATCATTTTTTCCATTCATATATACCTTATCCATTATATCACGGCCTTAACATTCACTTGGTATGTCATTCACTTCTTTACTATGGCCTTTTGCAAAGTGGCTCATGGTATAGCGGTGAAAATTAAGCACAGTCACGGTAAAAGCTTATCTCTTTACCGCTAGTAGCCAAGTCAGACATTGTGGTGATGATGATAAACATTCAATGGATAGTCAAAGAGGGTATAAAATGCTTACTGTGCCACCATACATGGTTAAACCACAGACCGCAGTGGCACGATGAATAGTTAGCAAGAAATGAAGGCTTACCGCCACACCGTGTGCGATCTAAGCATAGACCAAGGTAGCATGGTGGGCGGTTAGTAACCAGCTAGGCAAGTAGATAGGAGGCTCACCGTGGTACTGCAGGGGGTTCAAGCGGAGACCACGGTGAAAGTAGTGGTGAGCAGGTAGTGGCTACCGCGGTACTGTGAGGAGGTAATGATCAGACCATGGTAACATGGGTAATGGTGAGAGGTAACAATAAATATTGGCATAGTACCACTAGGAGTAAACATGAAGACCGTGGTAGAGCAGTAAAGATAATAACGACTGCGGAGACATAAAGTATAATGGCAAGAAAAGTATTAAAAAAAATTAAATACATAACTATTGTAAAAATATTTAATTTGCCAACAGGAAACTCAATTAAATATTTTAATTGTTGTCAAGGAGTGTAATTGTTTTACTGTTATACTTCTAATTTATCACCGTGCATTTTTTCACTTTGTGTGATTTATTTAATAGGTGTTTACAAATCAGAACTAAATTATTTTAGATAAGTCATAGTGATTTTAAGTTTTTTGTTGGATGATTAAAGAAGAACCTGGTAGGAAAATATTCAAGCATAATTTATGCAAGCCATAAATTGGGTGAAATAATATGCCGGTCATAGAATTTCATACTTTAAATATGCCTAACAATTTGAATTAAGTTGGATAGGGAAACACCTTGAATCCTTGTTATTTTTTACTCCATTTCCCAACAAATAGAAGTCATTTATCTACCATATCCCAAAGGATATAATTAATAACAAATAATATATTCAAATATTTTCCTTTGTGTAGTAGGTGTAGTTGCAGTCATTTTGTCTATCCACTCCTAATTGCCATTGTGGGTAGATTCTTTAGCAGGAAATACATTTTAAATCTGCATTTTTCACATAGGTTCACTCACCTAGGTCTAGCAGAACCTAAAGAGCGGAATGTTCAATTGTGTAATTGGCCTTGTACGTTGTCCAAGAATGTTGTAAGGGCCTGGAAAACACTTATGGTTGAAACCTGTATTTTTGAGAACCAACAACGCTCACCCATGATATCACAATCAACGAAAACAGTGTGGTGGGGTCATCACGGGATGGCGGGGAATGACTTAGATCAAACAGTGATTGATCTATAGTCATGGAATTTTGTCCCTCTACAAAATATAAAACACTTATTAAAAGCACGAGGGGACATCACTAGGCCAACGACAAACAATGACAAGTTTTTTTTAAATGTGGAAGATAGGGCCATCCTAGACTTAGGAAATAATAAAGTCCTGCGAAGGAAATAAAATCATAAATCAAAAGGGGCCCATCCTAGATTAAATGATGGGGCTTAAGTTGTTTTAAAACCCTCCTGAAAAAAGTAATGGCCAAATAGATCCCACCCAAGGCATAAGATAAAACAGTAGGGTTTTACATGAAAAAAAAGGTAAAACCCCAACCTTAGGCTTTTCCAAAACATTATAAGTCACTAGAAACCAAAGCAAGATAAAAATGTAACACAAAGAGAAAAAATTTAAGTTCCATCAAAAGAAATGAAGCATGAAACAATGGATTTTACCTTGTCTTGATGATAGATATTGAGTTGCAGAAATGGAGGATTCTACCCTTACATGCTTCTTGAGACAAATGTCTTGGTGACTTAGAATACTCAAACCCTAGCTTTCTTGAGAAGAAGGAGAGATGCGAGATGAAAGGAGAGTGAATGAATAGAATAATTAGGGTGAAAAAGATGAGGAAAACTCTTACTTATACAAGTTGTTCCCTAATTTCCTGAAAATAACACCATACAGGCCGACCTCAGGGTTTAGGAGAAAAAACCCGAACAGAATATTAAGTTAAATTTTAATTTTAAGCCACATGGGACTAGGTCACCCAAGGTGGCGACCTAGTCCACCTAGGAATTTTTGATTTAATGATAGGAATTAACATGTGGTTAATGATGTTTTTCAGGATTGTCTTCCGAAACACAACTAAGATAGGACCTATAAGTGCGTAATGGGTCATTATAGCAAATGAAAGGGCTGATTTAGTGATGAAAAACCAAGGGAAAGTGTGAAAATGTATTACAACACCTTACAACACTTTGGCACAAGGCTTGGAAATGGGTAAAAAGAGGCTGAAAAAGGGTCTAAAATCCATAGGAAAGGGTCCAAGTGAGTAAAAAGTATCAAGGCTACATATTTTTGTGACACATTTAGCCTCCACTTTAGTGAGAGGATGAACTTGCTTCAAACTCACACTAAAGTATCCTAGTGGAGATGACAAAGAATGAAAAAGATGAAGAAGGTAGTCAAGCCCCTAGGATTCAAGATTCTAAGTCAAAAGGGCATCCATGCAAAAGACACATTCAAGGGTGAATGATTTGTAGAAAAATGAGATACATCATCATGTGATTACAAGAACTAGAAGGAAGAGAGAAATGAATGTGAAAAGTTTTATAAAGCATCGACCATTTGTCTAGCTATTAGTGGATCAAATCTAGTCTATTTGTCCAAAAAGATGTGTACTCACTCTAGGGCGACAAGAATTTTGGTTGTTTGTCGGGTGAGAAGGCCCAAAAGGGTGAGAAACATACACATCGTTGGTATTTTCTCACACACACAAGGGTGGCTATGGGGAAAGTCATGCCACTTGGGCTTCCCGCTCAAACCATACCAAAGTTATACCTCCTGATAACTTTAATAAGGTGCCACAAAAGAAGACAACTTTTGAAAATGATGGTGTAAGGAATGTTTCAAAGGGTTATTCTTAGTTCATGCAATGTATCATCTTAAGGAACATCATGTGCAATGTCTCCAAGAGATGAAAAGTGAAAATGGTCTCATCTTGGTTGTAAGAGAGGACAAGTGCAATGTCTCATCATGGGCAACATTGTACCTAATGTTTCCAATAGAGGGAATCACAAGAAAAAGAAAATTTCTCAATGAAATGTGAGTGGTGATGTATGCCCCCACTTTAGAGTGGTTGGTAACACCATTACTATTATAAATTTCTTTAAATTATAAGAGGAGGTATGATGACATGAGAGCTTATTTGGAAATCCCTATGCCAAGCTATATGTTTCCGATAAGTTACGTCATGAAAAGGGGAGTATATCACATACGAGTCAACTTAAGACATGTCATCCACATCCCAAGCTTCCTCTTAAATGTTCATGAAAGGTTAAAAAGTAGTCAAAAGAGACAACGAGAAGTGACATATGAGGGAAAATGATAACCAACCCCTTGCCCCCACTTAGTGTAGGACAAGACTAACCCAAAGGGAATGATAAGATGCAAGGTAGAGTGAAAATCATTATCAATTAGAGGAATGAGGTGCCCCATAGAAGGAAGACCACAAAAATACTTGAGGTGTTGGATGTTTCTACTCAAGGCCTTACAGTCATTAGTGTGATGACAATGAACTCAGTGGTAGGTAGAAAATTAATGTTTAATGCAACATTTCTTTCATGTTCTTGGAGTGAGGAAGATCAAGTGATCTTGGAGGAGTCTCAACAAGATACCCTCTTGATCAAGGGGAGAGGGTGTTCCTTTGGTTTGTGAAAAAGAAGTATCTTGCTTAGTATGGGATGTCATACTTATGCAAGAAACTATAGATTGTGATATTTTGTATAATCCTTTGGAGGAGTTCATAAAATCCAAATCATTAGTGGGTTGTGAGATGACATTGGAATTAAGCAAGGATTCCTTTGTTGGTTTCAATTGTTGTGAAAGAGCACTTTCTAAGGTTGGTTTGGTAGGATGGATTGAGATAGTGTTGGAGGGAGGTGAATTTTTTATGATTTTGATGAAGGGACAAAATTCAAGACCATGACTTGTTGTTTTCATGATAGGCTCGATAGGGATGCGAAAACCTTGTTCATGAGAACCACAACCTTTTCCACTATAGCCAAGTTATTTCATGAGCTCATAACATTTTCCATTGATGTTTTTCAGCACTTTTTTATCAAGTGAGGGTTTTTTGTTGGATTCTTTATCTACAATAGTTGAGGTGGATACTTTCAAAGGATTAGCAGAGTCTCATGTTTACAAGACTCTATTTCCCTTGTTAGTGTCTTTGTTTATGATCCTGAAATATCCTAATAAAGGAGGTGTGAAGTATAAGGAACCACAATCATTGTCTAAAGAATTTTGTTGTATGGGGTCCCCCTTCTTGGTTGGTGTTGAAGTGGTTAAGGGTTTGGATTTATTTTCTCAAGTTGTAAGACACTAAATGACTCAAGATCAACATCAAGCATGTACATTTTGTTGTTGTAGATATACTTCATCTTATGATGAAGAGTGGAAGTCATGCCATTCATTACATGAATCCATGGCCTACATAAAATTAGGTTATGTGAAACATCATTGGGCATAACATGGATTACTCTGTCTAATGTGGAAATTCCAACTGTGAGAGGTAAAGTGATCATGCCAAGCAAATTTTTTTCTACACTATCAAATCAACTAATAGATAAGGAGGTATGTTGGATGGTTTATTTATCGATATGGAGCCTATCCAAGAGATTGACACTACACACATTAACAACATATCCATTTTCAACAAGGGTTAACTTGATCCCTAAGTGTTTGTATTGAGATATGATTAGAAGAGAAATTGGATCTTCAAATCATCTAGTCCCATTGCATGCAACCTTCCCTCAAAGGCCCTCTATGCACGATCATTCAAGGGACAACTGACACTAGCAAATCCTTTTTGATAAATTGTATTAGACAACAAATAAACACGTCTACTACTTGATCCAATAGCTCATTACTCACATTGGCCCCCAAAAATGTTGTTGCATACAACATATATGCCTCCACAATCCATACAACCCTTTGCAAAGCCCGAAATTGAAAATATTCCAAGAAAAATTTAAATATATTCAATACATTTTGATAGATTAAATGAGTTTTCTAGGCCCGAAGTTGCTGCTAAAAATAGATAGTCGATTGTGCCAAGCATTCCTCGATAACCAGAGGGATCCATTCGATAGTGTTTCTATCATCCTTGTTGGTGATATTTCTGAGTTTCCACCTATCATGGATACCCCTATTTATGCTTCACGCTCATTATTTGTAGCCTTATACTATACTTTCATAGTCTCAGTCACATTGGACACTATTTTTCATCAAAAAGGAGATAGCCCTTCGCAAAAAAAAAATTAGGCAGTCCTTCTCGATATAAGAAATGGTGAGGCTCTCCATGATGACTAGGAAGAGCTTATGAAACAAACAAATAAAATTCTCTCAGCCACAGAAAGAGAACAATTTGATGTTGCTACACATTTGCTTGCTATAAATGACTTAGTAGTATTTCACAACAAAAAAAGATCAAATAGTTAAACCCGCCCATAGCCATTAGCATTGCTCAAGTAGCACAACAATAGACATATAATCATGGAGATGATGACCAACTTCTCCCAGAACTACTATTTTGTGTTGGTGGGTAAGTGCACCAAGATGGTTCCCAAAAAGGGGACTTAAGTGGACACCTTTTTTCTGAAATCGGGAAATACTAACCTTGGACGTGAAATTGAGGATAGATACACTCAAAATTTTGAGATGGAATAAAAACAAGGATCGAATTTCTTCGATTCTACTTTGTAAAATATTAATTTATTTTTAAAATGGTTGAGATTAAGGGGTTCAAAAGAGGAATGTACACAAATTGGTGTTGTTTTTTTTTAGAAAAACATAATGTAGCAACTCTTGTATGACCCTCATACGGTGAAATTTTTGTTAGTATTTTTAAAATCCCAATGGTCAAAAGTTAGCTAACAATATGTAGTTGATTCACAATTTTTCTAATAATTTTTTAATGAATATTTGATTTTTTACTAATTTTTGAAGTGGACAGAAGTTAGCTAACATAACGTAGCAACTCTTGTACGACCCTCGTACGGTGAAATTTTTTTTAGTATTTTTAAAATCCCAATGGTTAGAAGTTAGATAATAGTATGTAGTTGATGCATGATTTTTCTAATAATTTTTTAATGAATATTTGATTTTTTACTAATTTTTGAAGTGGATACTTCTTGAAAAAGAGAATTTTGGTCGTCCTACCCCTAAAATTTTTGGAAAATAATTGAATTTTTTTTAATTTTGCTTTTAAATTTGTAGAATGGAGTCTAGTTTCTAAAAAATTAATTTATTTGAAATTTTGATGAGCGGTTAATTTATAACAAAAAGAACACCAAACACATCTTTTTTCAAAAAAAGAGACATACAAACAAAAGAAATTATGGATGAAAGGCTTAAAATTATTAGAAAGTGAAAAAAATTACATAGTTGGATAGCTAAGAGAGAATGTGACATTACCCAGATGTTCGATTTGTTTGACATTGAACCACGTGTAATCCTGATAGTGAGCACGAACTTGATTTTGTGAAATATTGTAGAATTTGCAAAAGCACATCTCTGGTCGTTGGGAATTCCCTCCAAGCCTTTGGGTTGCCAATCCAAGGAAAATACAAATCCTAAGAATTGGGGATTCCCAAAACAAGATATAACATGAGTGCATTATAATGCACTCGTGTTATATCTCTATTTTGACTTGGTTTTTTGCTTCTACAGGAAACATGTCAACCAAGACATAATGCGAGCATGCTATAACGTGCTCACGTTATGTTAAATTCCAGTCTATTCAATGTATATTGATATATTTGTATGTTTGTATGTAAATGTATGCTTGTATGTTATGTATGTATGCATGTATGCATGTGTGTATGCCTGTATGTATCAATGCATGTATATTGTATGTATGCCTATATGTATGTATGCTTGTATGGATGTAGGATTGTATGTACATATCTATTATTCTTGTATGTATTTATGTATGTCTTTAGAGGGAGGGATAATTTTAAGAGAGAGAGAGTTTGGAGAGAGGGAGTGGGAGAGAAGGAGTTGGAGTGAGTGGGACTTAGCTAGGTATGGTGGGAAGGATAGAGGGAGGGAAAGAGAGAGAGAAGGGGGTGGGAGAGAGAATTGAGAGAGAGGGGGGAGAGAGAGAGATGAAGAGAAAGAGAGAGTTATGTAGGTAGGGTTCAAAAGGGAGAGACTTGAGAGTGTGAGGGGGTGAGAGGGAGTGTGAGAGAGAGGGAGTGGGAGAGAGAGGGAGTGAGTGAGACACCTGAGAGAGGGAGAGGGTGTGGGAGGGAGTGACCTGATAGAGGTAGAGAAAGAGGGGGTTGGAGTGAGAGGGACTTATCTAGGTAGGGTGGGAGGGATAGATAGAGAGAGGGGAGAGAGACAAAGAGAGTCACCTAGGTAGGTTTCGAGAGGGAGGGACTTGAGAGAGAGAGGGGATGGGAGGGAGAGAAATGAGAGAGGGAGAGAGAGGGAGTGGGAGAGAGTGGGAGAGAGTGGGAAGGACATAAAGAGAGATGGATAGAGGGAGCAAGAGAGGGTGGTAGGGATTGACTGAATGAGAGGTATGTTTAGAGAGGGAGAGGGTAGATAGAGACAATTAGAGAGGGTAGGAGAAAGGGATGGAGGGAGAGGTGAGATGCATAGATAGAGAGAAAGTGATAGGGGTTGAGGGTATAGGGTTGAGGGATTAGGGTGTAGGACCTATAGGGTTGATGGTTTCTAGGGTATTAGGGTTTAAGGGTTTAAGGGTTTAGGGTTGAGGGAATAGGGTTGATCGTAGAGGGTATTGGGTTGAGGGTATAGGGTAGAAGGTTTAAGGGTTTGTGGTTGAATGGTTTAGGGATAAGATTTTAAGGTTGAGGGTAGAGGGTTTAGGGTATAGGTTTGAGGGTATATGGTTGAAGGATTTGGTTAAGGGTCCAATGTAAAGGGTAGATGGTATAGGGGTTGAGGGTTTAAGGTTTAAGGATTGAGGGTTGATAATTTAGGGTTGAGGGTTCTATGTATAGAGTAGAGGGTAGATGGTTTACGGGTTTAGGGTTTAAGGGTTGAGGGTTGAGGGTTTAAGGTTGGGGGTAACGGATTAAGGGTATAGGGTATAGGGTTGAGGGATTAGGGTTCAGGGTCCAATGTATAGGGTAGAGTGTAGATGGTAGAGGGTTGAGGGTTTAAGGGTTGAGGGATTAAGGTTTGACGGTTTAGGGAGTAGGGTAGAGATTTTTCTTGGATTTAATGGTGTAAAGGTTGAGGGATTAGGGTCTAGGGTAAAGGGTATTGGGTTGAGGGTAGAGGGTAGAGGGTTTAAGCATTTAGGTTTCAAGGGTTGAGGGTTGAGGGTTGAGGGTTTAGGGTTGAGTGTTTAAGGGTTTAAGGGTTTAGGGTTTAGGGTTGATGGATTAGGGTATACAGGGAGGGATGGATGTATAGAGTGAAGGAGAGAAGGGGAGGGAGGGACATAGATATATGAGGGTTGAGGATCCAATGTATAGGGTAGAGGGTATAGGGTTGATGACCTGTAGGGTTGAGGGATTAGGATATTGGGTTGAAGGTATAGGGTTGAAGGTATAGGGTTGTGGGTACATATGGTTGAAAGATTGGGGGTAAGAGTCCAATGTATAGGGTAGAGGGTATGGGGGTTGGGGGTTTAGTGTTTGAGGGATGAGGATTGAGGGATTAAGGGTTGAGGGTTGAGAATTGAGGGTTGGGTGTTTAATGTATAGGGTAGAGGGTAGATGGTGGACGATTGAGGGTATAGGGTTGGGGGGATAAGGTTTGAGGGTCCAATGTATATGGTAGAGGGTATAGGGGTTGAGGGATTAGGGTAGATAGTTTAATAAGTGGGTTTAAGGGTTGAGGGTAGAGGGTAGAGGGTTTAAGAGGTGAGGGTTTAAGGGATGGTGGTTTAGGGTTTAGTGTTTACAGTTGAGTGTTTAAGGGTTTATAGGGCATATGGTAGAAGTTTGAGGGTTTAAGGGTTGAGGGTTTAGGGTTGAGGGTCCAATGTATAGGGTAGAGGGTATAGGGGTTGAGGGATTAGTGTTTAAGGGTTGAGGGATTAAGGGTCATGAGGGTTGAGGGACTAGGGTAGAGAGTTTACTAAGTGGGTTTAAGGGTTTAAGGGCTGGGGGATTAGGGTTGAGGGTTGAGGGTAGAGGATTGAGGGTAGAGGGTAGAGCTTTTAAGGGTTAATGGTTTAGGGTTGAGTGTAAGGGTTTGTAGGGTAGAGGGTAGAGTGTATATGGTTTAAGGGTTGAGGTTTTAAGGTTGAGGGTACAGGATTGAGAGTATAGGGTTAGGGTATTAGGGTTGAGGGTCCACTAGATAGGGTAGAGGGTATAGGGGTTGAGGGAATAGGGTTTAAGGGTTGATGGATTAAGAGTCAACAGGGTTGAGGGATTAGGGTAGAGAGTTTACTAAGTGGTTTTAAAGGTTTAAGGGTTAAAGGATTAGGGTTGAGGGTAGAGGGTAGAGGATTGAGGGTAGAGGGTAGAGGTTTTAAGGGTATATGGTTTAAGAGTTGAGGGTTTAGGGTTGAGTTTTTAATGTTTTATAGGGTAGAGGGTAGATGGTTTGAGGGTTGAGGGTTTAAGGTTGAGGGTAGAGGATTGAGGGTATAGGGTTAGGGGATTACGGTTGATGGTCCAATGTATAGGGTAGAGGGTATAGGGGTTGAGAGAATATGGTTTAAGGGTTGAGGGATTAAGAGGGTATACGGGTTGAGGCATTAGGGTTTAAGGGTTGAGGGTTGAGGGTTGAGGGATTAAGAGGGTATAGGGGTTGAGGGATGAGTGTTTAAGGGTAGAGGTATTAAGAGGGTATAGGGGTTGAGGGATTAGAGTTTAGGGGTTGAGGGTTGAGGGATTAAGAGGGTATAGGGGTTGAGGGATTAGGGTTTAAGGGTTGAGGGATTAAGAGGGTATAGGGGTTGAGGGATTAGGGTTCAAGGGTTGAGTGTTGAGGGATTAATAGGTTATAGGTGTTCAGGGATTAGGGTTTTAAGGGTTGAGGGTTGAGGTTTGAGGGATTAAGAGGATATAGGGGTTGATGGATTAGGGTTTAAGGGTTGATGGTTCAGGGATTAAGAGGTTATAGGTGTTGAGGGATTAGGGTTTAAGGGTTGAGGGTTGAGGGTGGAGGGATTAAGAGGTTATAAGTGTTTAGGGATTAGGTTTTAAGTATTGAGGGGTTACGTTTGATGGATTAAGAGCGTATAGGGGTTGATGGATTAGTGTTTAAGGGTTGAGGATTAAGGGTTGAGGGATAAGGGCTTAATGGTTGAGGTTTGAGTATTGAGGGATTACGACGGTATAGGGGTTGAGGGATTAGGGTTTAAGGGTTGAGGGTTGAGGGTTGAGGGATTAATATGCTATATGGGTTGAGGGATTAGGGTTTAAGAGTTGAGGGTTGAGGTATGAAGAGGGTATAGGGGTTGAGGGATTAGGTTTTAAGGTTTGAGGGTTGAGGGTTGAGGGATTAAGAGGGTATAGGGGTTGAGGGATTATGGCTTAAGGGTTATCAGTTGTGTGTTGAAGGTTGAGGGATTAAGAGGTCATAGGGGTTGAGGGATTGTGGTTTAACTATTGAGGGTTGAGGGTTGAGGGATTAAGAGGGTATAGAGGTTTAGGGATTAGGGTTTATGGGTTGAAGGTTGATTGTTGATGGATTAAGAGGGTATAGGGGTTGAGGGATTAGGGTTTAAGGGTTGAGGGTTGAGGGACTAAGAGGGTATAGGGGTTGAGGGTTGAGGGATTAAGAGGGTATAGGGGTTGAGGGATGAGGGTTTATGTTTTGAGGGTTGAGGATTTAGAGATTAAGAAGGTATCAGGGTTGAGGGATTAGGGTTTAAGGGTTGAGGGTTAAGGGTTGAGGGATTAAGAGGTTATAGGTGTTAAGGGATTAGGGTTTAAGGGTTGAGGGTTGATGGTTGAGGGATTAATTAGGTATAGGGGCTGATTTATTAGGGTTTAAGGGTTGAGGGTTGAGGGTTGAGGGTTGAGGGTTGAGGGTTGAGGGTTGAGTGATTAAGATTGTATATGGGTTGAGGTATTAGAGTTTAAGGGTTGAGGGATGAAGAGGTTATAGGTGTTGAGAGATTATGGTTTAACGGTTGAGGGGTGAGGGATTAATAGGGTATAGTTGTTTAGGGATTAGGGTTTAAGGGTTGAGGGTCGAGGGTTGATGGATTAAGAGGGTATAGGGGTTGAGGGATTAGGGTTTAAGGGTTGAAGGATTCCACTCTCTTTCTCTCACTCTCCAGCTCTCCCACTCTCCTACTCTCCCACTCTCTCCCACTCTCTCCCACTTTCTTTGTCTCCCACTCTCCCCCTCTCTCCCTTCATCTCTATCTCCATCTCTCCCACTCTCTCTTTCTCCAACTCTCCCTCTCCCTCCCTCTCTCCCTCTCTCCCTCTCTCTCCCTCTTTCTTCATCAATATACCTCTCCCTCTCTCTCCCTCTCTCCCACTCTCTCTCACTCATATCTCTCTCCCCTTTATCCTTAACCCTTAACCCTTTATACCTGTTACCTTTAAACCCTTAACCCTTAACCATTTAAACCCTTAACCCTTAAATCTTAACCCTCTACCATATATTTCTCTCCCACTCCCTCTCTCTCTCCACTCTATCCTAAACCCTTAACCCTTTAAACCCTTAACTCCTAAACCCTTAACCCTTAACCCTTTAAACCCTTAACCCTTAAACCCTTAACTCTTAACCCTCTACCATCTATCTCTCTCCCACTCCCTCTCTCTCTCTCTCAAATCTCTCCCTCCCACCCCCTCTCCCATTCTTAGGTCTCTCTGTCATTTTTCAATCACTCCCACTCTCTCTTTCTTGCACTCTCCCTCTCCCACTCTCTCTTTCTCCCACTCTCCCCTTCTCCCACTGTCCCACTCTCTCCCACTCTCTCTTTCTCCCACTCTCCCCCTCTCTCTCCCCTCTCTCCCTCTCCCTCTCCCTCTCCTCTCCTCTCTCTCTCCCTCTCTCCCACTCTCTCACTCCTATCTCTCTCCCCTCTACCCTAAACCCTTAACCCTTTAAACCCTTAAACATTAAACCCTTAACCCTTAAACTCTTAACTCGTAAACCTTTACCCTCTATCTCTCTCCCACTCCATCTCTCTCTCCCCTCTATCATTAACCCTTAACCCTTTAAACCTTTAACCCTTTAACCCTTAACCCTTAACCCTTTAAACCCTTAACCCTTAAATCCTTAACTCTTATCCCTTTACCATCTATCTCTCTCCCACTCCATCTATTTCTCTCTCAAATCTCTCCCTCCTACCCCCTCTCCCTCTCTTAGGTCTCTCTCTTGTTGTTCAATCATTCCCACTCTCTTTCTCCCATTCTCCCTCTCCCATTCCCTCTCCCTCCCTCTCTCTCCCTCTTTCTCTCCCTCTCTCACTCTCTGCCACTCTCCCACTCTCTCTTTCTCCCTCTCTCCCATTCTCTCTTTCTCCCACACTCTCTCTCAACCATACACCCTCTACCCTTTACCCTAACCCCTTAAAGCCTAAAACCCTAAAACCCTCAACCCTACCTCCCTCTATACTATATATCTCTCCTCTCCCTCCCTCTATCTCTCTCTCTCTCTCACACACACACTCACCTCTATCTCCTCTACTATAAGGCATAGGGGAGAGATATAGAATTAGGGTAGAGGGTATAGAAAAAGAGGGTCAAAATAAATCTATTAAAAACCATATTTCATATAAGGAGACCACATTTTGAAGAAGTAGAGATATGGACATTTTGTCTTCCACTAAAAATGGTAAAAAAACTCAATATACCCATGATCTCAAGGCTCACATTTTGCATAACATCTTGGTTTTGTATGTGCTATGACAAAAAAAATGATTTCTGATGATGTTGTGAAGTGTGCATGCGTGTTTGTCACATTCCACCACCTTTGCATTAAATACGAGAGTTTTCACATTCAAAGGCATATAATATCAATTCAAGTCTGGATTCCATTCAAAAGTGATATACAATTGAAGTTTGGAGGGGAACAATCTTTTTAAAAATTCAAATTGTTGAGGAGTTTGAAGAAAGAAGAATCAAAGAATAATAATTGGTTTGAACTCCTCCATTTGAAGCTCTAGTTTTTTAGGTATGTGAAGTATTTATACATTTTTTTCATTCTATTATGGCTTGCTCTCATTTTTGTTATTTTAAATATTCCATGTTGATCATTGTTTGTTTGTCATTATAACCTTAGGTTGTCAATGCGCATTTTAAATTACACAATTATATACACTTGCGAATTACATTTTTCAACCTGATGGAGGGCATCTACTAGGATCCAAAAATCATCAAGGGTACTTCTGACCCTAACTTAAATTTAAGAAGATCAACCAACAAACTTAGTCATCTTTTCATCAAAATCCTTCAATTTCACTTGATTTCATATTTCCACAAAACATTAGAACTTGGCTTCAACTATTTGTCAAACTCAAAAATAGATTAACCATCAAAAATTTAATTGTAAAATAGCATAAACC
The DNA here is from genome assembly GCA_007115665.2 of Sequoiadendron giganteum. Lineage (NCBI taxonomy): Eukaryota > Viridiplantae > Streptophyta > Pinopsida > Cupressales > Cupressaceae > Sequoiadendron > Sequoiadendron giganteum. The sequence continues at coordinate 591,126,135 of CM021106.1, read as the reverse complement.
TGATTAGAAACTCATAACCATTCAGTTCTTTCATGATTCACTAATTCATTTTTCAATGCAACTTACATGGAAAAATAAGAACAAATCACGGAAGGTAACTACCAACCTTTATCTAGACATCCAAGACACTATAATACACATGTTATTGATTGAGATAAACCAAATACACATTCAAAAACCATTGATCCATTAGGCTCTTTAATTCTTGTAGTCGTAACATCATTTTGCACACGGAGTCAAATTTTGTATTTCTTGAGAGGACAACAACCACACAATGGTTTCTTGTTTTCCCCTCCACAAAAAACCATGCACATACCCTACATAGCCCCAAACTAACCTACTCCACTAAACTCCATAGACTAGATTGTGGAGTAGTCATAATGAACCTTCTTAGAATCTCAAAACCCCCTAGTGCACCAAAACCACATCTCTTTGAGGCATTTTGTTATTTAACAATTGACTTACCTTGTGTATTGATACAATCACGGGAGGTATTGTAACACAACTCAATAGAAAATCAACCAACAACAACAATTCACAATTAACAATTCATACAATTCTTCACTTTAACCAATTCAACAATCATCCTTAAGGCACACAATAACATATCAACAATCCATAATAGGCCTATTTTATGCTAGTATGAGGAGGGTTTATTGAAAGGAATGGGTCCACACCTTACTAGAACATGTCACTAACTCAAACCTTCTTAAAATCACCTACATAAACTCAAAATACAATCACCCAACTTCTACATGCAATATTTTATCAAACCCTAGGGTGAAACCTCATTTTTCATGCCCTTTTCCATCAAAATCTATAGGGGCAGCAACACAAACCCTATAAAACTTATTTCCTTTAACCAAATAAGCACCCTAACATGAAAATGGCTTTCTAAATATGTATTGGATCTATGGAAACACAAAGATATTGAAAAATAGAACACAATCACCCTATATGGAACCGTACAGTTCAAGGAAACATCAAATTTTTGGTAAAAATATAGAAAAATGCAAGTAAACAATGAATTTTATTGATCTTATTCTAAGTACATGGTAAATTTATGCTAGGAATGGTCCTCTTTCACACCCAAACACACAGAATCGCTATGAGGTACGTTCAACCGAATCGATCCCTTAAGAGTCCAAAGTGCTAAATGGCTTCAAACTTCAGCATGATGTTACTCGAATAATATGATGCTTAAAAATTTATCATCTAATCCTAAAGGATCATGTTGGGCCCCTCTACAAAAAACTCTCTCAATTTTGGCTATCTCGAAGTGGTTTTCTTGTGGCAGTGAATTTTCACTTGATGAAAAAAGTGTCAAATGCAAGAAGTGCAAAATTGCAAAGTGGTGTAACTTTCATTCTGCAACTTGTGTGACCAAGCGGACTATTCTAACATGTCCAAATAAGTATTTTTATGCTAGGAATGGTCCTATCTGCACCCAAACACATGGACTCGCTCTAAGGTACGTTCAATCGGATCGATCCCTTAAGAGTCTAAAGTGCTAAATGGATGCAAACTTCATCCTACTATTACTTGAATACCGTGATGCTTAAAAAATTCTTGTCTAATCCTACAAGATTTTTTTGGGCCCCTCTACAAAAACCTCTCTCATTTTTGTCTATCTTGTAGTGGTTTTCCCGTGGCAGAGGATTTTCACTTGATGGAACAAGTGTCCATTGCAAGCAGTGCAAAGTAGCAAAGTGGTGCAATTTTCGTTTTGCAACTCATGTGACCAAGTGGACTATTCCAACACATTGGAATAGGTATTTTTGTGCTAGGAATTGTCCTCTTTTGTACCCAAACATGTGGAATCGCTCTGAGGTATGTTCAACCGTATCGATCCCTTAAGGGTCCAAAGTGTGAAATGGTTGCAAACATTAACATGTTATTACTTGGATACCATGATGCTTAGAAACTTATCATCTAATCCTATAGGATCATGTTGGACCCCTCTACAAAAACCTCTGTCGATTTTGGCTATCTCAAATTGGTTTTCCTGTGGCAGTGAATTTTCACTTGCTGGAAAAAGAGTCGAATGCAAGTAGTGCAAAGTTGTAAAGTGGTGCAACTTTTATTCTGCAACTTGTGTGACCCAATGGACTATTCCAATGCATCTGAATAGATATTTTTATGCTAGGCATGGTCCTCTTTTACACCCAAACATGCAGAATCACTCTGAGGTACGTTCAATCAGATCGATCCCTTAAGAGTCAAAAGTGCTAAATGGTTGTAAACTTTAGCATGATGTTACTTAGATACCATGATGCTTAGAAAATTATTGTCTAATTCTACAAGATTATGTTGGGCCCTTCTACAAAAACCTCTCTCGATTTTGGCTATCTCAGAGTTTTTTTCCCATGGCGGCGAATTTTCACTTGATGGAAAAAGTGTCCAATGCAGTAGTGCAAAGTTGCAAAGTGGTGCAACTTCCATTTTGCAACTTGTGTGACCAAGAAGACTATTCCAACGTGTCTGAATAAGTATTTTTATGCTAGGTATGGTCTTCTTTCACACCCAAACATGTGGAATCACTCCAAGGTACGTTCAACTAGATCGATCCCTCAAGGGTCCAAAGTGCAAAATGACTGCAAACTTCAGCATGTTGTTACTCAAATACCATGATACTTAGAAACAAATTTTCACTTGATGGAAAAAGAGTCGAATGCAAGCAGTGCAAAGTGGTTGAACTTTTGTTTTGCAACTCATGTGACCAAGTGAACTATTTCAAAGCATTTGAATAGGTATTTTTATGCTAGGCATGGTACTGTTTGGCACCAAAACACGTCGAATCACTCTGAGGTACGTTCAACTGGATCGATCCCTTGAGAGTCCAAAGTGCTGAATGGTTGCAATCTTTTGCATGCTGTTACTTAGATACCATGATTCTTAGAAACTTCTCATCTGATCCTACAAGATCATGTTGGACTCCTCTATAAAAACCTCTCTCAGTTTTGGCTATCTCTAAGTGGTTTTCCCATGGCAGCGGATTTTAACTTGATGGAAAAAGTGTCCAATGCAAGTAGTGCAAAGTTACAAAGTGGTGCAACTTTCATTTTGCAACTCGTGTAACCAAGCAAAATATTCCCACACATCCGAATAGGTATTTTTACACTAGACATGGTCCTCTTTTGCACCCAAACATGTGAAATAACTCTGAGCTACGTTCCACTAGATCGATCCCTTAAACATCCAAAGTGCAAACTTCAGCATGTTGTTACTCGGATTAGAATGTTCTCGTCTAATCTTGCAGGATCACATTGGACCCTCTACAAAACCCTGTCTTGGTTTCAGTTATCTCAGAGTGGTTTTCCCATGGTGGTGGATTTTCACTTGATGGAAAAAGTGTCAAATGCAAGCAGTGCAAAGTTGAAAAGTGGTGTAACTTTTGTTCTACAACTTGTGTGACCAAACAAACTATTCCAACGTGTCTAAATAGGTATATTTACGTCAAGAATTGTCCTCTTTCACACCGAAACACGCAGGATCGCTCTGAGCTACATTCAACCAGATCGATCCCCTAAGGGTCCAAAGTGCAAAAGGGAAGCAAAACTTGATGAGATATTACTCAAAAGATGTGACACCTACAAACTATTTGTCCAAGCCTATCAAATCACCTTCGGCCCCTCTACAATAACCTTTCTCATTTTTTGTTATCTCAAAGTCATTTTCCTGTGGTATCCAATTTTCACTTGATGGAAAAAGTGTCAAATGGAAGCAATGTAAAGTTGCAAAGTGGTGTAACTTTCATTTTGTAATTTTTGTGAGCAAACTAACCAACACATCCTAGTAGGTATATTTATGCTAGGCATGGTCCTCTTTTGCATCAAACACACAAAATTGATTTGAGCTGCGTTCAACTAGTTTGATCCATTATTATGGCATGCAAAATAATGGAAAAAACATACACACAATGGTTGAGAAGTCTGATTATTCCACACAAAAAGTGTATGATCATTGGTGCAAAGCACTTTGTTCCTCCATTTGATGAAGAAAGTCTAGTTCAGTGTTTTTAGTCATTATAATGTCAAATAAGGCCATGATAGCCCATTCTCTAATCTTGATTTTAGTTTTGAGTTAGTGTGGGGTCATTTGAGTCAATTATTTAAGGACAAATAAGAAAATAGAATTATTAAAGGCATTCAAAGAGATTACTAACATTGCCTCTGTTCAAAATTCAGAATTTAGGCCTTAACAGCAAGGCTAGACATGGTGAAAAGAAGAAATTTCTTGATAATAATTTAGAATAGGTTGGAAATAGGGTGAGGTTGTGGATTTTGATGTGTTCAAATGATCTTCAAGGACATTAGAGATCAAAATTATGTTATGGAACGATGCCCTAATTGGGAATAGAGGGGTTTTGAATGAAAAAGAGAGGTTTGAGGGAGTAAAAGTGGGTAAAGTCAAGGGGAAGCATAATTTGGTGGTCAATTAAGTTTGTGCAGGTAGAATGAAGAGTGTTGGAAGAGGTTTTGAGGTTGTATGATGTCTGGATATGGGGTTTTCAATAAACCCTAGTGAAATTTGAGAAAAGTGAGGGTTTAGAGGATAGTGGGGTTAGATGGCCAATCACGCCCTAAAAATTATGGATTTTGTGGATTAGCAGACTAGTAAATGTTGCCCAATGGTGTTTTTCAATTGGAAGAGTGATTGAGAGCATGTTTCTTTGTTATATAGACCTATTCGCGGGTCTAGGAAAATGTTGAGTCCATTTCTTATTTGTATTATAAATTATAACTTACTTTCTCCTAAGTCCATTTCGTATATATGAAATAATATTAAAAAAATTTGATATATAAATATTTTGACATGTTTATATGGTGACACATCAAGAACATATTGGAATATTTTTATGAATCATTTCATGGAATACCAATTGAAAACAAATTTTTCTCTTTTAGATAAAGTTATTTAGCATCAATCAATGGATATTCAAGACAAACCATGAAGGACAACAATGATCAATGCTAGGGCTACCAATTGATAAGTATACACGTGAATAAGGGAAGAACAAGTACTCAAAAACATGTAAGCCTTGAAGTATACACATGAATACATAGTATACACAAATTAATACAAAGTATATGCATGAATATAGGGTATACACAAGAAAACACATAAATCATAAAGTATACATTGGAACACACATAAGTCACAAACAATACACGTATGTTGTAAAGTATACACTTGAATACAAACAACTCATATCTATTCAACCATCAATTTAGAATGCAAATATGGACACCATTGATAAAAAAATATATTTGTATTAACCAAATATCCATGTAGGCATACATCAATATATGTTGATATAAGTATGAAATATATGTACAAAATAGCCATATAGGCATACAATGTCAAATATGTCCAATACAAAATATGTACAAAATTTCCATGTAGGCATACAACAAAAGGCTCTGGAATCAAAAGTCATTGCTCTCCATGCTCTGAAAATAAATTCTTTCCCTTTTCTTGTTGATCGGATTGTGATAGGTCTGTCAATCATTTGTGTTGTGCTTGAGGAGTGCTCCTATTGCTCCTAGTGTTTAGTTCATGGTGAAGTTTTTAACTATTACAATAAAAAGTAAAGACATGAATATATAGAAATTACATTATAAAAAATGATATATTTGAAAAAATAATCACTTACTACCATCTCATGATCTCTATCCATAAGGAAAATATTTACATGCCCATGCTCAGGCATGCTCAAGCCCTATATAAACCATCCAAATAGAAATTAAACTACGAATCAATAATGGTTTGATTTTTCATTAATTAACATCTATAACAATGAATGTAAATAGAAATTTACTAATTTGCCTCATACCTCCCCTGTCAAATCCATCGAGGATTGTATAGAAGATGAAACACTAATATCCATTTCCCTCATCACATTCAGAGGTGTTTCAACTTGCAACAATTGAAAATAAAACAACAAATTATTCAATGTAATCAATGATGTACATATAAACCAGACAAATATATTAAGTACAATTCACTAGTTAAACTCTTTATTCTATTACCTACATGTAGGTTTGATTGAATCCATTGGCAATGGGAGGTGTTCCCTCAAAAGCTCCAATATTAGCCTATTCAACATCCAAAATCACATATTAAAATACCATTCATAAAACAATGCTATTAACATGTAATAAATTTATAATTGTTTACTAGTTACATACTCCACCAATAGGTGTACTATAGAAATAAGTAGGTGGAGGATTGGTGTATCTAGTCTCAACATTGTGACCCTGCAATTTTATTACAATAATAAAACTAAATTAGTTAATCTTGCATTTCAAAATCAAAATTTAATAAATTAAATTCAATGAACATGCTAACTTTTACCTGACTGTCAATGCCATACACCTCATACAAAATTTCATTTTCCCTCTCCATCTCTATAGCTATAGATGGATCCTACGTAGTAACCTCCTAAGTGTTGGTGGGGTCATATGAACAAGTCACCCTGCAAGATTGACACACATGGATTCGAAGGCCACCACTCGAAGACTCACCTAGATGGTGTTGTAGAATAGGGCTAGTATGATGGATGAAACTCTAGGTCAAAGTGTTGATCACCTACAATGTCTCTACATCAACACTCTCCTTCACAACGGAAGGCATGAAAATGTTCTCATGAGGTGGCCTAGCGAGAGCTCATCTCCATTGCCACATAGGATCCAGTTGTGCACCAAGTCTATCTAGACCCGACCCCCCACCTCTCCCCTGGAAATCCCTCATATAAAAATAATTTGGGATTTTGTTCAATATGAAATCACTATATAGTTTCTTAAGGAAATATTATGGGACTTCACAATTATTGCATGGTGGGTAATCAAAGATCATGTACCACCTATCATAAAAATGATTCGTAATCTGTTAGTGGTGGCACCAATGAATATGAAACCTCTTCGCATTGAGGGTAAGATTTTGATTTGTGCATGCGTTAGTGAATAATGAGCACAAATCACCTTTTGTAATTTTTAAATCCTTTACATCTTTATACGATAGTTTATCCACATAATAATCCCTAGCCGCATGCCTCCTATCTTTCCATCCAATTATTTGTTTGCTAATTGAATCAACATTTTTTAACATATCTTTCAATGAACTTGCTAGGGTCATTCTTTCTGCGATTGAACCATTTGGATCACTCAACCTACTAATTAAATCTTCAATTTTATTTTTGTTGCTCTTAATTTCACTCATTAAATTTTGTGAGTGCCAAGAGGGGGTTGAGTGATTGGTGGAGGAGGTTGTTATTGTGGTTGATTTTGTTCTTGAGGATTTTGAGGGTTTGTAGGTTGATTTGAATCTCCTAAAAATTTAAAAATATATATCAAATACAACCTAAAACTAAAAAATTCAAAAAAAAAAATAAAACAATCCTTACCTCTCAAACCTCCTCCTCATCGTGGCGTCATCGTTGCAAAGAAATAATAACTATTGGTGAAGATTTTTGCACAATTCCTCCTAAAACTCGAGCACAAAAAATGGGGGTTTTGGTCGTGGGCACAACAAAAAACACAGTCAAAATGAAGAATGAATTAGTTTCACTTTTTTCTTTTCTTTTAACATGTCATAAAATGGCTACCCATTTCCATGCACCCGCCCTAGTGAATAGGTGATGTTAACAACAAATTTGTGGATTCAAGCTAGCCTAGTCAATGGATACCTTTGTATTGTTACATCTATTGTGTCTAATGTACATTGTAAACCACTAGATCCACCTAACTATGTTGTTGTTTGCTTCCAAAATTACATTGGTCCACCATGGGACCCAAGAAACCCAAGAAACATCCCCACCCTAGCTATAACTCGGGGTACTTGAACACAAATTCCACTCACCATGGCATGTGGAATCACAATACATAAAGCACGAGGCTTAGCATTATATAGAGCAATGATAAACATAGGCACCAAAGAGAGGCAAGGGTTGACTTTAACAACCATCTCTAGTGTTAAATCAATTGAAAGACTCCGTATTGATCCAACATTCTCATTTCAGAGATACTCTAGAATTAGGAACAAAAAATACACTACTCGACATCGTAGCAAAGAGACGCGTTTGGAACAACTCCAACCCCTTCCAAATGCTTCCGCCCCTAGCTCGTGCTCCAACTTAAAAAGAAGGCTTTGAAACAATTATTCACATTTTTTTCAGACTATATACCATCCTCTTTTCATGGATTTCTAAGTTAAATTTTATAGAAGCATACCATGTAATAATTTGTGCAAAATGGGTATAATGCCAAATATGGATAGAGATACTAGGCAACAATAAGCAAAGGACAAAAATTGTACAAGCCAGTGGCATGTTTTGATCATTCCATTTTATTAAAGTATATATTCAACTATTCCATAAAAAATTTTAACAATATTATGTTGTATTTCAATGACTAGTTTTAAATTATCCACCTATGCTCTGTTTCCCATTTTTTTTGCCTATATACTCTATGTTTGATTGCCACTTTAAATTTTCCCCATTTATTCAATGCTTTGCATCCTCTTTAGCTTTACACATTAAAGATAATTTTCTTCCTATTTAATATATTATGTACCTTCAACAATATAGTTTTTTGTTAAATTAAGTATGCAAATATGCACCCATAAATATTAATCTGTTGACTTCTCGTTTCAACATTTTTTTGTGTCATACTTTTTGTATATGGAATTTAGAAGAATACACTCTTCTATATATTCCACCTATCCATGTTTTTCCAAGTGTTTTAAAATTCCATTATGTCAATTGTTTATCAACATACCTACAATTCTCTTTCAACCAATTTTAACATGTAGTACTCTTAACATGCAATTACAATTGTTACAAATTGATACATATTCAGATACAAACAACTTCAAGTGTCAAAGATGCATAGAGATTGCAACCAAAAATTAGTAGAGCCTAAAATTTCTATAAGTCAATAACGTTTTTTGAACATTTTAGTATATTAAACTATATATGCACATACTCTAGAAACATTCTCAAAATAATTGAGTTCCATTTGACTAATAAGTTTAAAACTTTGCAACCATGTTGTGTTTTCTATTTTCTCATCCTATTGACTAATAATGGTCAAGAGAGACTCAGCTAAGGCTACATTTTCCTTTCCTACAAGAAAAATAGATTATTCCTCTATTTCATGCAACCTATTATAATTTCTACTTTAAACACACAAGGCAATCAATCTTTCACAACAAAGACAAAACATGAAGAGATTAGAATCTCATGTTTGATTTACGCTTATTCCAATTGATCACTGGATCCCAAATTTAGCCTCCTCTTAGAACCAACTTAGCAAAAAACTCTCTCAATCTGTCTCACTAAATTCCTCTCAATAACAACAAAATAAGAATTCACTCAATGGAAAATACAACAAATGGAGCAGCGTAATGATGCAAAGAAGAATTATGTGCAAATGAGGTAAGATTGCCTCATATTTATACCCAAGAACCAACTTCTACAACCTATATTCAAGGTTCAAGCAATGACACTTCTCAACATTTTACTATCGACTCAACTTTCACAAAGAAAAGGTGGCAGATTCCTATCACATTTCTCACCAAAACTATACAATAGATCAACTATATGCTTGCCACAATAGTTTGACTATTTCATAATGCACATGCTTAATATAGTGAATCAACTTCCAAGCTTATTAGACTTCTTAAAGGATCCATAGAATTCATATTATGGTGCCAAGTATACACACATTTCCTATTCTCAAGCTCGCAGTTTAAACAAAGGAATCCGTCAATAATTTGTTACATTGGTGGTTGTCGTTGCAACAAAATATTGACCTATTAATGCATGACACAACCACTAGATTTATACAAGATCCATGGGAGGCAGTTAAGCCATGTCACAAACCCAAGTGCCACATTGCACCAAGGAGACCAAGGGAAACACCATCTTGTAACAACCCCCCTAGTGCAAGTGAGGGGTTTGAACCCATGACCTCGGCTTTGATACCAATTGTTGAACACCCAAAATACTGAGAGGGGGGGTGAATTAGTATTCTATTAAACCACTCAGTCCTAATCCAACCAATTATCAAAACATATTTAAGTACAAAAATGAAGGAGTACATGAAGAAAATCACAACACAACATAGCACATGAAAACCGAGATTTTTTATGTGGAAAACCCAAGGAGGGAAAACCATGGTGAGGATAAGCTCATAATATATTATAATCGGTTATAAGCTATTACAAGGCTCACTACTAGGACTCATTGTCCTTAAAAGGATCACAACTTGAAAATATATACAAAACAAAATGGCCACACAACCAAGGTGTGAACTGATACAAAATGCACCTTCCTTACATGTTGAATTCAATTCCAATGAAGTTTTGAAAACAAAACACTACTCTGCTATGTAGTCACTCAACATATACTTCAATTTTTCTCTTATCGTGACTTCACACATATGAATTCACAAGTATATCCGAAGTAAAATCTTACACACAAATCATATATTTTGCATCACACTTCTCATTCTCTTTGTGACACTAAACTGTTTCACATATATATACCTTATTACTTCCGTATACATCATTAGGTTGGCCTAATTAGATGTAGCCCCATTTCAATTCAAAACACTTTGTCAGCTTCATACATGAAACAAAATCTTCATGCTCAAAACAAATGTGCAAAACTTGAATTAAGGTCAGTACAGATCTCAAATAGATCCCTTTAACATCTACAACACACTAATCTTCATAGCATAACTTCAAGCATTGAGTCTTCCAGGGATTAGACTTAATCCACAAAATAAGCCAATCCATTCAATATCAATCATCTCTATAAGAATATAAGCATTCATAATTTGGAATATGTGTAATGTTGACACCTATAAACCTTCTCCCAAATTTGTAGTGTCTAAAACCAAACATCAGAGAATGCAAACCAAATAATTTTTATCAACCTATACAGTATAAGCCAAAATATAGTTTTTCAAACTTTTGTCACTTGTAACTTTCAACCAAATAAACCAAAAAATTTGAAACCTTAAACATAGGTGTATTGAGTAGTCCCAAATAACATATTGTAACTGCATAAGTTGATCTTGAAACATGAGTGAATCCAAACCAGAATACCAGATCAAGATGACACAAAAACTATTTTACCGAATTAGGCAGAATTGAGAACAAACATTTTTGGCATAAATGAGAACACAACAAAGGGTTCCTTCTTCATTATTTCAAAAATACCCCCCTTTTTAATTAATGGAAATATGTGCCAAAAATAAATAAATCCAACACTCCAAAAAAAACTTCTCCCCCAATCATATTCATAAAAACTACTTCAACTTCTCCAAAATTCTCCAACACAATTTTATCACCAAAACATCTAACCATTCACACCATCTCCCCCTTTGAAATCAAGGACAAAGGGTGTGCCAATGAGACACAAGAACAAAAATACAACTAATCAATGAAAATATTGGCTCCCCCTTAGGGAGTTATCCCCAAAATTACATCCAATCATATGTACAACAAAAAATGAAAGCAACTAAAAAGAAAATATGCAAGTTGAAGTATGTTCACTCAGAGGAGGAATCACCTTCAAGTTCCTTGAGAATAGCTTCCCAAGTAGATTTCCCTTCATCCCAACTCCTTTTAGTTGTAACAAGCACCTTATGCATTGATTCCAAATCCACCAATCTCTCCTCTCCTTCTTCCGAAGTAGTCGGATAAAGATTTATCTTGTTAAGGTTTTCAGCTTCAGTGAGAGCACTTGCGATTAGTATATGCTTCCACTTTACCAGATCTCCAAGATGAAAAAACTTCCTTATAACACCCTCCTTCTATTTGTGTAGGGTAAAGAACTTGTTTTGCAAGTGTGATATTACTGTCCAAGAGGCATCGTTTCCATCTTTTGTGAGATCATAAGTTCCAGAGGCATTGATTAACTATGACTCTATTGACTCCATTAGGTCCTTAATGTTTGAGTAGCATCTGACCATCTCATGCACTGTAACAGTAGTGTCTGAGCCTTATCTTCAAATTCCTTCACATCGTCCAGGAATTTCATAACCTTGCTATGTGTGGCTGCACATCTGTCCTAAATTCCAAGCAATATTTTATCCTCAATCCTTGACTCAACTTCTTTTGTGACCTACTCCTTTAGGCTAGAAGTATATTCCCTGAATGAATCAACTAGAAACTTTAGATTCTCAACTAGTGTCAAAGAATCATCAATAGTGGTACCAGGGGTTGCATCTTGTAATACTTTGATTTCATCATTAATTAACTCAGTCCCCTTCTGATGAGTTTCTATAATTTCTTTCTTCTGGGAAGTGATAAAAGTTCCTCCAATATTTGTTCTCTGAATAGGAGGAATTTTGTTTAGATCAACATAGCCTTGTTCAGACAGGAGTTGAACTAGCTGGGGAGGAATAACTGGTTGAATCCTTATTTTCTTTGTTAGACAACCCTTGAGAGTGTTGTCAGAGGATTCTCCAAGTGACTTTGTTGGCTCTGTGGTCTTCAGGGATTCTTCTTCATTTCTTTCAACTTAATCATTTGGATACACATTACACAGTCGAATTGGTCAAGACAAGGCAGTCGACACATATTTAATGAATCAACCTCTATATTAATAGATTTGTTGGTGCTTTGACTCAACATGCCTTTTATCATAGTTCACATATTTTATTTCACATGTTTAATACTTTTACACAGGAGATTTAATATTTATGCTTCCTTCAACTATTATCCATATGGATAAATGTGGTTTCATTTCTTAATATTGCACCGCTAAATATAGCGGTATATTCATATTAAATCACCCATGGAATTTATACTTTAAATCAACCTTTATCGTAGATAGACCATTATTATATTATATATATATGTACATATAGTTTATGCTAAAAACTAAAAAAGTTGATTTAGATCTATAAACTCAAAATCAAAGCTTCAACATAACACTAAATAAATACATGCAAAAATGAAATAATACACTATAAAAAACATATGCATTCAAAAGGAAAAGTCACTCCATTGTTTCCCTATCATTAAGATATTGATTTATGCATTTGGTGCTCTCAAATTTTCACAAGCACATGTGCAACAAGAAGCTATGATGAACGGAAGAAAGGATTGTATGATCAAAATTGAATGTGCTTTTTGGTGAGAAGAGAGGGTTTATATAGATGTCCTCACGATAGATCCAAGTTATGGGAGAAATGTGGGATACAAGAGTGAAGTGGAGGAATGAATAATTATTCCATATTGCTTAATTAAGTGCAATTGATTGAAATGAGAGAGATAAATAAATGGATTTATGATAGAGTGGAGGTTTAGGAGTTAGATTTAAAGTGGATTTTCAAATTAATGGATGAATGATTTAATGGATTTACGTATGAAAATGATTTAATGGAATATATAAATGGATAAAGAATAATGTGGTATGAATGCAAGTGTTATTTTAATGATTATGCAAATAGAATAATATGAAATGATTTATGGATAAATGGTTGATTATGCAAATGGTTAAATGCTTATAATATTATTGAATGAATAAATGCTTATAATATAGATAAATGCTTATAAATTCTTACAATATAGATATGATTTAAATGAATTAATGAAAATTGAGGAAAGATATTAAATGAATTAATTAAACAGATAATAATATCCATTTAATTAATAGATGAAAAATAAGATGATTGTGAGGAAAAAATTTGAGTGTCTATATTTTGCCCCTCTTTGAGACAATGCAACTTGTCGCATTGTTAAAAAAAAAAAAGAATTGATTAACTGATACATGCCTCAAGGATATCGTGGTAAGGATGATGATAAATATGATATGCCCCTCGAGAGATTGATCAAACGGATTGTAAGAAGATTGATCTCTCGATAGATCACGGGAAAATTATTAGATGATTGATATTGCACAAGTGATTAAGCGGTGATGTACATTTGATGAAAATGCATAGTTGATGGGTGTAATTGAATGATTGATAGAAATGATCAATATATATCCAGGTTGATAAGTTAATTAAGCTGATTGAGATTGATGCTAGCATAAAACAATGATTGATTAATAGATTGAGTTATCAGAGAGCAATGGAGTCCCATTCTAAAAAGCAAGTTGATTGATTTGATACTTGGATTAAAATACAAGTATCAGTTAGATAAATCGATTAATTATGCTTTGAAATAAGGAGCATGAAGAAAATGAAATGATGAAGGAAATGGATGATGGAAGAAATAATAGATGAAAATAGATATGAAGGAAATGGAGGCGATGAAGCTTCTTGTGCTTTACCAAGTGCTTTATCATCATAGAGCTTATTATGTCACAAATTAGTATAAGCATCTAGAAAACAAGAATGTCTAGATGACCTAAATATTTGCGTTTTTATTTAGCAGTGAAGTATAAGCATCTAGGTATAAGCACCTTAGATGACCTGAATACTTATTGCATGGAAGACACTATTAGACAAGGAATTCTCTCATCCACACTAGACTCATAGGTCCTCGATGATTTTAGACAATCATGTCTTAAGACGAGTCATCCTGTGAATAAGAAACAATCCATAGACATCAAACAAGTGAACATGCCCCATCCTCACCTCTCTAGTCCAAGACATCCTCGACAAGCTAAAAGACATGTCACCAAAGATAAAAATAATAAAATAATCAAAGATCGACAAACAAACAGGCATCATGCTTCCATGTAAAACTGATTCTTGTTACAATTTATGCATTTGGTTGGATTTAAAAGGGGTATTAATAGGTATGTTGCAATTTTTGCTTGATTGTTAATCATGGCATGTTATGATTTTGTTGAAGTTCAAAGTTGTGCCGCGATCTAAAAGTGTCACTATTTTTTGGGATTTTTAAAATATTAGGTTTTTTTTTTGGATTTTCTGAATATTTGATTTTTTTGGATTTTTTGGAATATTTGATTTTTTTTGGATTTTTGGAATATTTGATTTTTTTGGATTTTTTATAGTTTTACGATAATGGAGTAGATATATAGAGAGGATAGTTTTATCTAACCGTGAGATGTTCAGTATCCCAACCCACAACTAAGGTTGAGGAAATGCTCTAGTGAGGGATAGGACCAACCTAGTATGCATGGCGAAGCGAGAAAGCGAGGGTAATGTCGAACAATTCACAAGTCATGGTGAGTGTGAAAAGGTTATTATAAAGTGGGGGGTGAATGGAAATGGGATGGAAAGACCAAGTAGAGCTCCAAAGGAAAGAGGAGTGTAGCCTCTACACATGGTGTCGATTTCTCAGTTTTCACCATGGTACTTGCTCAAGGCAACACCGAAGTGGTTTTCACAATTGAACGAATTGATTTCTCTTTAATTTTTTCATTTTTTTGGTATTTTTTAAAGACTTTTTTGTATTTTTTCTAGAATTTTTCCTTTTTTTTGTATTTTTTCAGCTTTTAGCCTGACTGTCTGAAGCTAAGTATAGAATTGATAAGCGCCAGACCTGTAGTCTACCTTGACGATGCCCCGATCTTGTGTGGATAACCATGCTAGATGAAAGGACCCGATTGGGATGAGGAGTGCAAGTGGAAAGTATGAAGGATGATAGATGTGGTAGATGAAAGAGGCTATGCTATGATCCCTAATTTGCACACTATGTGGGCCATCAGGCTTCATATGAAAAGGAGCTTGGGTGATCGATGAGCTAGAGTATGTGAAGGGGTTGTCTTCAAAGGTCCATTGAAAAACATCGCCAATGGTGGGATATGATGGATATGTGAACATGGAGGGGTGGAATGAAATATATGGTATGAGTGAGAGTGACGTGGTAAAGACCTTGGATCAACAAGCTCCTTTTTTAACTTTTTTACTTAATAGATGCCCCCAGTGATTTTTGATGGAGAGGCATACTTGGAGATCGACTTTTTTTTCACTTTTCACTTTTATTTTTGATTTTTCTAATAGATTTTTATTTTGTCTAAGGGACTTGTCTTGGTCTTCTTTTATTTTTAATTTGTCCAATAGCTTTTTATTTTGGCTAAGGGACTTGTCTTGATCTTCTTTTATTTTCATTATATCTATTGATTCTTGATCTCCTTTTAAAGATAACTCGTTCATTGGAGCTTTGCTTTTATTCTTTTATTGAGCTATAACTTATTGATCCATGTTTATGATGTGAGTGGACATGATTGAGATGGATGAAATAGGTGAAGTGGTATGAATTTTATTGGATGAATGGGAGTCACAATGCCATCAAGGGAGTCTTTGTGACTATCCTTTTTGGTACCGCTAACATCAAAGGAATCTTGCACATCCTTAATGACTTCGAAAGATAGCTTAGTAGAGGTGACAATGGAAGATACATATCCTTACCCAGGGTGGTCGAGATGGAAGGATGATGGTTTAGAAGATGGAGAAGGATAATCCTAGATATCTTCAGCAAGGTCATGATCAAAAAGTGGATTATCATAGATATCATGGTAAAACATGGGATTATTATGGACATGAAAGGAATGGGCTAATGTGGACATAGTAGAGATAGATGTATCATCAAGATCCTATAAAGTTTCAATCCAATCATGACCATCTTTTTGTGTTCCTTCTATAGTTGTCTTGGCATCCTTGTTGGAAATCCAACCCTTCTCGATCACATTAGCAGTGTCTTTTGTTGGTAAATTATCCATATGATATTCTCTACATCCCATATCATGGATTTGGGCCTTGGGGTTTGATGATGTGGTAAATGAAGTAGATAATTTTAAGAACTCAAGATCAACATATGCTTGAGAAGGAGGTGCTTCACAATTGCTAGGGATTTTGATTTCAATTTTAGGGCTTAGATTATGGTAATACATAAAAGGGTCTAGATCTTTTTGTATTGTGATTTCAACACCATTATGTGGGAATTTAATGCGCTGATGGTATGTAGAAGGTACTACTTGCATTTTATGAATCCAAGGTCTTCCAAAGAGGATGTTATAGGTCAGAGGGAGATCAAGAACTTGGAAAACCACATCCTTTACCACAGGCCCAACCTTGATTGGTAGAGTAACTAATCCTTTAGATGAGCATTCTTCTTCATCATATTCCTTTATGGTAATCTTTTTCTTTGGATCAACTGCATTTTTAGAGAACCCTAATTCTATAATCAATTTCTGAGTACAAATATTAAGACTTGCTCCTCCGTCTATTAGAACTCACTTGATATTAACTTTATGGACAAGGACTTCAATGTGTAAAGGTGTGTTATGTGGTTGTCAAATGGATGAATCGTCATTCTCAGTAAAAGTGAGAGTGTGAGGAGAGGTGATGTGTCCCACCATAACTTGGAATTGATCTACGTGTAAGTTTGTAGGCACGGTAGCAGTAGAAAGTGCTTTATCTAGGATAGCTTTATGCTCAAGAGATAGGAATAGCAGCTCAAGTATGGAAATTTGTGCGAGCATTTTACCTAAATTCTCTATGAGGTTGTGTTTACGAAGTTGGTGTTGTGGCTTTTGAATTAGGACCTCTAAGGGTAACTGTGCCTCTATGGGTAGTAACATTGCAATCAGGTTCTTTTCCTTTTATAATGAAAGTGTTCACATGATTATCAACCTCACTAATGTTATTTATTATATAATCATATTTAGAAGTAGTATAGTTTACACCATCACCAAATTCAAGGGCCTTTCCTTTATCCTTGTCATGCTTAGGGAAATATTTTTTAAACACCTTGCGACCAGAGTTACCAGAAGGAGTATGTATGTCAAAAATAAGGTCTTGTATTAGATGTTGAAGTTTGTTGCAACTATTAGTCTTATGTCCTTTGTGTCTATTATAGTCGTAAAAGTGGTCATCATTCCACCATGGGGGTTTAACTTGTGGATTATATTCTTTCATCTCAAGTAGTGTTATAAGATTGTTTTCAAGGAGTTTTTTTAGTGCGGATTAAAGCAATTGTCCCAATGGTGTAAAATTTTGTTTAGGGAAACTTCTTTGTTTTTCTTTTCCTTTATCTAAAGATGAACCTTTAAGGTTATAGATAGGTGATAATGTTTTTTTTTTTTTTTTTTTTTGCATCAACTACTCTATCATTGACTACATTCTTGTTCTTAACCCAAAAAAGTGTCTTATTACTCAAACCTGATTTTTGATCTTTGTCATTATTAGGTTTAATAGTTCCATCATCGATGAGAGTTTGTTCAATTCGAAATCCCATTTCTATGGCTTCATCAAAGGAATCCAAGCATTTGAGGTGAAGTTCCCTTCCAATTTCCTTAAAGTTCAAATTTTGACAAAAGAGGTCAACCAATTCTTTGTTTGGAATGGTATAAGGTAATCATTTTGTTAAATGTCTCCATCTTTAAAAAAATGACAAAAGATTCTCCTTGTTTTTGTTTGGTGTTAAAAAGGTTT
>CM021106.1:591030818-591107670 GCA_007115665.2 Sequoiadendron giganteum | reverse complement strand
GCCTATTTTATGCTAGTATGAGGAGGGTTTATTGAAAGGAATGGGTCCACACCTTACTAGAACATGTCACTAACTCAAACCTTCTTAAAATCACCTACATAAACTCAAAATACAATCACCCAACTTCTACATGCAATATTTTATCAAACCCTAGGGTGAAACCTCATTTTTCATGCCCTTTTCCATCAAAATCTATAGGGGCAGCAACACAAACCCTATAAAACTTATTTCCTTTAACCAAATAAGCACCCTAACATGAAAATGGCTTTCTAAATATGTATTGGATCTATGGAAACACAAAGATATTGAAAAATAGAACACAATCACCCTATATGGAACCGTACAGTTCAAGGAAACATCAAATTTTTGGTAAAAATATAGAAAAATGCAAGTAAACAATGAATTTTATTGATCTTATTCTAAGTACATGGTAAATTTATGCTAGGAATGGTCCTCTTTCACACCCAAACACACAGAATCGCTATGAGGTACGTTCAACCGAATCGATCCCTTAAGAGTCCAAAGTGCTAAATGGCTTCAAACTTCAGCATGATGTTACTCGAATAATATGATGCTTAAAAATTTATCATCTAATCCTAAAGGATCATGTTGGGCCCCTCTACAAAAAACTCTCTCAATTTTGGCTATCTCGAAGTGGTTTTCTTGTGGCAGTGAATTTTCACTTGATGAAAAAAGTGTCAAATGCAAGAAGTGCAAAATTGCAAAGTGGTGTAACTTTCATTCTGCAACTTGTGTGACCAAGCGGACTATTCTAACATGTCCAAATAAGTATTTTTATGCTAGGAATGGTCCTATCTGCACCCAAACACATGGACTCGCTCTAAGGTACGTTCAATCGGATCGATCCCTTAAGAGTCTAAAGTGCTAAATGGATGCAAACTTCATCCTACTATTACTTGAATACCGTGATGCTTAAAAAATTCTTGTCTAATCCTACAAGATTTTTTTGGGCCCCTCTACAAAAACCTCTCTCATTTTTGTCTATCTTGTAGTGGTTTTCCCGTGGCAGAGGATTTTCACTTGATGGAACAAGTGTCCATTGCAAGCAGTGCAAAGTAGCAAAGTGGTGCAATTTTCGTTTTGCAACTCATGTGACCAAGTGGACTATTCCAACACATTGGAATAGGTATTTTTGTGCTAGGAATTGTCCTCTTTTGTACCCAAACATGTGGAATCGCTCTGAGGTATGTTCAACCGTATCGATCCCTTAAGGGTCCAAAGTGTGAAATGGTTGCAAACATTAACATGTTATTACTTGGATACCATGATGCTTAGAAACTTATCATCTAATCCTATAGGATCATGTTGGACCCCTCTACAAAAACCTCTGTCGATTTTGGCTATCTCAAATTGGTTTTCCTGTGGCAGTGAATTTTCACTTGCTGGAAAAAGAGTCGAATGCAAGTAGTGCAAAGTTGTAAAGTGGTGCAACTTTTATTCTGCAACTTGTGTGACCCAATGGACTATTCCAATGCATCTGAATAGATATTTTTATGCTAGGCATGGTCCTCTTTTACACCCAAACATGCAGAATCACTCTGAGGTACGTTCAATCAGATCGATCCCTTAAGAGTCAAAAGTGCTAAATGGTTGTAAACTTTAGCATGATGTTACTTAGATACCATGATGCTTAGAAAATTATTGTCTAATTCTACAAGATTATGTTGGGCCCTTCTACAAAAACCTCTCTCGATTTTGGCTATCTCAGAGTTTTTTTCCCATGGCGGCGAATTTTCACTTGATGGAAAAAGTGTCCAATGCAGTAGTGCAAAGTTGCAAAGTGGTGCAACTTCCATTTTGCAACTTGTGTGACCAAGAAGACTATTCCAACGTGTCTGAATAAGTATTTTTATGCTAGGTATGGTCTTCTTTCACACCCAAACATGTGGAATCACTCCAAGGTACGTTCAACTAGATCGATCCCTCAAGGGTCCAAAGTGCAAAATGACTGCAAACTTCAGCATGTTGTTACTCAAATACCATGATACTTAGAAACAAATTTTCACTTGATGGAAAAAGAGTCGAATGCAAGCAGTGCAAAGTGGTTGAACTTTTGTTTTGCAACTCATGTGACCAAGTGAACTATTTCAAAGCATTTGAATAGGTATTTTTATGCTAGGCATGGTACTGTTTGGCACCAAAACACGTCGAATCACTCTGAGGTACGTTCAACTGGATCGATCCCTTGAGAGTCCAAAGTGCTGAATGGTTGCAATCTTTTGCATGCTGTTACTTAGATACCATGATTCTTAGAAACTTCTCATCTGATCCTACAAGATCATGTTGGACTCCTCTATAAAAACCTCTCTCAGTTTTGGCTATCTCTAAGTGGTTTTCCCATGGCAGCGGATTTTAACTTGATGGAAAAAGTGTCCAATGCAAGTAGTGCAAAGTTACAAAGTGGTGCAACTTTCATTTTGCAACTCGTGTAACCAAGCAAAATATTCCCACACATCCGAATAGGTATTTTTACACTAGACATGGTCCTCTTTTGCACCCAAACATGTGAAATAACTCTGAGCTACGTTCCACTAGATCGATCCCTTAAACATCCAAAGTGCAAACTTCAGCATGTTGTTACTCGGATTAGAATGTTCTCGTCTAATCTTGCAGGATCACATTGGACCCTCTACAAAACCCTGTCTTGGTTTCAGTTATCTCAGAGTGGTTTTCCCATGGTGGTGGATTTTCACTTGATGGAAAAAGTGTCAAATGCAAGCAGTGCAAAGTTGAAAAGTGGTGTAACTTTTGTTCTACAACTTGTGTGACCAAACAAACTATTCCAACGTGTCTAAATAGGTATATTTACGTCAAGAATTGTCCTCTTTCACACCGAAACACGCAGGATCGCTCTGAGCTACATTCAACCAGATCGATCCCCTAAGGGTCCAAAGTGCAAAAGGGAAGCAAAACTTGATGAGATATTACTCAAAAGATGTGACACCTACAAACTATTTGTCCAAGCCTATCAAATCACCTTCGGCCCCTCTACAATAACCTTTCTCATTTTTTGTTATCTCAAAGTCATTTTCCTGTGGTATCCAATTTTCACTTGATGGAAAAAGTGTCAAATGGAAGCAATGTAAAGTTGCAAAGTGGTGTAACTTTCATTTTGTAATTTTTGTGAGCAAACTAACCAACACATCCTAGTAGGTATATTTATGCTAGGCATGGTCCTCTTTTGCATCAAACACACAAAATTGATTTGAGCTGCGTTCAACTAGTTTGATCCATTATTATGGCATGCAAAATAATGGAAAAAACATACACACAATGGTTGAGAAGTCTGATTATTCCACACAAAAAGTGTATGATCATTGGTGCAAAGCACTTTGTTCCTCCATTTGATGAAGAAAGTCTAGTTCAGTGTTTTTAGTCATTATAATGTCAAATAAGGCCATGATAGCCCATTCTCTAATCTTGATTTTAGTTTTGAGTTAGTGTGGGGTCATTTGAGTCAATTATTTAAGGACAAATAAGAAAATAGAATTATTAAAGGCATTCAAAGAGATTACTAACATTGCCTCTGTTCAAAATTCAGAATTTAGGCCTTAACAGCAAGGCTAGACATGGTGAAAAGAAGAAATTTCTTGATAATAATTTAGAATAGGTTGGAAATAGGGTGAGGTTGTGGATTTTGATGTGTTCAAATGATCTTCAAGGACATTAGAGATCAAAATTATGTTATGGAACGATGCCCTAATTGGGAATAGAGGGGTTTTGAATGAAAAAGAGAGGTTTGAGGGAGTAAAAGTGGGTAAAGTCAAGGGGAAGCATAATTTGGTGGTCAATTAAGTTTGTGCAGGTAGAATGAAGAGTGTTGGAAGAGGTTTTGAGGTTGTATGATGTCTGGATATGGGGTTTTCAATAAACCCTAGTGAAATTTGAGAAAAGTGAGGGTTTAGAGGATAGTGGGGTTAGATGGCCAATCACGCCCTAAAAATTATGGATTTTGTGGATTAGCAGACTAGTAAATGTTGCCCAATGGTGTTTTTCAATTGGAAGAGTGATTGAGAGCATGTTTCTTTGTTATATAGACCTATTCGCGGGTCTAGGAAAATGTTGAGTCCATTTCTTATTTGTATTATAAATTATAACTTACTTTCTCCTAAGTCCATTTCGTATATATGAAATAATATTAAAAAAATTTGATATATAAATATTTTGACATGTTTATATGGTGACACATCAAGAACATATTGGAATATTTTTATGAATCATTTCATGGAATACCAATTGAAAACAAATTTTTCTCTTTTAGATAAAGTTATTTAGCATCAATCAATGGATATTCAAGACAAACCATGAAGGACAACAATGATCAATGCTAGGGCTACCAATTGATAAGTATACACGTGAATAAGGGAAGAACAAGTACTCAAAAACATGTAAGCCTTGAAGTATACACATGAATACATAGTATACACAAATTAATACAAAGTATATGCATGAATATAGGGTATACACAAGAAAACACATAAATCATAAAGTATACATTGGAACACACATAAGTCACAAACAATACACGTATGTTGTAAAGTATACACTTGAATACAAACAACTCATATCTATTCAACCATCAATTTAGAATGCAAATATGGACACCATTGATAAAAAAATATATTTGTATTAACCAAATATCCATGTAGGCATACATCAATATATGTTGATATAAGTATGAAATATATGTACAAAATAGCCATATAGGCATACAATGTCAAATATGTCCAATACAAAATATGTACAAAATTTCCATGTAGGCATACAACAAAAGGCTCTGGAATCAAAAGTCATTGCTCTCCATGCTCTGAAAATAAATTCTTTCCCTTTTCTTGTTGATCGGATTGTGATAGGTCTGTCAATCATTTGTGTTGTGCTTGAGGAGTGCTCCTATTGCTCCTAGTGTTTAGTTCATGGTGAAGTTTTTAACTATTACAATAAAAAGTAAAGACATGAATATATAGAAATTACATTATAAAAAATGATATATTTGAAAAAATAATCACTTACTACCATCTCATGATCTCTATCCATAAGGAAAATATTTACATGCCCATGCTCAGGCATGCTCAAGCCCTATATAAACCATCCAAATAGAAATTAAACTACGAATCAATAATGGTTTGATTTTTCATTAATTAACATCTATAACAATGAATGTAAATAGAAATTTACTAATTTGCCTCATACCTCCCCTGTCAAATCCATCGAGGATTGTATAGAAGATGAAACACTAATATCCATTTCCCTCATCACATTCAGAGGTGTTTCAACTTGCAACAATTGAAAATAAAACAACAAATTATTCAATGTAATCAATGATGTACATATAAACCAGACAAATATATTAAGTACAATTCACTAGTTAAACTCTTTATTCTATTACCTACATGTAGGTTTGATTGAATCCATTGGCAATGGGAGGTGTTCCCTCAAAAGCTCCAATATTAGCCTATTCAACATCCAAAATCACATATTAAAATACCATTCATAAAACAATGCTATTAACATGTAATAAATTTATAATTGTTTACTAGTTACATACTCCACCAATAGGTGTACTATAGAAATAAGTAGGTGGAGGATTGGTGTATCTAGTCTCAACATTGTGACCCTGCAATTTTATTACAATAATAAAACTAAATTAGTTAATCTTGCATTTCAAAATCAAAATTTAATAAATTAAATTCAATGAACATGCTAACTTTTACCTGACTGTCAATGCCATACACCTCATACAAAATTTCATTTTCCCTCTCCATCTCTATAGCTATAGATGGATCCTACGTAGTAACCTCCTAAGTGTTGGTGGGGTCATATGAACAAGTCACCCTGCAAGATTGACACACATGGATTCGAAGGCCACCACTCGAAGACTCACCTAGATGGTGTTGTAGAATAGGGCTAGTATGATGGATGAAACTCTAGGTCAAAGTGTTGATCACCTACAATGTCTCTACATCAACACTCTCCTTCACAACGGAAGGCATGAAAATGTTCTCATGAGGTGGCCTAGCGAGAGCTCATCTCCATTGCCACATAGGATCCAGTTGTGCACCAAGTCTATCTAGACCCGACCCCCCACCTCTCCCCTGGAAATCCCTCATATAAAAATAATTTGGGATTTTGTTCAATATGAAATCACTATATAGTTTCTTAAGGAAATATTATGGGACTTCACAATTATTGCATGGTGGGTAATCAAAGATCATGTACCACCTATCATAAAAATGATTCGTAATCTGTTAGTGGTGGCACCAATGAATATGAAACCTCTTCGCATTGAGGGTAAGATTTTGATTTGTGCATGCGTTAGTGAATAATGAGCACAAATCACCTTTTGTAATTTTTAAATCCTTTACATCTTTATACGATAGTTTATCCACATAATAATCCCTAGCCGCATGCCTCCTATCTTTCCATCCAATTATTTGTTTGCTAATTGAATCAACATTTTTTAACATATCTTTCAATGAACTTGCTAGGGTCATTCTTTCTGCGATTGAACCATTTGGATCACTCAACCTACTAATTAAATCTTCAATTTTATTTTTGTTGCTCTTAATTTCACTCATTAAATTTTGTGAGTGCCAAGAGGGGGTTGAGTGATTGGTGGAGGAGGTTGTTATTGTGGTTGATTTTGTTCTTGAGGATTTTGAGGGTTTGTAGGTTGATTTGAATCTCCTAAAAATTTAAAAATATATATCAAATACAACCTAAAACTAAAAAATTCAAAAAAAAAAATAAAACAATCCTTACCTCTCAAACCTCCTCCTCATCGTGGCGTCATCGTTGCAAAGAAATAATAACTATTGGTGAAGATTTTTGCACAATTCCTCCTAAAACTCGAGCACAAAAAATGGGGGTTTTGGTCGTGGGCACAACAAAAAACACAGTCAAAATGAAGAATGAATTAGTTTCACTTTTTTCTTTTCTTTTAACATGTCATAAAATGGCTACCCATTTCCATGCACCCGCCCTAGTGAATAGGTGATGTTAACAACAAATTTGTGGATTCAAGCTAGCCTAGTCAATGGATACCTTTGTATTGTTACATCTATTGTGTCTAATGTACATTGTAAACCACTAGATCCACCTAACTATGTTGTTGTTTGCTTCCAAAATTACATTGGTCCACCATGGGACCCAAGAAACCCAAGAAACATCCCCACCCTAGCTATAACTCGGGGTACTTGAACACAAATTCCACTCACCATGGCATGTGGAATCACAATACATAAAGCACGAGGCTTAGCATTATATAGAGCAATGATAAACATAGGCACCAAAGAGAGGCAAGGGTTGACTTTAACAACCATCTCTAGTGTTAAATCAATTGAAAGACTCCGTATTGATCCAACATTCTCATTTCAGAGATACTCTAGAATTAGGAACAAAAAATACACTACTCGACATCGTAGCAAAGAGACGCGTTTGGAACAACTCCAACCCCTTCCAAATGCTTCCGCCCCTAGCTCGTGCTCCAACTTAAAAAGAAGGCTTTGAAACAATTATTCACATTTTTTTCAGACTATATACCATCCTCTTTTCATGGATTTCTAAGTTAAATTTTATAGAAGCATACCATGTAATAATTTGTGCAAAATGGGTATAATGCCAAATATGGATAGAGATACTAGGCAACAATAAGCAAAGGACAAAAATTGTACAAGCCAGTGGCATGTTTTGATCATTCCATTTTATTAAAGTATATATTCAACTATTCCATAAAAAATTTTAACAATATTATGTTGTATTTCAATGACTAGTTTTAAATTATCCACCTATGCTCTGTTTCCCATTTTTTTTGCCTATATACTCTATGTTTGATTGCCACTTTAAATTTTCCCCATTTATTCAATGCTTTGCATCCTCTTTAGCTTTACACATTAAAGATAATTTTCTTCCTATTTAATATATTATGTACCTTCAACAATATAGTTTTTTGTTAAATTAAGTATGCAAATATGCACCCATAAATATTAATCTGTTGACTTCTCGTTTCAACATTTTTTTGTGTCATACTTTTTGTATATGGAATTTAGAAGAATACACTCTTCTATATATTCCACCTATCCATGTTTTTCCAAGTGTTTTAAAATTCCATTATGTCAATTGTTTATCAACATACCTACAATTCTCTTTCAACCAATTTTAACATGTAGTACTCTTAACATGCAATTACAATTGTTACAAATTGATACATATTCAGATACAAACAACTTCAAGTGTCAAAGATGCATAGAGATTGCAACCAAAAATTAGTAGAGCCTAAAATTTCTATAAGTCAATAACGTTTTTTGAACATTTTAGTATATTAAACTATATATGCACATACTCTAGAAACATTCTCAAAATAATTGAGTTCCATTTGACTAATAAGTTTAAAACTTTGCAACCATGTTGTGTTTTCTATTTTCTCATCCTATTGACTAATAATGGTCAAGAGAGCATCCCAGTGTAATGCTACTACACGAAGTGACAAGGTCACTATAGCTAGTCCGTCTCCCCCTAGACAAGCCAAGATCACTATACCGGGCCCATCAGCTAAACAACCACAACCTGCTAAATAGCCAAAACCTGTTTCAACCCCACAGCAATGGAAACCCAAGAGTCAGTTCAACCTCATTGACCAACTAGGAAAGACTCCTGCGCAAATATCTATCCTTGAGCTGCTTCGTATCTCTCCTGCGCACAAAGAAATCCTAGACAAAACTCTCCTAGAGTCGTCGGTCCCTAAGGACATCGATGTCAATCAGTTTGAAACTATGGTGGGATATCTCACCACGCCGCACCATGTCACCTTTTCCGACCAAGACTACTCATCATATAAAACCGACCACAATGATGCATTACACATAGAAACTTTTGTCCACAAGTACAAAGTTAGACGGGTTTTAGTAGATGGCAGAGCAGGGTTGAATATATGCTTCGTCAAATTGGTTAAGGCTCTTGGGTTCTCTGATGCATGTGTAGACCCAACGAAAAGCATAGTGATCAAAGCATATGATGACGAGGAACGCTCTTCACGGGGTGTTATCTCTCTCCCTATCAGAGTGGGACCAGTCATTGTAGACACAACCTGCCAGGTCCTGGATTTGGAACTACCATATAACATCTTAGTTGGTCATCCATGGATCCACGCATTAAAAGCTGTTCCATCGACATACCACCAATGCCTCAAGTTTCCTTTCGATGGCACAGAAGTAACCATATACGAAGACCCCGACCCTTTCCAATATTGTACCAACTTAAGGGGTATCTCTAAAAACCAAGTACCTATTAATCAAGAAGCAATTGGCTCCTCGTTGTCCAAATACATCGACCCTTCCACGCTCATGCCATCTTCCACATCTGCTCCATCCACGTCTTCCGCCGTACCACCACCTTCCACCAACCCTCAGACTGAATCAACTGTCAAAATCCAGGACCTCGGCTGCGAAGAATTCAAACTAAATATAGCATACAACATAACTACAATACCCACTCCTCCAAAGATACATGGTCGGCCATGTTTCAGAATGGAACCTCAAAAAACTTTCAAAGTTCCACCAAATACAATTTTTATCAAGTGGGGAGACATGAGTGATGAAGACCTTGCAGGCATCACAGGATGGATCTATAAGGATATAGTCGCATTACCTCCATTACCAGTTCAAAAATATGGCAAGGGTTACAACATCATGAAGGCTAAAGGCTACGATGGTACTAGTGGCCTTGGAAAAAGTAAAAATGGTTGAAGGGAACCCATAGAAACTTTTCAAACTCTGAAGTATCTTGGATTAGGGTTTGGGTCACCTGACAATGATGATCGACGTACCTCTGGACTTTCAAATGAGTGAGTACATGCTTTTGACAGTGTCAAGACTACTAGGGAAACCCTCACCGAAACATACTCCCATGAGTGGGAATTTGGCTCGGAATGATCCCTAAGTGACTGTTGTCTTGATGATTTATTTGTCGAACCAGGGGAACTAACCTCTGAACAACAATTCTGGCAAACATTCAAAATCGAACAGGCACCAAATAGTCAAAGTCCTACTACCTCCTTCGATGCCATACAACACCCGTCATCTGAACCCCATCAGTCCAATCAATCCGATCAGTCCAATCAGTCCAAAGTGTCAGACGACATTGATAACCAGAACTCTAAAACCTTCACTCCTTATTACGACAACGAATATGACACTAGTGAAGGAGAATATTGGATAGAGTTCGATGTAGAGTTGGATGATGATAACCTCATATACAACATCACTGAATCCATTTGCATGCTATCCGCATCCTCACCCCAGTTCACTAGCCTTGACAATGGCATCCCCTTAGTTTACCCTTAATTAGTCGATTGGGACCAACAAGGACCGCCAGTTCTGGACACATTTCAGAATGATGAGGCAATCACCGAATTCATGGGACTACGAGAAAGCATACCTAGTGGGGACCACAAATCAGGATTTTCCATTGATTTGGACTACACGGCATACTTCGGCGAGACTGTTCAGTCCTCTAGTCACAAAAGTAAAAATAAAGTAAACAATGAAACGTCTCTAGGTGAAAACCGAAAGGCACCTCTTCACGATAAAATAGTAAAAATAAAGGACGTATCTGCGGGTGAAAACCTCTCGGAGGTGACCAAAGATGGAGGACTGGACTTTCTCCCCATACAACATGAGAAATCGGCCATGCTTATTGAGGACACAATAGAGGATAACATTTCAACTGAAAAAGATCCCAAGATGGTCCTATTTGCAGCATCATTGACTGATGAAGAGAAACCAGAATTTCATAAATTCTTTGCAGAACGGAAAATCAACTTTGCATGGTCCTATGCTGACATGCTAGGATTGGACCCAAAACTGGTTCTACATCATCTGCCACTATTACCCAATGCTAAACTAGTCAGGCAAAAGTTGCGCAAAATGCACCCTCAAGTTGCTCTATTGGTCAAGGCCGAGTTAAAGAAATTACTGGATGCCGGATTCATAAGGTCTATAGATTATGCTTAATGGATTTCCAACCTAGTGCCGGTGACAAAGCCAAATGGGCTGATTCGGGTATGTACAGACTTTCGGGATCTAAATAAAGCATGTCCCAAGGATGACTTTCCTTTGCCCAACATTGACATCATAGTTGACCTAACTATAGGACATGAGATGCTATCCCTCATGAGTGGTTTCTCCAGCTATAACCAAATCCGCATGGCTCCTGAGGATCAGCACAAAACAACATTTACTTGCCCATGGGGTACATACTGTTGGAACGTCATGCCATTTGGTCTCAAAAATGTAGGTGCCACATATCAAAGGGCTATGACCACGATCTTCCATGACATGATGCACAATATAATGGAAGATTATGTAGATGACCTGTTGGCCAAATCAACAACTAGGAAAGATCATTTGAAGATACTCGACAAAATTTTTAAGAGACTTGAAGAGTACAAAGTTCGGCTAAACCCTAAGAAGTATGTTTTTGGGGTTACATCAGGAAAACTATTGGGATACATAGTCTCCCGAAGAGGCATAGAGGTCAATCCGACAAAGGTCAAAGCAATCATAGACATGCCTCCACCTAAAGGGATCAGTGAACTCAGAACTCTGTAGGGCAGAGTACAATCTATTCATCGTTTCATAGCCTAATTGGCAGATAAGTGCCACCCATTCCAGTATCTATTGCGCAAGAGTCTCCGCTTTGTATGGACGGAAAAATATCAAGAGGCCTTCCAACAAATCAAATATTATCTGCTGTCAAAACTAGTCCTCATGCCACTCATTCATGGAAAGCTGTTAATTCTATACATCTCAACTACTAGTTCAGCACTGGGGGCATTGCTGGCCCAAAATGATCATGAAGGAAAAGAAAGAGCAATCTATTACATCAGCCGCACACTGATAGGCTATGAGTTGAATTATACATACATTGAACGCGCATGTCTCACTGTTGTCTTTACATCCCAAAAACTAAGACACTATATGCTCAGTCATCGGACACAACTGGTTGCCAAAATTGATCCGTTGAAATATCTACTAAGTCAAGCAGCATTAACAGGTCGGTTGGCAAAATGGGTCATGATACTAAGCGAGTATGACATACAGTATGTTGAGCATAAGGAAATAAAAGGGCAAGTAATAGTAGATCAACTAGCGGATGCACCAATTCAAGCCACTCATCCACTAGTAACTGATTTTCCCGATGAATCCATTTTTCATGCAGAACTGGCAACACCATGGAAGCTATATTTTGATGGGTCTCATACTGGTCATGGCTCAGGCGCTGGAATCTTGTTTATCACACCGTAGGGAGATTCAATTCCTAAGTCATTCAGGATCGCTTTCCCTTGTACAAATAACATTGCTGAATATGAAGCACTAGTCATAGGTCTCAAGTTGGCAATCAAATGGAAAATTCAGACATTGCTTGTATTCGGGGATTCCCAGCTAGTAATCAACCAAGTGAATGATGATTATGAAACAAAGGATGAGAAGTTGCTTCCCTACAAGAGGATGGTGGATAGTTTCCTGACATACTTTCAATCGATCTCTTTTGAACAAATCCCCAGGGTACAGAATAAGGCAGCTGATGCAATGGCTACTATCAGTTCTCTCTTGGACATCCCTAAAAATGTGCCACAATTTGAATTTCTGGTAGAACAGCTTTTAATACCGGCATATGATATCCTAGAGTCGAAATGGTTTGCGAACTTGTTGGTCCCAACTCTCCTTGGTATCAGGACATTTACGACTACTTAAAATCTCAAACCCTTCCACCGAACTTATCCAATAACCAAAGGAAGTCCTTCATCAGAAAATCCGCAAGGTATGCCATTGTCAGTGACACCCTATACCGCCGTAGTTTCGAAGATACCCTCCTTAGATGTCTTGACACCGAGGAAGCATGTACGACCTTACGAGAAGTACACGACGGTATATGCGGATCTCATTTGAGTGGTCCTATGCTAGCTAAGAAACTAACGAGACTTGGGTATTATTGGCCGACAATGGAAAAGGATGCAATTGAATATGTCAGGAATTGTCGCAAATGTCAAATACACAGTGACTTGGTCCATGCTCCATCGCAGGAACTCCGGATCACTTCTCCTTGGCCCTTCGCTCAATGGGGACTCGACCTCGTGGGTAAGATTCATCCAACCTCATCCAACGGCCATAAATTCATTATTACCGCCACTGAGTATTTCACAAAGTGGATTGAGGCCATCCCATTGACATACATTACAGGCAAGCAAATATCAAAGTTCATCCTTAACTACATCATTTGTCGGTATGGCCTTCCGCAGTCAATCATCACTGACAACGGACATCCGTTCAAAAACCAAGACGTACGTGAGTTATGTGAACGATTCCATATCCAACACCACTTTTCATCTCCATACTACCCCAAGGAAACGGCCAAGCTGAGGTATCCAATAAAACCATTGTCAAGATATTAAAAAAGACTATCAATGACATAGCCGCGAAGGGCACATACAACTTAACCTTGCTCTGTGGGCTTACCAAACTAGCATTCGTACACCTACAAGAGCTACCCCATTCGCTCTAGTCTTCGGCGCTGAAGCCATCTTACCCATTGAGGTCAAAATTCCTTCGCTACGAGTTTCCTTGAAGGGTCTAACTAATGAGGAGGAGTACCGACAATCACGCTTGCACGAGCTGGAAATGCTGGATGAAAGACGACAAAACTCACTGAATCATCTCCAAGCATATCAGAACTGCCTTTGTCATAGCTACAATAAAAAGGTTATGGTCAGAAAGTTTGACATTGGCGACCTAGTTCTCATGCAGAACCCCAAGAACCAAGTAGACAGAGAAAAGCCAGGAAAATTTGAACCAAACTGGCTGGGTCCCTATATTATCATATCTTCCTTTGGTTCTGGGGCATATCAATTGGCAACTCCAGATGGGGAACAGTTGACTGAGCCCATCAATAGTTTACATCTCCAAAAGTTCTACGCATAGCATCAGAGGATGGAGCTGAAAACCATAAAATACAAAAAAAAAAAAAAAAAAAATCAAAAAATCATGAAAATAGTAAAGAGAAAAATGATTCGTTCAATAGTGAAAACCTGGCAAACAGGCACTTTGGACAAGTACCATGGTGAAAACCTGGCAAACAGGCTCCATGCGTAATCAATCATTGCTCTGCCATCTACTGTCACTTTGTCTAACTTGGCCTAGGATGAAAGGTATTTTCTGCCATTATTCTGCAAATCGCTATCACATCCTACCCGACCTGTCATAGTAGCTAAATGATTGACATCAGGTCCTGACGATTGTCCGTCTAACAAGTCAGCAGCATCCTGTCCTTATCCCTTGCAAGTGGCCAAGTCTTAGACCTGACTGGGGGAAAAATGTTTACCATGCAACTGTAATGGATGTCACGTATGATCACAAAATCATCACAAAAAGTCCTAAAAAAAGACAAAAACATCACAAAAAGTCCTGAAAAAAGACAAAAACATCACAAAATGTCCTGAAGAAAGACCAAAAACATCACAAAATGTCTCGAAAAAAGACAAAAACATCACAAAATGTCCTGAAGAAAGACCAAAAACATCACAAAATGTCCTGAAGAAAGACCAAAAACATCACAAAATGTCCTGAAAAAAGACCTAAAAATCATAAAACATCCTGAAGAAAACCAAACAAAAGATCGGACTGCTCGAAGCACACAAGCGCACTGTCATCTCTTGTCAAAGACAATTAAGTCAATCAGTCCTTGTCATCTGTCTGAACTACGTTGTCTCTGCGCATCTGCTATGTAGGCAAGACTCATACTTGAGTCCCCGAGACATTAGGTCAGTCCTTTAGGTTTGTCAAAATAAAATCATTACGCAATTTTTGATCAAGACAAATTCATTGGTCATGTCGAACTACAAGGTCTTTGAGTGTATGATGTAGGCAAGGCCATCTATCGATGAGCCCCCGAGGCCGCACTAGGTCAGTCCATTAGGGTTCATGGCACTACACTAGCACACACGTCAAAGGTCTTCAATCGTTTTCCACACGGGAAAACTCCTAAAACAAAGTAAAACAATCTCTTATTCAACATGACAATCTCATCAGTGCGTCACTCATATCATCAAGGTAATATCAGCATCTAGTCAAACATAGGTCAAATTTGGTCAAATCAAGTCAAATCATTAGAAACCAGTCAAACTGTCAAATTTCAGTTAGTCTTTAGATGAATCCTTATGAACGATAACTGTTGTCATTTATGCCTTAGGATGTGTCCTTCCTAGGCATCGTCATCATCCTTTCGACATTTTGAACGATCTTCTTGACAATTAAAGATCACTCTTCCTGACATCAGTATTCTTCAAATGAGTCCTTCTGAAGAACCAACTCTATCATTTATACCTTAGGATGTGTCCTTCCTAGGCATTGTCATTAGTTTGAGGGACCCCTTACGACCATTAGGGATCAAATCCTCTCGACATCGGCATTATTTAGGATGTGTCCTTCCTGAATTCACCAAGTCTCGACATTTTTCAAGGTCATCAAAACTTTAAACATTCGGACATCTCGACATTATCAAACATGGCATCTTGACATCAGAACACTGGATATCCAAACACACTTGGCAAACACTTGACAATTGTCTTTTGATCTTTTATCATGTTATTAGTTTTTCAGCGAGATCCCACTAAGCAGGATTTAGAGAAGCAGTGATGTAGCATGACAATTGACACGCATGACTACTAGCTTCTTAGCGAGGTCTTGATCCTAGGATTTAGAAAAGCAACGACATATCATGATAGGGACTTTATTTTTGTATTTTGGCAATCATGTCACGAGTTTCTCAAGGATGTCCTAGAAACAGGATTTAGAGAAGCAGTGACGTTTCATGATTTGTCCTTGTCTTTTTCTACTTGTGGTTGATTCGGACAAAGACTAGGGAAATAATGCTCTTGGTATGAGTCATAATCTTCCTTGTCTGTGACTGCTTGTCTTATGTGATGGTACGGCCTTGCACACCTTGATCTCTGTCATATCATGGTGTTTGTTGGCCATCACAACAATCTGCCCAATGATGATTAAGAGCAATACATATTAAAAGTCCTATGGTAAGGTTTGAAGGATTTGGTCTAGGAATTAACATGCATCATCTTTAGTCGTGTCATCTTCTCTCACCCATCTCATATAAGCATTGCATCCATATCATCATCCATATCTTTTGCACTAACATTCCTTTGTCTCTTCATATTCTAGTCTCCTAACCAATTTCGAGAGCACACCCATGTTCTTGGAACCTGTCTGTCCTTTCGAGGGGGCATACCATAACCCTCCTCATCATTCTTCGTCATCTTATTTTGCACTGGGGCATTTTTCGACTTATTTTCTTTGTCACAATGCGACATGCTACATTATGACAAAGAGGGGCAAAATATAGACACCTAAAAATGACCTAGGCCTGCAAGCTTCATTTTTACCACTTTCATCCTAGCATAATTAAGACATTTAATTATGTCCTTTGTCCACATTCGACTATTGATTAAATAATTCATAATTATTTAATTAATTCATGTCAGTTATTCTTCATGATTATTAAATAAATAAATTTTATTTATTTATTAAATATGTCATTAACTATCTAGGTCTTTCTTTAATTTATTTAATTCCCTCTTCTGCATTTAATTCTTATTGATTATTAAATAAATGAATTTCATTTATTTATTTAATACGTCACTGATTGTCTTAATTAAATAAATTGATTAATTTTATTAATTGGTCTTATCTCCTAAATTAAATAATTAAAATTTAATTATTTAATTGCCAATTTCATATTCTTCTCATTTTAAATAAATTAAATTATTTAAAATGTCATGTCAATCCTAACTGTGAGTCCATTTTGATAAATAATCTGAAAAATATTATTTATTATCTCATAAAATCATTATTTTGAATTAATTTAATTCAAAATAGTAAATAATCTTCCAAAAATCAAGTAATCGGGCAGATTCCTGATTTTCCAAATTTGATCTTCAGTCCAAATCTTATCTTCTTGATTTTTCAAATCTTGCAAATCAGGCAATCTTATCTTCTTGATTTTTCCAAAATCTTTATTTTCTAATTAATTGTCTCATTTATTTTCCACCGTCGATCCGATTTTATTCTAACCGTTTGATTAAGGATTTTTCCCTAACCATAATTAGGGATTCTTAGGTTTAATCTGGATCGTTCATTTCATCAATTTATCTCGTCTGTCCATTCAAAATGGCCTTTTCTATAAAATGCCATCTTCTTCTCATTTTTGGGAGACACACACATTTTGACATTTTGCATAGTTATTATAAGCATTTGCTTTCACACTTAAATCTCCATAGGCAATTTCATTATTTATTATTATAGTCATTTAATCAAGGCATAGGCATTGTCAATCATAGGCTTTTAGACATAGGCATTTAGATTTTGAGTAAATCCTTCAAAACTTGCTTTAGTCTTGTCATTCGTCATAGTTGCTCATACAAATCTGAGGGCATCTTCATTTACTGCAAGCAAAGGAGGTGTAACGAAGGTCAATCATGGAAGATGGAGATTCTTGGTAATATCATTCCTTTTCTTTTCATCATTTTCCTTTGTACTTCATTATTTCAATGGATTTTAGTGTTATTTGATTTAACCATCTAACAATCTGATTTTTCCCTTGATTACAGTTTGTTTTATAGATTTATATTTTCCTGAGTTATACATTCAACCCTTTTCTTCCTCCATGGATAGATAGCCTCCATATATTTGTTTCTTTATATACGCATTCATCCATGGATTCTTACATGTACTTGACTACAATAAATATAGTCAATTGTACACATTACTGATGCAGGGACTTTTGGAGGTCATAACTTTTGACTCGGATGTCTGTTTGGGCTGAAATTTTATAGGTGGATGCATTATGAGGTGGCCTATAGATTTCCAACTAATATTGAGTCGGTTGGCCCCCATTTTGGTACTTTTTCGGGGCTTGAAACATTTATCTTGGCCCTCAAAATCCCAATTTAGTTTTTTTTTTCTAGTTTCTAAAAAGTCATTTTTGTGAATAACTCGAAATACATGTTTTGAATTTAGGATGTTAGTTAGCAATTCATCCTACCTTAGTATTAGGAAGTTTTTGGGAAAAAATTGGACTATCAAAGTTATCCATGCAAAATTCAAAAAATGACAATATCTAACAATTATTGAAATCTGCCAAAAAAAGGTAATTTTTCAGTTTTTTTTTATTTAAGAGTTTTCTCTCATTGTAGTAGTAGAGCTAGAAAATATAATATTTTTGTTTTCTATTTATTTTGAATTGTTGGCTCTCTCACATGATTAATGGAACAAATCTATTGAGTGTATGTTGTCGACTACATCATTTGGTATCAGAGTGGGAAGATGGCTGGGAGAGGAAGAGGCGTTCTTTCCCAGATTCATAGAGAAATACAAAATCTGCAAAGGCAACTAGTAGAACTTACAACACGGATGGAAAACCAAAGATTGGGTAGAGGAGGAGATGAATCTGATGAAGAGAGAGGTCGAGGAGGTGAAGATCAAGATACAAAACATGAAGAAGAAGAACTAGAAGGCATGATTTTTGAAGAGAGAATGCTCAAGGCCTTAGAAGGAAATAATGAAGGGATCAAGGTTGATGTTTCAGATTATGCAAGTAGTCTTAAACCAGATAAGTTGATAGACTAGTTGAATGACATGAGAATTTTTTTTGAATGGAAATCCATGACAGGGGAAAAGAAGGTGAAATTCACATGCACTAAATTAAAGGGTCATGCAATCATCTAGTGGGATCATCCTCAAGAGGAGCAAACAAGGAAAGGAAAGGATAAGATTAGGGCATGAAATAAAACGGAGAAGTTGAGAGAATTTTTCTCCCATAGATTATGCGCAATCCCTTTTTTGTAGGTTTCAAAATTTAAAGAAAAACCTCTCTTCTATGCAAGATTATACAAATGAGTTTTATATGTTGTCTATAGGTGTAGAGAATCAAGAAAATGATGAACAAATGGATTCTAGATATGTGAATGGCTTGAAATTATCTATTCAAAATGAATTGAGCATGCATCGAGTCGACAATATGGAAGAGGCTTACCAATTGGCTCTAAAGAATGAAGAAAGAAAAAATAGACAATATCATTAGAGGAATAGAGGAGGAAGAAGGGGTACATCAACCCCATTTTGAGGAGGTTCAAATTATTCTATGGGAGAGTCATCTCATGGATTGGAAAACAAGTAGACACTCGACAAGATCCTCTAAATCAAGAATGAGGAAGGGGATTTCAAAGAGGTAGAGGTTATGGTAGTGGTAGAGGATGGGGAAACCAGAGAAGGCCTTTCACTTATTTCAAATGTGGAGAAGAAGGTCATAGAGCATTTGAATGCTCAAATTCTAACATGCAAGAAATAAATCAAGGAGGACAACCTAAAGTGAACCTGATTCAAACTTAGCATGAAGTGTAAGGGATGAAACTAGAGGTTCCACGAGATGTGGGAGAAAGTCTCATGATGAGAAGAGAAATGGTGATTCTAGAGAAGGAGGAAATAAAAGCCAAAAGCTCTAATGGTTCATGGCTTCAAACCAATATCCTCAAAACCAGCTACACTTCAGGTGGTAAGGTATTTCAAGTTATTGTTGATGGAAGTAGTTGTGAAAATATGGTTTCTAAAGAAATGGTAGAAAAATTTAATTTACATTGTGAAAAACATCCTCATCTGTACCGCATTGCATGGTTTAAAAAGGGAAATGAAGTCATTATTGATAAAAGATGCCTAATTAAGTTTAGCACAGGGAAGATCTATCAGGATGAGATATGGTGTGATGTTTTCCCAATGGATTCCTGTCATGTGTTATTGGGAAGGCCATGGTAGTATTATAGAAAGGTTTTGCATGATGGAGAGAAAAAAACATACACCTTTTGGAAAGATGACTCTAAGGTGATTTTCTTGCCTCTCAAGGATGGAGGAAAAGGTGAGACCATGTTGTCTGAAATAGATCTTGTTAAATAAATTAAGGTGATAGGGTGATGTTATGCATTAGTAGTGAAAAAAGACGAAGAGGAAGACATTTTAGTACCCCCAGAAGTAGCAGAGCTATTGGAAGATTTTTTTGATGTTGTTCCTTATGAATTACCTGATGGTCTACCACCAAAGAGAGATATTCAACATCATACTGATTTGATTCCAGGAGCAACTCTACCCAACCAAGAAACTTATAGGATTAATCCAACACAACATGCAGAGTTGAATAAGCAAGTAACAAAACTCATAAGTAAAGGTGTGGTGAGAGAGACCATCAGCCCATGTGTTGTACCTACATTGTTAACCCCAAAAAAATATGGAACATGGAGGATGTGCACTGATAGCATAGAAACTAATAAGATTACTATCAAGTATCGATTTCCTATACCTCATATGGAGGACATGATGGATGTCCTTGCAGAGGCCAAATATTTCAGCAAGATTGACCTATGAAGTGGCTACAACCAAATCCAAATCTGAGAAGGGGATGAGTGGAAGACAACCTTTAAGAGTGGAGGTGGATTATATGAGTGGATGGTTATGCTATTTGGGTTATCAAATGCACCTAGCACATTTATCAGAATGATGAACACTGTACTACAACCCTACATTGGTAAGTTTGTGGTAGTTTATTTTGATAATATTTTTGTATTTAGTTATAGCAAAGAAGAGCACATACAACACTTGAGGATCATCTTTGGTGTGTTAAGGAAGGAGCAAATCTATGAAAATTTAAAGAAGTGTAGGTTCATGAAGGATAGTTTGGCCTTTTTAGGCTTTGTCATTTCTAAAGATGGTGTCAAAATGGATCCAAAAAAGGTTAGGGAAATTCTAGAATGGCATAGTCCAAGCAACATAATAGAGGTAAGATTTTTTTATGGCTTCGCCACCTTCTATTGAAAGTTCATTCAAAATTTCATTAGTATTGTAGCTCCTATAACAAATTTCACCAAAGGAAGGGAGTTTATATGGACCAAGGATGCTGAGGAGAGTTTTAAGTACTTGAAGAAAAATGTAACAAAAACACATATACTTGCATTGCCAAATTTTGATAAGGTATTTAAAGTAGAATTTGATGCCTCCAATGTGGGAATAGGTGATGTACTTAGCCAAACATGAAAACCTATAGCTTTCTTTAGTGAAAAGCTGAATGAAGTGAGAAATAATTA
This sequence comes from Sequoiadendron giganteum, assembly GCA_007115665.2. Lineage (NCBI taxonomy): Eukaryota > Viridiplantae > Streptophyta > Pinopsida > Cupressales > Cupressaceae > Sequoiadendron > Sequoiadendron giganteum. The sequence goes on along the minus strand of CM021106.1, from coordinate 591,086,459 downwards.
TTCTACTTATGATTTGGAATTTTATGCAATTGTTCAAGCATTGAGACATTGGAGACATTATCTAGTTCCCCAAGAGTTTATATTGTTTTCATATCATATTGCATTGAGATACATGAACAGATTTTTTTTTTTGAATAGTAGGCATACCAAGTGGGTCTCTTTCTTGTAGGGTTACAATTTTGTGTTGAAGCATAAGTTTGGAAAACAAAATCAGGTTGCAGATGCGTTAAGTAGGCATGTTGCACTTTTGACCACAATGGAAACTGAGGTGATTGGTTTTGATGCCATCAAAAATTTGTGTGAGGGTAATGATGATTTTTTGGAGATTGTGGAACAATTGAAGGCACCAATATCTGGTAACTTGGATCACTTTAGGGGTGAATATTTTATGCAAGATGGGTATCTATTTAAAGGAAAACAATTATGCATACCAGCTAGCTCTATGAGGGGAAATATTATCAAAGAATTTCATAGTAGTGGGTTGGCTGGACATTTTGGAAAGGAAAATACAATAGCCTTGATAGAAGATAAATATTACTAGCCAAAGATAAAAGGGATATAAGTAGGTATGTAACAAGGTGTAGGATCTGCCAAGTGGCTATTGGACATTCACAAAATACAGGGTTGTATATGCCATTACCAATACCAATTGCACCATGGACAGATTTGAGCGTGGAATTTGTGTTGGGACTTCCACACACCCAATGAGGTAATGACTCCATTTTTGTATTTGTTGATAGGTTCTCTAAGATGGTTCATTTTATTGCATGTAAGAAAACTAATGATGCAACAAGGGTAGCAGAGTTATTTTTTTCAGAAGTTGTTTGACTACATGGTGTTCCAAAGACTATTACCTCTGATAGGGATACAAAATTCCTCAATCATTTCTAGAGGACTTTATGGATGAAGATGGGGACCAAGTTAAAGTTTAGTAGTGCCTATCATCCTCAGATGAATGAGAAAACAAAGGTAGTCAATCAGAGTCTGGGAAATTTGTTGAGGTGTATTGTTGAAGAAAAGCCAAAACAATGGGGCATGGCATTAGCTCAAGCCAAATTTTCCTATAATAGTTATGTTATCAGATGAACAAGAAAGTCAACTTTCCAAATTGTGTATGGTTGGAATCCTAAGGGTGTTCAAGTTTTGGTACAACTACCGATGAAAGATAGAGTCAGTGATGATGGGGAAGCATTTGTAGAACACCTTCAATATTTGTAGAAAGATGTAAGACAAAAGTTTCAGGATAGTAATGAGAGGTACAAGAATACAGTGGATGATAGTAGGTGACATTAGACATTCAGTGAAGGTGACTTAGTGATGGTATATTTGAGAAAAGAGAGGTTTGCTACTAGAATATACCACAAGTTGAAGTAGAGGAAAATTGATCCTTGCAAAATTACAAAGAAGATCAGTGATAATGCATATGAGCTTAGTTTACCAAATGATCTAGATATTTCTCTTTTGTTTAATATTTTTGATTTATTTGAATTCCATGGTGAGGATGATGTTGAAGATAGTGAACTAGAAGTGGCATGGCACCACCATATTCCCAATAAGAATGAAAAGATTGCACATATTTTTCATAAGAAAGCTATGAACTCTCGGCAAGGGAATTACAACAGGTATTTAGTACAGTGGGAAGGATTATAGAGTGGGAAGGGAAGAGGTTGGATCCACACAAGTTGTAGCAGTTCAAAGACACTCACTCGCAAGAGTTGCATTCTTTTCAACCAGAGGAAAATCATGCAGGGACTTTTAGAGGTCATAACTTTTGACTCGGATGTCTGTTTGGGCTGAAATTTTATAGGTGGATGTATTATGAGGTGGAATTTGGACTCCCAGATGATCTTGAGTGGGTTGGCCCTCATTTTGGCACTTTTTTGGGGCTCGAAACTTTCATCTTGGCCCTTAAAATAGCAATTTAGTGTTTTTTTCTAGTTTTTTAAAACGTTGTTTTTGTTAATAACTCGAAACACATGTTTCAAATTCAGGATGTTAGTTGGAAATTCATCCTACATTAGTTTTAGGAAGATTTTGGGAAAAAACTGGACTCTCAAAGTTATGCATGCAAAATTTCAAAAAACAGCAAAATCTAACAATTGTCGAAATCTGCCAAAAAAAGGTAATTTTTGGGATTTTTTTTTTTTTTAAAATCGATATAAGAGAGTTTTCTCTCATTGTAGCAGTAGACTTGGTGAATATAATTTTTTTTTTTTTGAGTTATTTTGAACCTTTGGCTCTCTCACATGATTAATGGCACAATTCTATTTAGTGTATGTTGTCTGCTACATCAATTATATTTGTCCATGTTCGTATAGTTGTATTTTTAGCCAATAAAAAAAAATCTAGATGTACCGAGAAATTTTAGCCATGGTTTTTCTTATGGAAAGCCTAGTGGAAATTTCAAACAAATACCCGATAGGTAAATGCCAACTATTACATAGATTGCTTGTTTTGTATTAAAATGTTTCATGATATTCTCTTTCTCTCATCTCTTTGAAGTTGCTTGTAACAAGGTCTTTATTGTTGTATTTTACTTGTTCTATTCTTCATCTAACATATGATTGACCTGTACTTTTTGACTAGTTTCTTTTTTTTGGCTTGTGTATGCTCCTTGGCCTCTAGCTATTATTATGTGTTATCTTTGTTCATCCTTAGTGCTATATGCATTTTGTATAGTAGAAGATCTATATAAGAAAGTCTCCATATATATGGTTTACATCTACTCTCCATATGTTAAAATTTCATTCCAAATCTATTTTAGATGATCTACCATTTGAGATATTCTAAAATAGTTGTTATAGAAACACTTGAGAATCATAGGTAATGATAGATGGTCAAAAAACCAACATCAAATGCAACCTTAAGAGAGGTAGAAAAACATTCAGACGCCAAAACAATTGAAATAAGGTAAATGGTTCCTATTGATATCCCATTTACGTATGATTCTAAAGTGTTATTCTAATACATCTTGCAACTGTTACATAGACTACTTGTCTTGTACCAATATATTTGATGATACTCTTTTTCCCTCATCTATTTCAAGCTCTTTATAACAAACTGTTAATTGTTGTGTTTATTTTGTTTGGATGGAACATGTTATATGTGTTCTATCAATATGTTCCATGATATTTATTTCCTCTCATCTATTTGAAGTTCCCTATGAAAAACTATTCTTCATGGTACTCTTCTTTCTAGATCCCCATAAAAAACTATTCATTCTCGTAGTTTGGCTCTTCTATGCTGCATATTTTAAAATTTTATTTAATGTGGATTTTCTCTATAATATTTAGCATGAGATAAGTGTCTTTCTAATACCTATTATATAAGTGGAAATAAAATTAATAATCGCAGGAAAAACATAGATTGTTGGAAACCCACATTAAATAGACCTTAACACCATTGAGAATATAATAGGTGACCTACAATAATGAATAGTTTGTTATGTCTAAGTGGATATTGATACAACACAATCAATCTATGTAACAGTCAGATCCTCAATTCAAAATTCAAGCTACATTATTTGGCACTGAATATTATAGACAAAATGGAGGAATTGTAAAAGAACTATTAGAAAAACACTTAAGAATCACAAGTGAATGACACATGATCAAAAACCAACATTAAACATATTAATACATGATAGCTAGTTTATGTAAGAGTTGAGTTGTCAATTGAAAATTTGAGCTATGTTCTTTGGTAGTCAACCCATATTAAATAGAAATGGTAAAGCCAATGGGTTGCAATATCCTGTAAAAAATGGCTATAACGCCACAGACTTAATTGAAAATTTGAGGTACATTACTTGCAACTAAATATTATAGGAGAATAGAGAATTTTTAAAAGAGCTATTATAATAACACTTAACAGTCACTAAAATATTTTTATCTCCAAAATGTTTATGCTTTCATACTAACCCTCTCTCTCTCTCTATATATATATATATATGCAATTACTCCTATGTTAATCTTCAATTTCTCCTATGTCAATGGGTATAATTCCAAAGGTGGACAAAGATAACTACAAGTAATAAATGAAGGGCAAAAAAATCACTAATCCTTACCATACTGTTTGATGAAGGAAAGAATATTTAACTGCAATTTTTGTTGGCAAAAAAAGGATAGACAACTAAGAGGGGGGGTGAAATAGTTTCTATAATCAAACTTATACAATATTAACCAATCCTTATATCACATATCTATTAATTAACAATGCAAGCATAAGAAAAACACGTCAAAGACACATGAACAAAAAGATTTTATACATGGAAACCCTGTGAGGGAAAAAACAACACCGGATGTTAGTCCACAAGATTATACCCTGTTAGAAGTATAATGAAGAGTAAAAAGAGAATGCACTTGCATTCAGGAACACTGCCTAGAGCCCACTTCTCAAAGGGAAAGCTCAGTGCCTTACATACAATAATTAGACTAAATCCATCTAATGAATTTGAACTAAGAAAATAGCTTCTGCAAAAGCCTGATTATAGTTCCAGTTAGGCACACAAAACTTCTTCAAACTCTTCCACACTCTTCTCAAAATGATCTCATCTTTATTTTCACTTGTACATCACTTGTACACTTGAGCACTTCTCCTAAATGAGGAAAACAATCTTGTATAAATATCCGCTACATGGATTTGCATCAACTATTCAGTCGGCCAGAAATAAGGAATAAATTACAACTGTCGACCTTAATACATGAACAAATTTCAACACGTACCAACACAAGTCGGCCATAACATAGTGAGGACCCAAACAAACATCTCCAAACCTACCAAAGAATAAAATATTAATCTTGATGGATCCACAACACGCTAACACCACAATGTCGGCCAAGAACATGAACACTTGGGCACATATTGAAAAAATCTTCGATCACAAACACTCCAATAACTACGATTGTACACAAAGGATAGAGCATGATCTAGACTCATCTAGGAACTTCATAGGAACATGAGAAACACATGAGATTACCATACTTTCATCTGGTTTGACCAAGAACACCATCTATAGAGACTGAATAACTGTAGGCACACAGATCATCATAACTTCAACAAAACTTCAGGCACACCACTAAAAATTTCAGGCAACATACTAGAAGGGTTTAACACTAAACCCTCTAAAGCACACCTTCAGATCTTCAACATCGAGATTTCCAACATTCTGACCTTCTCAACTCCACTAGCTCCTTGTACTATACTTTTTGAATTTTCTCAATCTCCTTGACATGTATAGCCTTAAGAAGATTAAAATGATAATAGTGTTGACATAAATGACAACAATATATCAACAACACAACCACAACATCCAAAAATCCACCCCTTTTGCATTGATGGCAACACATGATGTGAAAAATAATACCATCAACCCAACTAACGTTTCTTCAACAATCTTCTCCTGAGATTGTGGACTTTTTGTTTCCTTCTTCTTTCCCATTTTTTCACATTACTTCTCTCCCCCTTTGACATCAATGGAAAAGGTACATATGCTCTGATTTCAATCTTGAAAACATTTGACTACTCCCCATGATTAGTCACCACAACATCAATCTTGAATATGATATAGCAATGAATTCACAGACTGATGCAAATACCTGCATCTTAGTTCTAATTAGGAGGGGAATTTACCCCTAACTTGCCTCTAAGGTACTCAAAAGTATCCTTAGGCAGCGGATTTGTAAAGATATCTACAATTTTCTCTTTGGTAGGTATGTACTCTAGTCTGAATTCTTTGTCACTTACTTTGTCTCTCAAGAAGTGATACTTGATGGATATATTCTTTGTCTTTGAATGTAATATTGGATTCTTAGAAATGTTAATGGCGCTTGAATTGTCACAGAGTATAGCAATGGGTTCTTCATACTCAATTTTGACATCTCTCAACATTTTATTCATCCATAATACTTGGGTACAATAGTTTGGAGCAACAATGTACCATGCCTCAGTAGTAGATAATGAAACTGAGTTTTTCTTTTTTCTTAACCAAGATACCAGCTTCTTACCTAAGAAGAATGCACCACCACTAGTACTCTTCCTGTCATCTATATCTCCTACCCGATCAACATCAGTAAAAGAACTTAGAGTAAGATCATCATTCTTAGGATACAAAAGACCAGATCAATTTTCCCTTTCAAATATCTGAATATAGTTTTCACAACAGTCACATGGGACTTTTTAGGATCAGTTTGAACACAACATTCATTATATATGTTCTTGTCTAAGTCAAGTAGAGTAATACACCAATCATCAATCTATACCTTGTTTTATTTTCTTTAGGGGATTCATAATTCTGTCTGAGTTTACATCTGATCACCATAGGTGTACCAACAGGCTTTGCTTCTTCTATGCCAAACTTTTTTAGTAACTCTTTTACATATTTGGACTGAGATATAAAGATCCCATCTTCTAACTGAGTGATTTGCAATCCCAAAAATAATTTTAGCTCTCCTATCATTGACATTTCAAATTCACTTTTCATTTCATCAGCATACTTCATACACAAATCATCATCTCCTTCAAAGATAATATCATCAACAAATATTTCAATGATCAATTCTTTGTTCTCATCCAACTTGAAATAAAAATATGTTGTCAACAGTACCTAATTGAATCCAAGCTTCAATAAATATTTGTCCAATCTAGCATACCAAGCTCTAGGAGCTTGCTTTAATCCATATAGATCTTTCTTCAATTGACATACCATGTGGGCATGTGCAGGATCATCATCGAAAAAATAATCCCTTAAGTGGCAATAAAAATTCAAAAAGTCAGAGTTAGGCAACTTGACGTAAAAATTTGAATAAGTTATCTATATTATTTCAAAAATATGTATGAATAGAATTTTTAGAAAAATGAAGTTAGTTTCTAAACTACTAGGTTTATTTAAAAAGAAAAAAAAGATATTTGGTGAAAAATTGAAATTTCAATGCAGTAGTACTTAAATTTTAGGGAAAAAACAAGAAGTAGGTGTTTGTCTGACAACCCTAACCAAAATAAAATGATAGTATTTTTTTATAAGATTATATATATAAGTAGAGGACTCATGTCTCGATGTGATGCATATTTTTAGTAGCTTTTTACCAAGTAAATAATTAATTAAGATTTTTTTATTACAAATTTAAAAAAATATAAAAACTTGTATGTTTGACCACCCTAACTTGGTCAAAACTTCATGAAATTCAATTTTTTATTTTTTTATTCTTGTAGCATGTGAAGCATAGACTGTGACACATGTTTTGGATTTTAAAAATGTGATACCATTTGAAAGCTATAGATGTTTTTCAATCAGCTTATCAATCAAGACTTTAGTCGTAATTCAAATAGAAAATGAATAATAATTATTTATTAAATTCAAAGTAAAGCATAATATATATTGGTGGAAATTTGAGAATCTCCTCTAAAAACCCTTTTTGTTTCATCAATTTTGGGTAAGAAAAAAATTGTCAGCCACATGGGCCATCATATCACTTACATATCGCCACTTTTTGGCCCATCACGATCCTGCACATATCCATGTATTTTTCATCAGTCAACTAAAATCCATCTGGTTGTTTAGCATAAACTTCTTCTTCTAATTCACCATTTCGAAATGTTGGCCTCACATCCATCTGATAAACTTTGTAGTTCTTGAAAGTAGCATAAGCAAGAAGTAGTCTAATAGTTTCAATTCTAGCAAAAGGAGCAAATGTTTATTCAAAATCAATACTTTCCATCTATGAGTAACCTTTGCAAACCAATCTTTCTTTGTTTTTAACCACATCACCTTTTTCATTCAACTTATTTTGGAACACCCACTTGGTTCCAATCATAGTTTTGTTCTAAGGTCTAGGAACAAGATCCCATGTATTATTCTTTTGCATCTACAACAATTCTTCTTTCATGGATGTCATCCAATGTTGATCCTTGCATGCTTCACTTATATTTCTAGGTTCAGCTTTAGAAATTAGACAATATTCTTCTAGAATTCTTCTTCTAGTTTGCACACCTTTGGATTTGTCTCCTATGATATAACTATCAAAATTATTTCTTCTCACATACTTAGGAGTTTTGCAGTTTTCTCTTACCTCTTGTTCTTGTGATCTTTCTTCAACACTTTTTCTTGTTTCTGCTTCTTGATTTTCTTGATTCACCAGAATAATTAAAAGTTGATTCTATGTGTGAGAATCATTGTCAGCATCATCATGTTGATCATCTAAATCATAGTCACTGACTCTGGATGATTTACTAATATCGTCATCAACCTTAACATTTGCACTTTCAACCATTTTCTTCAACCTTTTATTAAAGCATTGGTAAGCTTTGCTTTTAGTAGAGTATTCTCAAAAGATTCCTTCATCACTTCTAGCATAAAAGTTACCTATATTATCATCTCTCTTGATGTAGCATTTTCTTCCAAAAAAATTGAAGTATTTGATAGTAGGCTTACAACTGAACCATAGCTCAAAAGGTGTCTTCCTAGAATTACTGTTGAAATTCACCCTCTTAATCGTATACACAACAGTACTTAAAATTTCTCTCCAGCAGAAATGAGGAAATTTTTCTTCCAACATCATGGTTCTAGCATTATCTAGAACATTTTTGTTCTTTCTTTCAACAACTCCATTCTGTTGAGGGGTTCGGGGAGCAAATAGCTATCTTTGAATACCACGCTCTTCACAAAAAGAATTGAATTCCCATGAAGTAAATTCACCAACTCTATCTAACCTTAGACATTTGATATTTTGACATGTCTCATTCTCTGCCATAGCTTTAAATTTTTTGAAATTTTGTAATGCTTCATGTTTTTCTCTTAAGAAAGCGACCCATATCATTCTAGAAAAATCATCAATGAGTAACATAAAGTACCTTTCACCTTGTAGGCTTTTGATTCTGGAAGGATCACATAGATCAGTATGTATCAAATCCAGTACTCCATTAGAGCTATACTATTTTCTTCGAAAGGAATTTCTTGTTTTCTTTCCCATCTAACATTCCTTGCACATAGTGTTAGTAGGCTTCACTAAATTAGGTAAATCTCTGACTTCTTGAGTAGAACTTATCTTGAAAATGTTATCAAAGTTCACATGACATAACCCTATATGCCATAACCAGCTTACACCAATTTGAGCAATAACACAACTTTGACTAGTAGTACATAAATGAAAGATATTACCTTTTGTCTTTGTTCCTGAAGCAATTATATTTTATGAACTTCTTGTTATTCTGCACTTACCATTCTTGAACTGCATATTGTAGCCGTTGTCTACCATTTTTCCAACACTCAACAAGTTATGCTTTAGGCCATTTATGTAAATAACATCATCATTATTGTGCTTACCATCAAAAGAAATAGTGCCTCTGCCACAAATCACACCAAAAGTGTTATCACCGAACCTCACTACACCACCATCATAGTTTTCCAAGCTTACAAATTTTCGTTTGTCACCAATCATATGATGTGAGAATCCGTTGTCAATTACCCACTCATCTTTCTCTTCAACTTTACTTGCAAGATCTTTCTCAACATTTACATTACTAGAAGATTCAGTGGACACCTGATCATTTTCTTTGATAGCAATAAATACCCATTCATCTTCATTTCCAGTTTCTTTATTATATTCTTCATCAGTTACACCTTCTTCATCATAATAGAACTTTCTTTGAAATATAGTATTCTTAGGCTTATATTTTGAAACTCTTTCAGGACATCTAGAAGAAAAATGACCTATCTTTTTGCAAGAAAAGCATTTAATAGGTAACTTTCCTTTGTACTTACCATGACCTCTTGATTCTCTTTTCACAATCAATGCTTCTAGTTCTTCCAATTCCCTTTCTTCATCTTCAATCCTCTTCATCTCATCTTCATATTTGAATGTTCTCTAGGAACTCTCTCCTGAGTCATATCTCTTTTTCCCGAATACAATTGCCTTGAAAGAAGATTCAGTCTTAGGAGCAGACTTGCCAAATTCACTTAATTCAAATGCAACAAGTTTTCCAATCAACATGTTTTTTGTAATATTTTTCACTATTCTGAGTTCATCAATAGCATGAGCTCTTTTCTTGTAGGAAGGGGCCACAATTTCATCATCATTCGTATTTCCACTGGCACATCTAATGTCCATCACCAATTCATTTATCTTATGCGAGAAGGAAAATATTTTCTCATCTTCACTCATATTCAAGCTCTCCCATTTTCCTTTTAGACTTTGTAGCTTAGCACTTTTCAGTGGTGCATCTCCTTCATACAATGTTTCTATCTTTTTCCAAATATTGTATGCAATCTTCAAACCCATCACATTTGTCATTTATGAATCTGTCAAAGCACTCACTAGTATTTCTACTAACCTGGTATTAATTGATGCTTACTTGATCTCATCTTCAGAGGAGGGACAATTCTGAGGAATATTATATGTAATTTGTGTCATCTACCAGAAAGATTCACCAATGCACCTCAAATGAAATTCCATCCTGAATTTCCATAGAGAGTAGTTTGTACCATCAAATAGAGGACTATCTTTTTTAAATGATGCCCTCTTGGACCACCTCAAGTTGTTAGGCTTCTTTCAAAGGAACTAGCTTTGATACCAATTGTTGGAAAAACAAGGATAGACAACTGAGAGAGGGGGGCGTGAATCATTTGTTACTAAAATAAAACTTATACAACATTAACCAGTCCTTATATCACATATCTGATAATTAACAATGCAAGCATAAGAACAACACATCAGAGACACATGAAAAAAAAAATTATATGTAGAAACCCTATGAGGGGAAAAACCACGGTGGATGTTAGTCCAAAAGATTATACCCTATTAGAAGTATAATGAAGAGTAAAAAGGGAATGCACTTGCATTCAGGCACATTGCTCAAAGGGAAGACTCACTGCCTTACATACAGTAATTAGATTAAATCCATCTGATGAATTTGAACTGAGAAAAGAGCTTCTGCAAAATCCTGATTATAGTTCTAGTTAGGCACGCAAAAATTCTTCAAACTCTTCAACACTCTTCTTTGAATGATCTCACCTTTATTCGCACTTGTACATCACTTGTAGACTTGAACACTCCTCCTAAATGAGGAAAATAATCTTGTATAAATATATCCTACATGGATTTGCATCCACTATTCAGTTAGCCACAAATAAGAAATAAATTACATATGTTGGCCTTGATACATGAATAAATTTCAATGCATACAAACAAAAGTCATCCATAACATAGTGAGGACCCAAAAAAACATCTCAAAACATGCCAAATAATAAAATATTAATCCTCATGGATCCACAACATGCTAACACTGCAATGTTGTCCAAGATCATGAACACTCAGGCACATATCAGAAAAATCTCCAATAAGGAACACTCCAATCACTGTGGGTGTACACCAAGGATAGAGCATGATCTAAACTCATCCATGAACATCATAGGCACATGAGAAACACATGAGATTACCATACTTTCATTTGCTTTGATCAAGAACACCATCTACAGAGACTGAATAACTGTAGGCACACAAATTATCATAACTTCCACAAACCTTCATGTGCACCACCAAAATTTTTATAAAACATACTAGAAAGGCTCAACACCAAGCCCTTTGAAGTGCACCTTCATATCTTCAACACACAGAGCTTTCCAAAATTCTGACCTTCTCAGCTCCACTAGTTACCTGTACTATATTGTTTAAAATTTTCTCAATCTCCTCAACATATACAGCCTTAAGAAGATTAAAATGCTAATAGTGTTGACATCAATGACAACAATATATCAGCAACACAGCCACAACATCCAACAATTTCTCCATCCATACAAGGGCATAATCTCTTTGAAGTCTCAAAAATGGGTATAACATGAAAGATACAAACATATATCAAGGAATAATAAGCAGAGAGAAAAAGACATGAACAATAAATTAGTCACTCTAACACCTCCTATACAATTTCTCTACTTGTCTTCAATATTTATTACCAAAGAACATAGCTCAAATCTTGTATCAATATGTTTCATGATATTTTTTTTTTTCATCTGTTTCAACTAGAGAGCCATCCACAAAGCTTCATTCTATAGACTATAAAGATTGTATAATAACTTAAAATGTGCATAGAGATGCACAGAGATAACTAAAACAATAAACCAAGGGTGAAAAAATTACAATAATCTCTCTTTTTAACTGCAACTTGTCCATCCAAAACAAACAAATCATTTGTTTAAAGTCTGCAAAATTGGTGTAACACCAAAGATAGAAACATATAACAAGAAGACATGAATAATAAACTAATCATCTATGCAAAATGATTTTACTTGCATTCCATGCCTAAGATGTGTATGCAAAAACATTTTTGTGAAACATGGGCACATGTAAAAACCAATAGCTAGAAAGGAAACAAATGTAGTCATGTACGAAATGAGAACCAAGCAAAAGGTGATGTTTTTTACTACAATCTTCTCTAGAATGAACTACAATGGCTCTTTCGACAATGAAAATTAATCAATATATTTTCTTGCATATTTTAGAGCACATCTATGTTAAAACCTTGCAATGAGAATTCAACCAAGAATCATATATGTACATGTATGTATATATGTGTATATATGTATTTGTATATGTATTTATTTGTATGCATATGTATGTATATGTAGCTATATGTATATGCATATGTATATCTATGCATATGTATATGTATATGTATATGTCTAACCTCTTTTATTGTAGATCTATATGATTTCCTTTATAATGTTGCACAGATACAATAGTCATCCAAAAAACATAGTGCACTCTAAATTGTCTATTTCAAATTTTTTAATGCTCCAACTCAATCCAATACTACTCATGCTTGTTAAACACTATCAGCAATACATGTAAATACAAAAAATTTCCATTATCAATAAATAGATTCGGTGAACTAGTTGTAAATATTATTAATTATTTCAAATTTCAGATTGTTTATATTTATTTTACCCATATAATTATTGTTTTTTTATGGTTCCTTCCTAATCTTGCTTGCTTTTCCACTTACATACCCCTCTCTTCTATTTGTAGGTACTAGGCTAAATCATGCAAAATCATCCCAAAATCACAATGCTTGTTTTTAACAAATTTACTACAATAAAAAAACACCTCAATATGACAAATCATATATCTAAAAACACTAGTTTTTTGTCAACTTTGATATTGTGTGATGTATAATGGAACTCCACAAAATTTTCCATGGATGTTTCATTTTTTCCTTGCTCGGGGGTTTGGCTAGAGTCCCTAAGGCTCCATGATGCCAATATGGTAGGGTGGATAACGAGCATGGGTTTTGTGTTTTGGATTTTAAAGCCATAAATTTGTTCTTACATAGATTACTGTCAAATAATGTAGTTTGAATTTAGAATTGAGAAGACATATATTTGTTCTTTGATAGTTTACCTATTTGTCTATAGTGTTTACTGCCAAATAATGTAGTTTGAAATTAGAATTGAGAAGCCAACTCTCACATAGATTTTTTCTCTTGTATCAATATGTTTCATTATATATTTTTTACCTCATCTGTTTCAAGATCCCTGTAACAAAGTGTTTATTGTAGTGGTTTAGCTCTTGTGAATTATGAAATTTTGTAGACTACTAGAAACTACAATCATGGTGTTGATCTATACCTTGGCTTCAAAAACAATAGTTTATAACATGTTTCTTATGACATAGGAGGTTGTAGGGAAGCACTTGAAACTTTCGTCATGTCACCTCAAAGCAAAACATATCTTTTATTCATTTATTCTAACAATCCAAAAAAATATGTATTGCATCATTGCATTCTTCTTTTCACAAGGTTTGTTTATTTTTTTTTCTAATTAAAGATGGTGTCACTGAGTCTTCAATTGCACTATGAAGTAATTCATTAAAAATTTATATTTGTATTCCCAACTTCCTTATAATTGACTACTTTTGAATCCTTTATACTTGTCTCCATTTTATTTTACTACTACTAACCCAAAAAACACATGCATACTAAAACTTTGATTTACAAAATTATGCACAAAAAGTAATTATAAAAAGTATCCAATATTAAACATCTTTCTTTCTTCAAAAATATGTGATGCCCAAAGTTATCGACTACCTTTGTTAAACAACATTTTTTAATGCAAGATTAATAATTAACGACATGGGTAATAACTCTTTAAAAAATATGTCTTGTATTTGTATGCATATGTATCTTAACATTATTAAATAATAATGAATTAACTGATTGAATAACCTAGACAAAAAGTTAAAATACACATGTGCATCTAGGGCTAATAAATATAAAACAAAAATAGAGATAAAATCATCTCATACCTTAAATTTTGGAGTGAAAGTATTGTTGCTAGAAAAAAAATATTTAAATATTAAATTAAATTTATATTTTTCAGTTATCATTTTTAAAGAATAAATTTATTAAAAAATTGTATTTGTTGAGAATTAATTTACTATATTCCTAACATTATTAAGTAAAATCAACTTTTAATAACTATTGTAACTAAAATTATTAAATATTACTTATTAAAAAAAAAAAATTATTGATTATCACTTGCTTAAAATTGAAATTAATGGACACATTGTAACTAATTAGATTCATTGAAAATGGCCTACGGTTTTATTTTACATTTTTATTAGTCAATTTTCAACTAGTAGTTTTTTATGTGGAGATGCATAGATCGATTTCTTGTCTTTGTCGAAAAGGTTCATAATCTCCCACCCATAGCCAATGACATATGAATTAACCTCGCGTTACTTTCTATTGACTAATTAACACTTTCCGTTTCTCGACTAAATCAAATAATTGTAAATATTATCGATTTTTTGTATTTCACATTCCACTCTACAAAACAAGTTTCCTAATTCTTGCCCACTAAGTAGCCATTTGTGGTGCACCCCTATCGTCTGATTGTTGCATGTTTGTGCATGCAACTGCTAGTTTAAACTTATATATCATACATATCTCTAATAATTAGATTATATCATGTGTACAAGTAATTTGTATATCATCACTCTTTTGAGTCTTTAATAAATACAAGATGTACAACATAACTACATTTTTTTTATGAATAGTTAGCACGTCTTTAAATAAAAGAATTTTTTCTTATAAACCATTCAGCCGATACAACATATATAGCTAATTATTTTAATGTAGTAATGATCGCATACCATAATAAAATGCAGAAGCATTATTGAAATCTGTATAGGATTAGAGTTAGGAACGTGAGATAAATAATAAGTGAATGAAGAGATAGTTGCCATAAAAGTATAGAGGTGAAAAGTAATCTAATTTGTAAGAAAACAATTAGATGAAACTTTCACATCTTTAATTAATTAGTATTTTATCTAGTAAAGATAGTGAGAAGGGATTGTGGCCAAAGTCATTTTAAAAATATTTATTAATTGGAGAGATATTATTATAGATTTCATTTTATTTAAGTGTGAATTATTCATAATATGTGATTTGTCTATATATATCGACTTTTATGTTTCCAATAAAAAGTAAATACAAATTAGATGAAATACAATGTATAAAATTATAAAATTGTTTTTAAAAGTAAATTTTTGGTATTCAATCAAATTCATTTGTAGCATAATCTACACATAATAAGTATGTTGAAAAATAATTGTCATTTTAATTAACATTTATGTGAGATATGCAATAGCATACAGGTTATAAAAATAGTTCTACATCAATCAAAATGCTTCTTTATGTTATTTTCCATTTTACAAGATTCTTATTTTAATAGCAATCATTTTACTTTATCAAAACTAAATTCTTTATGTTATTTTCTTTTTTACAAGATTCTAATTTTAGTAGCAATCATTTTACTTTATCAAAACTAAATTCTCTTATATTTGATATTTAAATATTTTGATATAAAGAAATAATCATTGTGTGATAATGCATACCTAGAAATTGTTATATCATTTTTATTAAAAAATAGAAAATCATATTAGGGTGATCCCACAAAGCTGGTTTACAATTTTTGAGAGGAACTGATTTTTGCTGAAATCACATATTTTTAGAAAATATAATGATTTAAGCCTTTATAAGTTTCATTTTAAAGATTCCAATTGAAGAGGCTTTGATCAAACCACCTTAGATCAAACCCCCTTGGATAGAACCTCGCTAGTTTTAAACCATACCTATAAATGATCTCCTTTACAACTATCAAAATGCTGATAAAAAGTCACATTTGATTTACCTTTTGGGGGATCAAATGAATTCATTTAAAATTGATTTCAAATAATTATGGTAGTCCTCAAAATGATGTATCCCACAAATATAATTTTAATATGTTTTGGTTTTATTATGTATGCGTTTTCTTAGTTTTATTAAACATAGGTTTTTCACAAAAAATCAAGCTCTTTGTTTTGCACATGTGGAAAAATAAAAAATTATCAAAATAATTTTTTTTTAAATATGTTTGTGTTGGCTATTGATGTCCTTAATCCATTAAAAAAATGAAAATTGAATTTTGATACATATAGAAAAAAGTATGTTGTATATAGTCTGCCTATGTTTGAATTGCAATTGGTTTGAATTTAAAACTCTATTAAAGAAAAAATATTCAATAAAAAACTATGAGACCAAATGAAAGTGCTAGATATCATAGTTACAAATCTAAATTTTAAAAATTATAATTTTATCCTTTATACAAATTTTTTTTATGTTGTATATGGTAAGCGTCACTTTTTAAAAATGTTGTTTTCTAAAAAAATTAGTTTTCGTGGGAGATGGAAAAAAGAAGTGCAATCTTATTCCAAAAATTTTTAAAAAAATATTTTTAGAATCTATAGACAAAATTTGATGAGACTCTAGTTTGCATCATCTTCAAATTCCTCATGGTTTAGCTGCTATAGGTGCCCGAATGTGAAGATTTAATTAAAAATAATAATTTTAGTGTCCAGTTTGGCCAAAAATTGTAAACCACTATTGTGGGATCACCCATTAGATATTTTTCATGTATTTTTTTTTTATTTCATGGTCTCTATATGAGGTGGTTTGTCAAATAAACTATTGATGGTCAATCATGTGTAGACTCTATTTTTTGGATTTGTTCTAATATCTAATGTGTGACCTATGGTATCACTGGTATTAGGGTTTTTCATTCTTAGAATTATATCAACCTTAAGATCATAAATATTTCAATAAAATAAAATAATATTATTTACACATTTCATCAATTCTTGCCCAATTCAAAGACAAACACTAAAAAAAAAATATTTAATATAGCTCCCATAATTGTTGGTTGGACTAAAGAAATGAGTTACTAAGAAGAGGGATTAAAAAATTCCTCCTTAAATAAAAGGATTTATAAAAGAGTTCCCAAATATTTGATTCCACTAGCAAACGGTTATGCTTAGATAGCTTCAAATGCTGACAAAGTGTTATTTCAAAATGACATAGTTAGATCTAAAGGATAATATTACACACAGTCTCTAGGTTAAGATACAATCTTATATGAAAGATAAAGTTCACAAAGGAAATATAGTAGAAATTATACAA
The DNA here is from genome assembly GCA_007115665.2 of Sequoiadendron giganteum. Taxonomy (NCBI): domain Eukaryota; kingdom Viridiplantae; phylum Streptophyta; class Pinopsida; order Cupressales; family Cupressaceae; genus Sequoiadendron; species Sequoiadendron giganteum. The sequence goes on along the minus strand of CM021106.1, from coordinate 591,068,975 downwards.
GTCTATTTCTATTTCCTTAGCATCTTTACTTAAAAATAGAAAAATGATAAATACATGTAATTACCTTATCGAGATCACTAAACATAAAATTTAATTTCTTATCATCCAAAAATAAAAGAGTTTCCAAATATTTGATTCCACTACCCAAAATGACCATGCACTCTATCACGTATGGCACCAACAACTTGTAGTGATCATGATGCTACACCATGCAACTTGGAACAACAAAACTCAACTTCACATGCCTATTCCAATTCCATGCAAGCCCTTTGATGTTGGTTGTTCAAAGCCATGACTCTTCATTTCATATATGTAGCAGTAAAAAAATATTTCCAAACAGTTATAAATTTATTTTTCCAACCAAATTACTTTGGTAATTTTCTCTACCCCCTTGCACTCGCTTGTTAATTAATTTGGGGGAGAGGATGCATCGATCAAAGTTATCAAAATTTAAACTCCAAAGGTTGATCAAGCTCCATAGACCAATAATTTCATACATAAAATAAATACCTAGACTCAATGAGTAGAGATTCCAAAGATATATTGATTTTTACATTAATTATATTATCCAATAGCAATCTTACTACATGATAAAAATATTGAAGATAACCAAGAGAGTAAGAACGATTACACAAGAATCACTTTCCCTAATTAAAAAAAGAAAGGAACCAAAAAATTGCATGAAAATTAGTATTTTACTATCCTCCTTCAGGTGAAAAATAACCATATTTTAGCAACATTCCTTGGGTCCAAGTTTGGACACTAGGAATTAGTAGTAATATAAACTACGTAATATAATCTAGAATTCTATTTAACTATAGTCAATTATTTGATCATTTTAAATTTGAGATATAATTAGAATTCTAATTGATATGCACATCCATGTGTCTCTAACATGGAGATTTGATAAAGGAAGTCATACAAAACCTAAACATCATCAACCTTATAGTTATAGATATTATTTTATTTAGTTTTGTGGAAAAATTTAAAGTTCTTTCCTGTACGTACTAAAATAGTTATGGAAACAAGTGCTAGTTATATTCTATAAGATAGTTTATGTATCATTAAATTTTTACTTGTCTTGATCCATAATTCTTAGGATATTCTTATCATGTTCTTCATTCAATACTCAAATTGTCTTTTGAGTAATTGATATTATTTATTTATACCCTCCCACTCTAAATGATATTTTGAAGGTTTAGAGACATTCATGTAACTCTCTCTACTTTGAATGTTAAAATCAAATTTTTGTAAGATGAAACATTGGAAAATGGGTTAGGAGTGCTTTCATATGGTTTAGAACATAAAGCACACCAACTTTCCAATTTCATTTAAGGATAACCCTAGACATCTCAATACAAAGGTGAAAGAGATCTTGGAATAGGGTTTTCCTATGGGTTGATTGTAAAGTAATGAGGGGTTCACCACCAAGCTAAGGCTTGGAAAGACAAACGCAATGCAAATTAAAACTATTAACCCCAATTCAATGTAATATTTCATTAAATGACCTATAAATACAAATAAAACAAAACAAAAAGTTGCAAGATGAAATGTGTGGACCTGGGAATAAGAAGCTAATCTGAATGAGCTTTGAAATGTTGAAAATCCCAGAATTTTGACCTATTGGGACTCATAAAAGTCTAGGTGAATCAATCCTAGATATGGGTTTTTGCATAGGAATAGGTTTCTGGAAAAAGGGTATCTGAATCTACAAAAATCTTAAAAACCACCTATAGTGGGACTCATTCGCCACTTCTAGAAAATCAATCTCGTTCTGCTTTTTTGAGAATTCAAAGTTCATATTTGCAATTCAACACCTTTTCTTTTCTCCCAAATTAATTTATGGATCCGAATTTTTGAAAATACATACAAAACAAAAAATAGACTTGATTTTCTAATGGGGGGTTTTCCTTGGTTAGACCCCTAGTTTGGTAATTAAACCTTGATAGAAATAATGAAATATGTATGTAAAAAGAAGTGTAAATGCTAACCTTAAGTGTGTCTAAGATTAGGAAATTTTAAATGCAATGCAACCCTATTCTAATGTGCTAGAATGGGATGCATGAATGAAATATGAAAATGAATGACTCACTTTGAGAGATCTCTAATCACCTGAAATGAGTTCTAATAATTCTCATAGCTTCCTTAGGCTGAAAGTAGAGTGATAATGGAGGATGGGATCACTTATGAAATAAGTCATTACGATTGGCTTGATGGCTAGTTTTATCTCCCTAACCTGGAATCCATCACGATTCACCATAGACAAGCATGATCAACCCTTGAAAATGTTAGAACTTGAATGAAAAAGAGCTTGAAGACCTGAAAAAACACTTTGATGCTAGTCCAAGGGTTCAAATTTGCTTTCGAGATAACCATCATGTTAGAGTCTGACATACATCACATACTTTGAGTTTCAATTTGGGCTAGAGGGTATGTTTCCTAGCGGATCTGTCATTTCAAGAGATGAAATACGATATGCATTATTTCCTTGGAGGTCTTGTTCATGGTAGTATCGTGAGGCCATAGATCGATCTAGCTATGTTGCTATATTCATGGGCCCCATTTGTTGCATAGATTATGATGTTCGTTGTAGCACTAGTACCCATCTCTAATGCTCTATGAGCACATTTAGAGGGAAGAATAGTACATATGATATGGGGGATGGTAGAGCATAGGACCATGTATGCCTCGGGGTGCAACATCCTTGCACACATATATTATGATCCTGGGTGATTTTCCTTTCGTGAGATCAACACCTTGGTACACTATACACTATTGTGGGTGTGGTGCCTGGAGCATATCACATGCACAAGGCTGACAAGATTTCCAAGTGCATCAGCCCTAGGGTATCCTTGGGCATTCAACTATCAACTATGATGGCTATGGAAATTTGGTGGCTTGCATTTTTGGAGAGTTTGATTCAATCAGCTAGATGAGGAGATCATATGGAGACCTTACAAGCTTATACGACAGTGGTTGGATGAGACTCATTAGATGAGGAGATTACAGATGGATAGGTTTTTGATAGGTACACACAATTACATAGTACAACCTTTATACTATGATCGTGTCATGCAATAGTTTGGATAGGTCTAGGTACCACCCATGATATGACCCTTTTTTACGAGATTAGTATGGAGTGCTCGGAGGCCCAGTGATACTAGGTGGTTAATTGTCGATGATGTAATCTACATTGATTCTAAGTATGAGGATCATGGTATGCCATCAGTCTTTGAAATGGATGACATCGGTACCAAAAATTCCTATGAGGAGTAACATTTAGCAGTGACATGAATGAATCCTATATTCTAGATGGATGAGTTGATAGTTGATGTAGGGCCACTACCAGATCAGGGAGACAAGGAAGAGGATAGATCTGAGGAGACACGCTTTAGGGCTACACACAATTTTACAAATGTGATAGATGAGGATTATGACGAGGTGGTGGATCCTGACTATGATGGCCCGAAGGAGAAGGATGAGGATGAGGAGGAGGATGAGGAGGAGGAGTAGTTGATGAGTGAGGGTGATGAGACAACCAATGAGGATCTAGTGGAACATAAGTGGGGAGGGCTAGCTCTTACTCATGTGACTAGATCATGGTTATGAGGTACAACAAGAACTAGCATCTACAGTCATGGAGAAGCTAGCACATCCTCCATGCCTCCTACACATGATGAGGTTGTCTTTACATAGCTAGCCAGAGAACTAGGTGATGGTATTTTATTTACTACCATGCCTTATGCTTTATTTTTATGTCTATATATATCTATCATGATTTTTTTTGATTATATTTATGATTTCTATCTTATTCTAAGAGCTATGAGAGATCTTCATGATCTATATCACCAGGTGGCTACCGAGATAGTTCCCCCATTAGTCTACGAGGAGGGTATTAATACAAAATATGTGTCACTGCCCATTGTGGAGCGGGATCTAGAGTTGTTTGAGCCATATGTCAAATTCTGGGCCACGTATGAGAGCTTTAGGAGGTACACCCATTGAGCCGAGAGTCAGAGGTAGAAAAACTATAGGTAGAGAGAGATCATCTAGGGAGGATCATCAAGAGGTCATTGGACAAGTACAAGGTTTACAATATAATTTGAATGTACTCAATAGTTTGTGATCATGATCATATACTAGTGTCTCATGATAGACCACCTCCAGATAGATGTGAGCATTAGATCTCGAGGGATCTGGTAGTCACTAACCTCATTAACATTGTATATATATTGATGACATGTACACAAAAATTTGATATATATATATGATCATTTGATATTTTTTTGTTTATGTGTTTAATGTTAAATGGGAATTTGATTGATTAAATAATATTTATTAGACTATTTAATGAATGTCTGCATGATTTAACATGTTCTATGTGATCTAATTAACACTTATTCTATTTTCTTTTGGATGCAACATTGTGATTATGTATGCTATGTTAAATTAAATGCACCTACAACATAATTAAAGAACATTAAATGCATATAAGGATATAATCTAACATAACACACAAGATGAACTCGAATATCAAGAAAACTAAAGAAATCATATTAAATAATCACTTTAGTATCCAAGACACAAATAATTGCTTGTAAAGAATGAAGCAATGTGAGAGCATGTAGAATTTCATCTACTAACTATAACAGCACTACTTTATAATTCATACTATTCAAAAATTTTAGACATAATACCAACACACGTGCACAACATTAATAGGTTCTTTAATATGTGTACCATCCATTTATGTTATCGTATAAGCCCTAGATCCATAATTTTAACTGATTATGTAAGGGTCTAACCAACTAGGGCTGAACTTTGCTTTTTTTGTTGGGTGAGCATTGACATTTGTCGCATAACACCAAATCACCTTTATTAAAGGAATGGGGTATTACATTATCATTATAAATATGGTGCATTCTTTTAGAATAAGCCTGAAGGTTCTCAAGAGCGTTGATGATTTGTTCATTGAGCATTTCAAGCTGATGCAATCATTGTTCTCTATAAGTATTGTCATAAATAACCCCTTGAAGAGTGATTATTAATGAAGGGGTCTCTAACTCCAAGGGAATTATTGCCTCAGTTCCATAGACAATGTTATAAGGGGTATGTTTGGTGTAGACCACCTTTACAATATCATGTCTCCATTTGGAAATTCTTGAAGATTGATCAAATTTTGGTATCTTTACCTTGTAAGAAGGTTAGATGAGTCATTTTATTCATGTATAGGTTATTGGGAGGTCATTTGGGTTAAATTTTGCAAACATGTAAAAAGGTGTCAACACATATTAGCAAAATTGAAAAAATGCAACATGGGAAGGTGAAGAGTCACAATAGTTTGGTTCGCTTGGAAAGTAGTTAGAAACTGAAATGTCATGATGATTTTCCTTTAAAAAGGCCATGTAACTACTTGAGAAGGTGTGGGCGATTGCACAATTGAATTTGAATGAATAAATGCACTATTTTAGGTATATTCTCTTAGAAATTCACCGATTCATTGCCTTGTGCAACACTCTATGAGCATTAAAGGATGTCTAATTGATTGTAAGTGTTACACTAATCAATCAACTTCCTATTACACTTTATTTCATGTAATTTGGTTTGAGTTTGAGTAAGAAAATGTGAATTTTCTATAAACTATTAAAACCCTACCCAAGGTTAAATAGTAACTCAAAAATTTGTGTTTCTCCCAATCAATCTAGTGAAAATTCATAACTTTTTTTGCAAGGAATCCATTCTATATAGTATTTTACATTTCAAAGGTTTTTGGTCAAAACAACAAAGATGGCTTGGTGAATGGTTAATGATTAGGTCTGAAAATAGATTTTCAGGCTATAGTCAAGAGGCTAGGACATAGGCTTTGAGGAAAACACTCTTGAAATGAATTTTTGGTGGAATAATAATCATAAGAAGACCCAATTTTATGTGTTCTATGAGTTGGCTAAGCGAAAGTGAGTTTGGAGATAATAAAACCAATAAGCCTTGATTATATCATGCCTAATTAGGCCTAGTTAACACATTGTCAGACTAGTCTTTAGCATCATTTCTTAGAGTAACCTATGTTAATCTTTTGATATTATTTAGAACCCTCAAAGGTGTATCCGAAAATCATTTCACAATTTGGAATAGAGCCCTAAGTGAAAAGATATCTCTGACATTAGATTGAATGAGTGCTACTAGGAAATTAGGATAGTTAATGAAAAAATGGTGAAAATATGCATGTGAATACTTGGTAAAGGTTTATTTTGTTTGAATCAAAGCTCCTAAGCAGTCTAAAGATGGTGATTAAACTAGTTTGGGCTTGAGAAGTTGAAAACCTAAATTGTGCTATGTTGATGGTATTGTCTTTGTGAATATTTCTTGTGGGATTGAAGCCCATTATTGTGAAATATGTCCAATAAGTTGAGTTGTGAACCCTTGTTAAAGTGCTTTGAAGGTCTTAAAGGAATTTGGAACTCTAATTGCAAATTTTGGATGTTTGAGTTAAGTGCTTTGTGTAGGGAAGTGTGAGGTTGAGATGAGTAAGCAGACCAAGAATATTTTTTAGTCTTGTCAAATGAGATTGAGATAGGTTGTTTTCTTCCTTTGTATTGCATTAGTTTGGTATCAAATCTCGGAAAGGTCTAGGCTGAGAAAGTTTGGAGATTTTTGTGGTTTGTGTTTGTGGTTTGTGTAGGTTGAGAAGATAACCTTATTTCTACCAAGAGAAGGCAAAGAAAGTTAAGAGAAAATTTTAGTGGAAATAAGGAGAGACTTGCTTAGAGACCATCTAGAAAATGGATATGTTAAGAATACATTTGTAGGTAGAGGAAGAAAGAAAAGAAAATAAGAGGCAAGAAGAGTTTGACAAAGAGATAAGAGAAATATGGAAAGCTATAGAAGAGATGAAAAGAATATTGGATTTGGAGTTCCAAGAGTCTTGTTTGAGGATGGAATAGTTGCTTAGACAAGCCCAAAGTTGGTATTTGATAGTGGAAAGGAAGATGGTATGGCCCATTAAGAAGATATTCAAAGGGAGAAGACAAATGAAGAGAATAGAGGAAGAAACATTTGAAGATGCAAAAGAAGAATTCATAAATGAAGAGGACAAAGATATTGCAGCTATTCCCAAGCATGAAGGTGAAGGAGCAACAAAGATAAAGGGCATGATTTTAGAGGGAGAAGATATTGATTTTGTGTCAAGATTGGATGGAGAAATGATCAAGGATGAATTGCTTTTGGAAACTTGCAAAGAGTTGAAGAAAGATGGAGGTATTGTGATAGAGTTAATGTATCATTTATTTGTTTCCCTAATATTTTGGATAAGAAATAATTTGTAGATCAAGATGCAACAATTTGGAGAAGGAAAAAAGGAGATTGAGACATATTACGACATGAAGAAGAAGATTCTAGGTGGGAAAAAAAGGAGAAGATTCATTTGCATAGAAAAAAATGAAGATGATTAGGGGCATTTTAAAGGTCAATCAGAGGAAGAGCATGCAAAGGATGGAGATTTTTTGACAACTTCAAATTCAAGAGGCCTTGAAATTTTATTTGGCCAAGAGTATGGTGCAGAGCACCTTTATAATATCATGCCTCCATTTGGAGATTATTGAAGATTGATCAAATTTTTGGTATCTTTACCTTGTAATAAGGTTAGATGAGTAATTTTACTCATGTATAGGTTATTAGGAGGTCATTTGTGTTAACTTTGGAAAACATGTAAAAAGATGTCAACACAAATTGGAAAAATTGTGAAAATGTAAAGTTGGAAAAATGCAACATGGGAAGGTGAAGAGTCACATTAGTTTGGTTTGCTTGGAAAGTAGTTAGAAACTAAAAGGTCATGATGATTTTCCTTTGAAAGTACTTGTACAGTTTAATTTGAATGAATAAATGCACTATTTTTTATATATTCTTTTAGAAATCCACTGATTCATTGCCTTGTACGAAACTGTACAGGCATGAAAGGATGTCTAGTTGATTGTAAGTGTTAGACTAATCAATCACCTTCCTTCTATACCTTGTTTCATGCAATTTGGTTTGATTTTGATTAAGATATTGTGGATTTTCTGTAAACTATTAAAACCCTGCCCTAGGTTAAATAATGACTCAAAAATTTGTTGTTTTCTCAATCAATATTGTTGAAATTCATATTTTTTGGCGCAAGGACTCCATTATATATATTCTTTTATGTTTCAAAGGTTTCTGGTCAAAAGAACATAGATGGCTTGGTAAATGGTTAATGCATAGGTCTAAAAACAAAGTTTGAGGGTATAGTCAAGAGGCTAGGACTTAGGGTTTGAGGAGAACATTCTTGAAATGAATTTTTGGTGGGATAATAAGCATAATCAGACCCAATTTGATGTGTTCCAAGTGTTGGCTAAGAGAAATTGATTTTGGAGATAAGAAAACCAATAAGCCTTGATTATATCATGCCCAATTAGGCCTAGTTAGCATGTTGTTAGACCAATTTTGAGCATCATTTCTCAAAGTAACTTGTGTTAATATTTTGATATGTTTTAGAACCATCAAAGGGGTATATGAAAATAATTTCACAATCTGAAATAGAGCCCTGGGTGAAAATAAATCTCTACCAGTAGCTTGAAGGAGTGCTACTAGGAAATCAGGATAGTTAATGAACAAATGGTTAAAATATGAATGGGAAGACTTGGTAAAGTTTTGTTTTTTTTAATTAAATCTCCTAAGGAGTATACAGATGGTGATTAAACTAGTTTGGTCATGAGAAACTGAAAACCTAAATTGTGCTATGTTGAGGGTATTGTATTTGTGAATATTTCTTGTGGGATTGAAGCCCATTGTTGTGAAATATGTCCAATAAGTTGATTTGTGAACCCTTATTAAAGTGTTTTTAAGTTCTTAAAGGAATTTGGAACTCTAATTGCAAGTTTGGATTTTTGAGTTAAGTTCTTGGTGAAGGGAAGTGTCAGGTTGAGATGACTAAGTATACCAGGAATAATTTGAGTCTTGTCAAATGAGATTAAGATAGGTGATTTTCTTCCTTTGTACCGCATCAATGTCTAGTTGATCCCCTAACATTTGTATGATAGGACCATAATGCATATGTTATCTTTATATGTGAATATTTATTGTTTTTACTTATTTTTTTCCTTAGGATATACTCGAGGGTTCTATTATTTGATTCAACTTGACCATTACATTGCGGGTAGTAAGGTGTTAAAAAGTGGTGTTGTATGTTAAAAATTTCTAATAACCTGTTCACATCATTATTATTAATTGGTATCCCATTGTCGGAAACTAAAGCGAAAGGGAGTCTGAAACAAGCAATAATGTGTTCCAATATGAAATGACATATTACATTCACAGTTGTCGAACACAGGGGAATTTCTTCCACCCACTTCATGGAATAGTCTATTGCAGTGATTTTGAATGTGTTCAGTAGAGAAAGGTGGTGAAATTTTTCCAATGATTTCTAAGGCCCACAATGAATAAGGCCAAATAGGGACTTCTGCATAAAGCTCAAAGGTAGGAGTGTGAATCAATCTGCCATGTTCTTGACATTTGTGATATTTTTTAACATATGCAAAGCATTCTTGTTCCACGTTTCTCTAGTAATATCCTATACAAATTAATTTTTGCACTAGCAATCTCCCTCCAAAGAGTCCTCCACAAGCACCTGAATGATCTTCCTCAAGTGCTATTGGGATTTCAAATAGGTTAAGGCACCTAAGCAAAAGACCATCAAAGGACCTCCAATATAATACATCGGAAAGAATCATATACTTAGATGCAATTATTTGAAGGTTTCTTCTAGTATTCCTAGTTGTCGACTAAGGAAAGGTACAAGTGTTTACATAATAAAATATTGGTGAATACCATTCACTTGAGTTTTCTATGGTGACTACTAATATATCATTTGTTTTATGTTCAATTAATGGCTTCATAATTGTGTGGATGGAAAATGTGAAGTATTTTGATGGATCATGAGGGGATATTAGAGAAGTGGCACTTGTCATTGCATCCATATGTCTATTGTCCTTTCATGGGATGTTATCAATGGTAAATGAATCAAACTTCTCTAATAGACTCATTGTAAGATCTTTGTATTTCAACAATTTGTCATGTTTTTCTTAATATGTTTCATTTATTTGTTTAATTATTAATTGTGAATTGAACTGAATATTTTTATGTCTCAGACTCCCATAGTTAAAGTGGCGCATAATTCAGTGATTAGTGCTTCATACTCTATTGTATTTTTTCTGCATAGGAGATTTAATTAATATGACAAGGGAATATTTTTTCCTCTGGGTGGAGCTACTATAACTCCTACATCAGAGCTTTTTATGCACTTAGAACTATAAAAATACAATTCCCATGCATTTTCATGTTCTTGAATAGCCAATACACTCTCATTGAGAAATGCTTCTTGACTAGTTAATTCTAGGGGAGAAGAAGTGTCAACTAACTGGTCGGTCAAGGATTTTCCTTTGATTGAATTTTGTGAAAAAAACTTAAGGTCAAACTCAATCAACAACATAACCAAGTTAGCTAATTGTCCCGATAGATCAATTTTAAAAAAAAGATATTTTAAAGGATCAAATTTTGTTATCACATGTATTTCAGCATTCAATAAGTAATTTCACAACTTACTATTAGCAAATACAAGTGCCAAACATTGTTTCTCTATCATTGTGTATCATTTCTTATAATCAATCAAAGATCGACTAATGTAATAAACATGATCTACTCTTTACCATTTTCATCCTGTTGAGCCAAAAATGCTGCAAAAGCATGGGATGATGTTGTTGTATATAGGATGAATGGTTTGTTTTGAATAGAAAGTTGTAAAATAGGAGGAGTAGCAAGATAATATTTCAAACTCTCAAAAGCTTGTCTACAGTCCACATTCTAATTAAATTGAAGTTCTTTCTTAAGGAGATGTGTAAGTGGTAATGTTTGATCCACTAAGGACACCATAAAATGATGGATAGGTTGAATTCCTCTTTATAAGGTACGCAATTGGGAGATGCTTCTAGGAGCTGGCATGTTAAATATAACATCAATTTTCTTCATGTCCACCTTAGTGCCTCTGTGAGATATGATAAAACCTAGAAGTTTTCCATTATCTAAACCAAAGACACACCTTTTTGGATTCAATCTCATGTTATATTTTTGCATTCAGCCAAAGATTTTCCAATGGAAATTCGCATTATTTTTTCTTGTTAAATATTTGGCCAGAATATAATCAAAATAGTCTTCCAAAATCTTATGTATGCAATTGTGAAATATCAATGTCATAGCCCTTTGATATGTTGCAACTGCATTCTTCAATCCAAAAGGCATCATTACACAGAAAAATGTTCCCCTTGGAATCTATTGTAAATTCTATTTTATATTGGTCTTGAGGGTTGATAAAGATTTAATTATATCTAGAAAATCCATCCATGAATGACAAAAAAGCATGTCCTACAGTCGGTTATACTATCATGTCAATATTAGGAAGAGGAAAGTCATCTTTTAAAGATGCTTTATTCAAATCACAAAAGTCCTTACACATCCTAATATGATTATCTAATTTTGTGACTACGACAATGTTTGAGATCCAAGGAGAATAATCTAAAGGTCTTATAAAACCAACCTCGAGTATCTTTTGAATCTCGGCATTAACTAATAAGGCTATATTAGGGTTCATTTTTTGAATATTATGTGTAAAAAGCTTAGAATTTTTAGTGAGGACTATAATACCCCTCAGTTTTGCTCTTTTGATCGAGCAGTGTTCTATTTTGTTATGCCTTATTTTGTGTTAGTACTTTGACTATGGTACTTGGTTACTATTTGATCACTATCTGTAAAGCGATGTGAATCTTATATTTTGATGTGATGGTATTTTATTCTAATGTTATCATTATTCCATGCTTTAGATTAGCATATATGATATTTGAATTAATGTTGTTTAATGCTTTTCATTAAATTATTGATGTTAGATTCGTCAGTTAGTAACATTGTATTGGTGAAGGGGACGGGATTGCACCACTCGCTTGCGAGCACCCTACAATTCCACGATCTCCTCTTAATGGTGTGCTTTATTAGGATATATATGTACATGTTGATATACACCTGGTTGTAGGATTACAGGTACAGGACATCGACTCCACCTAGTCTCACAGCTTTGAGTGTGTCTAATTGCCAATGACATTCGATTAGGAGATAGTAGCTAGGATTTTCATGCCAAGTCATCACCCTGGTCATAGTGTGTCATCGGTTTTAGTTTGGCTCAATTGTTTTAATATTGTTCAATTTTCCTTGATTTTATTTAAATTGCAAGTTAGAAAAAGGTAAATAAATGGCTTTATGTATTTAAGCTGTTGATCTAATTAATCTAGTTATAATGTGAGAAACATTATTTGATCTATTAATTAATTTAATTTAATTAATAAAATAATTTAATCTTGGATTAGAGTTATTTTATTAATTAATTAAATTAATTGGGCTGAAGTGAATTAAGTTATTCATTTTGGAATTAATTGATATTTTGATTGAAATTAAGTTTTAAAATTGGAAAAGGTTTTTAATTGCATTTTTGAAAATTTTAAATGCAAAAATGAAATTGGAAGATATTTTCTGTTTTCCATTTTCAAAAATTTATGAGGGTGCTTGAATAGATATTTTTTCTTTTCTTTTATATTACTGGGATTTTTCATGGAGTTTTGGGGGATGATGAAAAATTGAAAGAAAAAAGAAAGGAAAGGAATTTATGGTTGTGTGTTTGGATTTGGATTTTTTTGGAGAAGCTGAGTTGGATTGTTGGAAGGATCTTGAATCTAAGGAGAAGGCTTTGCACCATTTTTTCAATCTTGCAAGCACTTGGAAACCAGGTTTTCTTTTATTAAATTAGTTTCATTTTGACAAAGATTCACAATTTTTATGTTGTTTGAAAATATTTAAACTTTGTTGGATTTGCAAGAAAACCCATGTTAAATCTTGTTTCAAAACTTTGAAATCTAAGTTTCCATTTTGGTTTTCTCAAGAAAAAAAATTGTATTATTGATTGTAAATGATCATTTTTGAAATTAGTTGCTCTTCTAGTTCTATAATTTTCAATAAAATTGATATATACATATATACAATATGTATATATATATATACATATTGAAGTATATATATACATACATATATACATATATTTATTAAACTTCATTGGATAAAGGGTTGTTTTAAAAAAATAAAAAATAAATAAAAATACCAAAAATACCCTGTGAAACTGGCGAATAAAAATCCGCAAGGGTTTTCGAATTATTTTTTTGACAAAAATAAATAAATGAAGGGTTGTGGGGGGGTCGCTAGGGGCTCACCCCACTACGCCCAACACGACCCCCACACTAGTCATGCCCACATAGTGGGGTTTGGATGTGTGGATACACAGTCGCCACATGTAAATAGGGTTAGTTGTGTATTCAAACAGTCGGCCCCAATGTGGTTAGTGCACCTTCCCATGAATCTGCATTTTGACCCTTTTTAATTTCAATTTTTGTTACCAAAATAAATAAATATATATGTTTATAATATTTAATATTATATTAATACAATATTAAAATATTAATGTATATATATAATTAAATATATATATTAGTATTATATATATATATATATATATATATAACTATCGATTTAAATAATTGCATGATTTAAATGTTGTTGGGAGAATTGTAGAGTAATATGTTATATTTAAGTTAACGGATGTATTTTAAAATAATATGGTTTGATAAAACAATATATTTGATTTCTAAAGAATATATTTAATAGATGAGTTAATTGTTTCTAAAATGATTAAGTTAAAAAGAAGAAATAGTTATTTATTTTAAAATGATATGTTTTGGATCATAGAAGTAAATGTTATTTTATTATTATTTAAGAGCATTTAGGGAATTAAATATCTGGTTAATTATTATCCTTTGTTTGAAAGAGACCTAATTTAATTAATTTTATTGAGGCAATAAACTATTGAATTTTATTAAAGGAAATGGATTTAGTAAATCCAAAGTAGATTTAATTCCTGTTAAATTTCTCTTTTAAATGTAATTTATTCTATTATTGATTTGGGGGAAATTGATTAGAAGGGTTGTTAAGTCTTCTGGATGGGGTTTTCATTTATTTAGGGTTGTCGTTTTATGTTAGTCAACCTTTGAATTGCCTTGGGTAGTGCGTAGAGTTTTATCCAGTCAATTACCCGGTTTCCACGAATGGGGATGATTTGTACCTCCTTTGGAAGGAGTGGATTATGTGAATTGTTGCCTCCAATGTTGGAGTGAGTTTCAGTATATGTTTCCTCCTAAAGTTGGAGTGGTTGTAATATCTATTTTCTATGCACTTGGGTTCCCTTGGTGATTGGTTTTATTTGGTATGTTGTGAAGTAGAAGAGTGGCTTCTATTAGGCTCCAAAGCCCAAAAAGGTAAACTAGATAACCTTTGGAGGTGGTTTAGTCAAGTGATAAATAAAACAATATACTTAGGAGATTGGGTACTATTTCACACTAATCAAGATAATTTAGCCTCACTCATAGACATAAGTTCTCATTTAGGCTTGGGATGAGTGGGAAGGCTTGGAATGGCAAGGTCATATATATTGTCTTTACGAAAGGTATTTGATTCCGTATGAGTGAGTACGGGGGCCAAGATTCGATTGAGGCCACCAAGATATCCCATAATGGGGGTCGGAGCCTATGAAGATTCCCAGAGGATATCCCATCTCGAGCTATGTGATGACACTCTTTCTACAACAACAATCGATACGTGATTTTGTGTGTATGGTTTTCTTAACATACTCGATCTTTTTTATATCTAGAAGCAATGTGACCATGTTAGAGCTATACCATTGTATTGTACCTGTGATTGGTTGTCTTAGTATAAGTTCAGTATGTTTTAGCCTATTTCTAAAGGTAGATGGTCTTGTTTAGGAATCCTTGTTACTATCTCCTAGCATGGGGGGTGGGCCTTTGGGTACCACTTGGTTGGGTGGAACGTGAACCTTACTCCATTGGGTTTTCTTCTTGTTTGTGTTGACGAGATTTCCAGTTGGAGAGCTCGTGGGATCCTGTTACATTTCATGCTTATATTCATTTTAGTTGAATCTAGTAATTTATTA
Source organism: Sequoiadendron giganteum (assembly GCA_007115665.2). Taxonomy (NCBI): domain Eukaryota; kingdom Viridiplantae; phylum Streptophyta; class Pinopsida; order Cupressales; family Cupressaceae; genus Sequoiadendron; species Sequoiadendron giganteum. Next base: position 591,053,869 of record CM021106.1, on the reverse strand, counting down.
CCCCTCATTTGTAATGGAGGTGGAAGGTTGTAATTTTTAATCATGCTTATTGGATTTACCTCATTCAGGGAATGAGAGATGTAATATTATTGTATATGAAACCATATTGTATCTCTTATTATTTTATGTAATTTATCTTGTATGGAATGTATATGTTCTTAATCTCTTAAGTATATAAATGTTATGGATTCATTTAGGTTGTTTGTGGGTTTAGAAGAATAAATAAATAAAATAGTGCATTTGAGTAGTTAATTGCAGCTTCCTCTAGGGTTACGTGGTGGGGCATTACAAGGACTATATTGTGTGTTACAATATTAGGATCATTTCTTGACATATCTAAATAAGTCCAAGTGAAAATTTTGGGAAAGTCATGAAGTAAAGTTGCATTGTCTTCTTATTCTTCATCATCGAGGCACTTTCATATCTTAATTACCTTATCTTCATTATTAACATCCATCTGTATGTCTATGATATATCCTAAAGGAAAAACATTTTATTTCAAAAATTTAGGGTTGAATTCTTCTTTGTTCATGTCAAATTCACTACTTTCTTCTTCTCCATCTTTTTGCTTGGTACTAATCATAGCACATGTAAGCCATTTAATTTTAAGGGGAATAAATTTTTGATCATAAACTCCTAGCATTTATTTCTAGGCTTCATCATCTTCAAAATACTCCAATGATGCTTCACAAGTTGTATCAATCAATTCTAGATGGTTCAAGGTGAGAGTTGTTTTAGGATTGCACATGATGGTGTTGATATTTAGCGAGGGTTTCTTTGTTGCTTGTGTAATCTTAGAAGGTTAATACCCAAAACCATTTTTTGTTTCTTGCATATTAGGATCTACGGGAACATGAATACCTTGTTGTTTCTTGCCACATCCTTTTCCACTATAACCAAGTTGTTTCATGAACTCATAGCCTTTTCCATAAAGTCCTTCCATTTCTTGTGGGTTTGGTGGTTGTTGATAATCTATCTCCAGGAAGTTTGTTGTGTAGCTTGTGTCTCCTTCAAGGATAGAAGAGGTAGATTCTTTTGAATTTACTTCTGAGTTCTATGTTGACATAACCATTGGTTGTTTTTTGTTTTCATCTTCTTTACTTGTGATTATGTATTCTCCCATAAACGAGGGTGTGAATCCTAAAGAACCCCAATCATCATCCAATAATTTTGACACTTTTTCAATCTCTTTTTTTTCCTTTTTCATAGGTTTTATGTTTTATGTTGGAATTAATTTTCTTAGAGGACTTCTCATTCCTTTTTCAACTTGTAAGAAAATTTTAGGCTCAAGGTCTATTTCAATCTAGTATACCTTGTTTTTATATACATACTTCATGATACGATGAATAGTCGAAGGCACCGCATGCATCTCATGAATCCAAGGTCTTCCCAAAATAAGATTGTATGAAAGGTCATGAGGCATAACATGAATAGGAGTTTGTAAGGTATCCTTTCCAACTGTAATAGGTGTAATCATAGTGAATGGTTTCTTTTCTACATTGTCAAATCCTAGAATCGATAAGGAGTCAGGTTCAATATTTTATTTGTCCATGCCCAATCTATCTAAAAGATTCACAATGCATACATTGAGAGTTGAGCCATTGTAAACAAGGGTTCTTCTTATTATTTTTCTATTGAATTTGGCTATTATCATGAAGGAATCATGTTTCTTTCTCATTTACAAGGGAGGGAGCTCATGCTGATGGAAGGTAATGTCTATATTAATTGTATTCAATCCTTATACTAGAGTTTCCATATCATTTGCATTTGTATTAGAAGGGATCAAAACTTGTTGCAAGGATTTTTGAAGCATGGTGTGATAATCAAGAGAGTTTTGAATCAAATCCCATAGGGATACTTTAACAGGAGTATTCTTAAGTTGCTCCACAAGATCATACTCATTTCCACTATTTGAAAGCAAATGAGGGGCACTAGGAAAAATGAAGTTGGGTAAAGGTAAATATGTTGAGGTTGTTTTTCTTGGTTGTAGATTGTTTCAATTTTTATATTTATGACCAATGGTATCATGACTTGATTGCTACAACACATTATTTTTAGTTGGTTCAAGACTGTAAAAAGGTTTGTTTTGAGTTTGGGGTTTGTGTGAAGGTGGGTAAAGGATAAGTTGAGGTTGAATCACATTAACATCTCTTGGTTTTGGTTTGACATGACAAGCCTTAGTGGAAGAAATTTGTGAGATGAATTCCTGAAGGGATTCATCTAACATGTCAAATTCATCACTAATAAAAGGCTTTGAGGGTTATGTTAACTTGGAAAAAGAGATTTGACATAGTCAAATAACTATACTTTCTCCAAGTGGTTTAGCTATTTGATCTTGTTTTTTGTTTTGTTTTCTAATGTATGCTAAATGTAATCTAATCTAATTGAACTATGAACTAATGCTGAAAAAAATACAAGAATTCAATTCTATCCATAATTGCAATGAATATAGATTGTACTAACTCTAATGATTTGAATATAACAAAAATTATCCAAAACGAATCATAAATATTTTAATAGAAAACAAAAGCTCAAAAATAGGGAATTGTAAAATGTAGTTCAAAATACTCACTAGGAGTGATTTTCCCAGAAGGGAATGTGAGTCCCAGCGAGGGTTTTTTTCAAAATTTTCAAAAAATAATAATTTATTTTTATGCTTTTTATGTTGTATGATCAATAACCTAAGTTAAAATGTAGAGTTTGTATGATTTTCAATGATTTATGGTACAAAAAATGAAAGCTATATAACCTTTCACCAATGCAAAACTAGAAACCCTAGAATGCCAATTAACTAATGCAATGTTAATGCAAGAAAGATCTAGGATGATAATGCACTCCAAATCAGAATTATAATATTCCAAATGCAGGTTCCACAAATTGAAATATTAGAAAATGTGTTAGGAGTTCTTTCATATGGTTTAGAACATACAGCACACCCACTTTCCAATTTCATTCAAGGATAACCCTAGAGATCTCAATGCAAAGGAGAAAGAGATCTTGCAATATAGTTTTCCTAGTGGTTGATTATAAACTAATGATGGGTTCACCACAAAGATAGGGATTGGAAAGACAAATGCAATGTAAATTAAAATTATTAACCCTAATTCAATGCAATCTTTAACTAAATGACCTAGAAATGCAAATAAAATAAAATGAAAAGTTGCAAGATGAAATGTGTGCACCTATGAATTTTTAGAAGATATGAATGAGCTTTGAAATGCTAAAAATCTTTGAATTTTGACCTATTAGGACTCATATACTAGTTTGGATGAATTATTCCCAAATTTGGGTTTCTACATAGGAACAGGTTGGTGGAAAAAGGGTATATGAATCTGCCAAAATCCTGAAAACACACTTGTAGTGGGACTCATTTGCTAGTTTTGGTGAATCAATCTCATTTCACCTTTTTGAGAATTCAATTTTTAGATTTACACTTCATCATATGCTCGTTTCTCGCAAATTGATCTATGGATCCGAATCTATGAAAATACTTGTAAAATAGAATATAGCCTTTATTTTCTTATGGTGAGTTCACCTTGGTCAAACCCCTAGATTGGTAATTAAAACTTGATAGAAATTATGAAATATGCATGCAAAAAGGAGTGTAAACCTTAACCTTAAGTGTGTCTAATATTAGGAAATATGAAATGCAATGAAACCCTATTATAATATGCAAGAATGAGATGCATGAATGAAATATGATGATGAATGACTCACTTTGAGAGATCTCTAATCACCTCGAATGAGTGCTAGTAATGCTTGTACCTTCCTTAGGCTGAATGTAGAGTGATAATGGAGGATGGAATCACTTAGGAAACAAGTCATTGGGCTTGGATTGGTAGCTATTTGCATCACCCCAACCTAGAATCCATCATGATTCACCATAGACAACCATGATCAACCCTTTAAAATGCTATATCTTAAATGAAAATGAGCTTGAAGACCTGCAAAAACACTTTGATGTTCCTCCAAGGCTTCAACTTTGCTTGCTTTTGAAACCTAAATGCTCTTATGAAAGAATGCTTGAAGAATTTGAATGCTTGAATCTTTAAATTGCTCTTGAAAATGTTTTCTTAGATGGAAAAAATGACTTAGGAGATTGCTTATACAGGAATAAATGCCTAATTTACCATTATTTAGATCTCAAAATACGACACCAACCAAAAATTTGAATTGAATTGATGATTTCCTGCTCAAACCCTAAAAATCCCCAAATGGGACTCATACGCCTAAGGTGGAAAATGAGTCCCACCCTAGATTTTTGGGGTGGGTTTTTCAAAATTTTGATGTTTTTTATGATTTTGCCTTGTTTTTATCTGAAATAAGCCTCGAGATCCAAAATAATAAGTCATAGGGGCTTATTAATGATGAATTAAAGGGTAAATAATGTAAGGGTACTAAAATAGGTCAATATTGAATGAGAAATCACCCTATCTCTGAGAAGGGGCATCAATTTTTGTCATTACATAAGCTACTAGTATAATCATTGCTTTAATATTATTTATATCTAGGTTTATATCTTGCTTTCCTTTATATAGGATCATATCATTACATGCTCATAAAGTTATTTTTTAATGTTGGTATCATTTTTAATGAAAATTCACTAGCCATGGTCATCTCAAGCTTCCATGGCCCTTGAAAGGGGTTTCAATTCATTGGGATGCCAAAAATATTATTTAGCTCAAATTATACATAAAAATTAGGTTAAATTGCATGGTTTATTTCTATAGTTAGTATGGCATCCATGCATGTACAATCTAATTCATTATGGTAAATAAATTTTATTTCTTGAGTTATATACCATATCTCTATATATGAGAATAATATATTTTTAGACTTTTAATATCTAATAAACCATACTATATTCCTATCTAGATGGCTTTCATGTTTCCTTGGGAGTAACATATTTAGAAAATAGACATGAACTAGAAACTATATTCATGACAATAATCATATAATTCTACATGTCACTTAAAAGATACACAATATAAAAAACTAGGCTTCTTAGAAATGAATCAAGTGAGCTCGAATTAATATTTTTATATAGATTTAAAATACTCTTCCACATAATGATTTTTATGTTGGGACATTTTTATAGATATTGTAACGCCCCACCACATAACCCTAGAGGAAGTTGCAATTAACTACTCAAACGCATAATATTTTTTTTGTTTAAAGTACAATTAACATGCAAGTTCACTACCCATTGCCAACAACCTCTAAGATTATGAGACTAAGATTACTTTAAAACCCATACATACAACATAATTGAATCCATAAAATTTATCTACTTAAGAATTAAGAACACATACATTCCATACATGCTAAATTACATCATAAAAATAAGAGATACAATAGGATTTCATATACTGATAATTTGACAAGGAGATTACATCTCTCATTCCCCGAATGAGGTAGAACCAATAAGCATGATTGAAAATTACAATCTTCCACCTCGATTACAAATGAGGGGTAATAAATTACAAGAATCAATTGAAATGAAAATAAGCATGTAATGTAACTAGAACCCACGAGCTCTCCAACTGGAAATCTTGTCAACACGAACAAGAAGAAAACCCTACGAAGTGAGGTGCACATTCTACCCAAGCAAGTGGTACCCGAAGGCCAACCCCCCGTGCTAGGAGATAGTAACAAGGATTCCTAGACAAGACCATCTACCTCTAGACACTAGCTAGAACATAACTAAACTTAATCAAATACAAATACAACACTATCATAATGGTTACAATGCTTCCAGAGTTAATCAATTGCATCACTAGTACAACATACTATTGACTTAGGAGAAGTGTCATCACAATTCTACATGGGATATCTCGGTAAGTCTTCTTAGGCCTCGAACCCCATCTCGGGATCTCCTGGAAACCTCTAACGACTCACGACCCCTCATGCAAACCAATGCAGAATCAGTTATCTCTTGTAGAAACAAGATAACGATCTTTCCATTCTAGGCCTTCTCGTCCCATCCCAAGTCTATACAAGCCCTTGCATCCATGAATGAGGCACAATTATTCTTATTAAGTTTTTGATACTACCTATTCTTCTAATAAGTTTATTTATATTATTACTGGATTAACTAACTCACAATGAGTTACCCTGACACCACTTTGTGTGTCATCCCTCATTGCAAGCCACTCCTCTAAGACAACACGTGGAATAACTCCACAACCCTAGGGTAAACTAGTGCAACTTAAGGATATTAAATCTGCATCTAAAACATAAAGGCAACACATTCTCATTCGTAGTAACTGGGCAATTAACTCGATACAACTATATGCACTACCCCAGGCAATTCAAAGGTTGAATTTCATAATACGACAACACAAAGATTTAAACAACACATCTAGAAGACTTATTAATGCTTCTAAACAATTTCCCCCAAAACGAAAACAAAAGAAATTTACATTTAAAAGAGCAATTTAAATAGGAATTAAATCTACTTTTGGATTTCCTAAATCCACTTCCCTTAATAAAATTCAGTAGTTTATTACCTCAATACAACTAATTTAGTAATGTCTCTCTCAGACAAAGGAGAGAATTTAAACCATGTATTCAATTCCTTAATTTATTTTAAATAATAAAAAAAAAAAGACAATTACTTCTCCTATTCAAAACATATCATTTATAAAATAACCATTTCTTCTTTTCAAAATAAATCAATTAAAAAGAACAATTAATTCCTCTGTTTAAAAATATTACTTTAAAATCAAATATTTTTTCTATCAAAATATATTATTTTAAAATCCAATAATTTGATTATTACATATTAATTTAAAATCCTCCAATTGCATTTAAAACATGACATTATTTAAATCATCAATTAAATATATATATTTAAATATATATACATATCGAATATATATATATATTAAACATATATACACAAATATATATATATATTACTATACATATATATATTTTAATATTAAATAAAAAGATATAATATAAAATATTCTATTATAAAAAAATAAAATTCAAAATAAACCCGTAGGGTTTATGGGAAAGTGCACCACATATTTTCCATTGGGGCAGCTGTGTTTACACACAACCAAACCCCATACATGGGGTGACTATGTGTAAACATAGTTGAACCCCCTTGAGGGCATGACTGTGTTTACACACAACCGACCCTTGTATAGGTTGCAACTAGTGTGGGAGCGTTGGGTGTGGCTCCCCTAGAGTTCCTCCCATGGGGGCGACTGTGGGGTGAGCCTCCAATGATACCACCCAAATATTCCATTTTTTAAATATAAAAAAATATATTTTTACATAGATCCCTACAGATTTTAAATCTGCCCATAAATTTTTTACAGGGTTTTATTTTTCTCTATTATAGTTATTTCAATAATGAAATACATATATAAATATATTTATATGTATGTATGTATATATATTCACTATATATATATATATATATATATACATATATATATATTTATATATAGATAAATGAAGTTTACAAAACTAGTTGAGCAAATAATTTGTATAAATGATCATTTACAGTCAGGTATGCAATTTTTCTTCTTGAGAAAAATCATTTGAAAACAAAGGTTTAAAAATTTGATAAAATATTTCACATGGGTTTTTCTTCTATTCAAACAAATTTTTTTTTTTTTCAAACAACATATAAATCTATGAATCTTTTTCAAAAATGAAATTAATTTAATAAACAAAAAACCTGGTTTCCAAATGCTTGAGAGGATGCCAAATGGTGCAATGATTCTTCCACAGATTCCAGCTCCTTCCAAGCAATCCAACATAGCTTCTCCACAATCCACATCAAAAACCAAAACCAGAATTCATTCTTCTTTCTCCTTCCTTTCTCCCTTTGGACATTCATGGTTAAAGTCCTTAACTCCATGAAAAATAAAATATCTCTTTCAACCACCAACATGATTTTTTGAAAAAAACCAAAAAATATCTTCTAATTTATTTTTGCATTCAAATCCTCCAAAAATGCAAAATAAAATATTTTTCAATTTTCAATTAAAATATTTATCAATTCTAGAAATAACTTAATTCAATTAATTTAATTAATTTAATAAAATAAATATAATCCAAAGATTAAATTGTTTTACTAATTAAATTAAATTATATAATTAATTAATTAACATCTTCTAACATAATAAATCGGATTAATTTAATAATCAACTTAAATCTTTAATGCCATTTATTTTCATTTTTCAACTTGCAATTAAATAATATCAAGGTGAAATTGAATAACATTAAAGCAACCAAACCTAACTTTAAACCAACAACACACTATGACCACGGTGATGACTTGACATGAAAAACCTAGCTACTATCTCCTAATAAAATACCGTTGAGAAATGGACATGCTCAAACTTGTGAAACTAGGTGAATTCGATGTCCTATACCTGTAAACCAGCAAACAAAGCATATATCGAACATGCACATATATCATAATAAAACACATCGTGAAGAGGAAATCATAGAATCGCAGGGCGCTCGCAAGTGATTGGTTCAATTTTGTCCCCTTCGTCAATACAGTGTTACAAAATTGATGAATCTAACATCAATAATCTAATCAAAGGCATAAACAACATTAATTCAAATATCCTCTATGCTAATCTAAAGCATGCCATAATGATAACATCAGAATAAAATACCATCACATCAAACTATAACATCACATCGCTTTACAGTTAGCGATCAAATAGTAACCGAGTACCATAGTCAAAGTACTAACAGAAAATAAAACATAACGAAAAAGAACACTATCTTATCAAAAGAACAAAATGGAGGGGTGCTACAGATGCAATTTTTTTTATAATTGATTATTTATAATTCATAGTTTCAAACTTGAAGTTTAGTCCATGAATGAACAATAATAAATAAGTAAAATATAATATATAGAGATGTGGATGTGGAAAAAAATCTATTTTTATAGTATTAGCATGGGTAGATGTGTAGTATAAATTTTGACATAAAAATATTCAATTCTAGAACATAAATACTATTAATGTAGTGGACTTACAAATATATGGTATATTTTAGTGCATAGGAGCATACAAGTTCACTAATGATCTCATGGAGGAAAGATATTTTAAATGAACTTTTTAATCCATATTAAATATGCTACTAAATCATATTTGATAAGAAATCGTGGGTGCATAAGGAATTTCATATGTTGAACTAACAAATGTACATATATAAATCACCATATAAACCCCTATTATAACCAAACTTGTGGTAAGAATGTAAAATAGATTCATCTGAGTGAAAATATGTTCATGAAAGTGAATTTATTCCTTGGAAAATTCATAATCCATGTAATAGAAATATAATATAGAGATCATAGAAATGGAAATTCAAGATTAGACTCAAAGAAGCTAAATAATTAAAACAACAAATATAATAGTGGTTTCATGACTAAAAAAATAGGGTGCTGAATATATTAGTACAAAATTTTGGCTCTACTAAAAGATTAAATAATTTTAAGATAAATGAAATATTTAATAAAATAGATTCTTAGTAAAGGGCATGCCATACCCATTAAAATATGTTCATGAGTAGGGAAAAGAAAAATGAATAGATAGGGAATGTAAATAATAGTGACAATGTTGAAATGTCGAATGAAGAAATTGTTGGTGATGAGGTAGAACCCTCGAGAAATGATCCGCAACTATTAAAAAAGGAATGAAACCTAATTAATTATAAAAGAAGAATAGTTTAGTTTTTTCTCATTTTTTTGTTTTGGGGGCTTGTGTGTGTTTCTCATGTTGGTCTGCATTCCCTATTGTTTCATGTTTTAGGTTGTTTAATCTTTTGTATTGGTTTTTTGGTTGGCTTGTAGGCTTGGTTATGTTTTGAATTGGTGATCAAGTGGCCTACTTTAACGTTGCTATTTTGTTTTGTTTGGGATCATATCCTTTTCACTACTTTTTTAATAAAAAACATAGTGATAAACAATGCAAGTTAAAGTCTGTTCTTTATGTTTTCAAAATTGATTTGGTTTTACTATTATAACAAATTTTTAGCTAGTTCCCCCACAATCATACATAGATAAATTTTAGCTATAAACATGAATATGAGTATATTTGTACTTGATAGCTATATATTTCTCTACTAGAAGTATTCCTATAAACCAAATATAGTTATATTTTGTATTACTCAAGGTATAGCTCTATTATACTATCCAAACATTTGAATCAACTACAATTCTATTAAGAGTAAAAGTACAAAGTTGTGTCACACTTTTATTAAAAAAACGACCAACATTGATCCAAATTTTAAACATGAATCACTAATGGCATTTATGTTTTAAATTTTTAAATGATGTAAACTAATAAAATACATTTTTTTGGTAAATTTTATGTTTTATTTTTTTGAATTTAAAAAAAAATTATGTTAAAATAGTTCTTAATAAATTGACAATATTATTTAGTTGATAAAATTCTAAAAAAAGAAGCTACATTCGATGCCTATCTTTTTATAGTAATTTTTTTTTGTTTTTCAAATTTTTAGTGTGTATTTATAACTTAAAACTTTAGTGCATTGATATATATTTTTCCAATTGTGATAAATATATATTTTAAAATAAATATTAAGATATATGTGCATTAAAAAAAAACTATTTTTATTCGACATCAACTTTCATTTTAAATATTTATCTAAAATAGAAAAAAATTATACCATCTTGACATAGATTCTTTTATCTGGTGGATCATATTTTTCTCAAAATTTTAAGTGATTTTTACTACTTTCCCTTGGCATAGTAATCAACCTAATATTTTATGTTGATAGCCTACGTTTCGTAAAATAAAATAAAAATAATAATTAAACAATTAAAATATATATTTCTAAAAATTGCACTTATGGATCTACAAAAGGGTATTTTTATATTTTAGAAAAATATGTTATTTACACAAGTAAGGGTTATTGAAGCATAAAGTTTTTTGCATAATTATACTTTTTGGTAAATTGGCCTCAAAGTATTACTACATATGTATTTTGCCAACAATTTTAGTCAGAAAAGTTGTGGAAATATCTAACCTATATAGAATGAATCTTACTAGACCATATGTTTGACCAAAATTGGTTTTTAGTTAAAAATGCCTAAATTCACTTGTGTTGATAAGTTGGTTGAAAGTGTAACACAACTTTGTACTTTTACCTTTGAATTGTCCTTATATTTTATTCTCTTTTACTCTATTTTAACTTTTTCATAATTATTATTTTTGTTTATGCTCTCATTTATTTTCCACTATGATACTTTCCTTTCTAATTTACTCCAAAAACATGAAGCATTGAATCCCATAGTTTGTTTTTGAACCCATTATATAACATAAGACATGAAGATGAATGAATTATGTTACCTATTACCTAAATTATGATTATTCTATGAAATAATTGAAAAAAATATAAAATATATATATTCTAAGATTTAAATTAGTATTTAGGTGTCTAAGAGCTTATTTAACTTGTCTAAACCATAAAAAAAATCTAAAAATTTATGACTATATGGATTAATTTATCTTGGTTGCATAATAAAAATTATTTTATTAAAAAATATCTAAATAAATTAAAAAAAAAAACTCACGTGTACTTTTTTAAATTATCCCTATATTAACTGTCGAGGAAAAGAAAACCTAAAACTTTCTACTGAGGTACACGTAGAGAAAATCCATAGAGGTGGTGAAAAATATTAGAATATTAGGTAAGGTGGGTGGAGAAGAAAATTAAGGTGATGGAACTAGTTGAAAGAGATATCCAACAAGAAGGGAAAAGGTGGCATGCCTTTTTAAGCACATTAGCACACTGGTATAATAAGAATTAAGTACTTGGACTATTGGGAAAGCTAACTATTTATATTAAGTTCTCTACTCTAAAAAATTATTTTAAATTTTAATTTAAATAAAATTTCTAAAACATATGTGTGTAATGGTTTTTGGGTTCTATAAGCTTATAATAAAAACTTAACTTTTAATAAATTAAAACCTTAAAATCTGTAAGAAAAATGTAACTCTCAAAAAATTATGTTAGGGAAGAGGGGCCCATAGCAGGGAAGCCTATTTCTAGGCTTTTGAATTTCATAGCATATGATTTCAAAAAAGTTTCAATTTTGTATATCAGTTTACTTGCCAATTCATCTGCTTAAAAATTTTATTTTTAAGGCCACATCATCAAATATGATGCCACATCAGCAAGCTTTTTTAAAAAACACATAGGGGCCCATAGTAGGGAACTGAGTACTGTGAACATGTTTGGCTGATGTGGCATCACAGGATCCACAAGATTATGTACTTTATGGAAAAAGTTGTATTGCAAGTGGATATTAAATGCTCCACTGTGGGATGTATTGAAGACTACTTTTATCCCTACTAGTGATCATTGCCCTACTATGGACCCCTCTTCACTATTTGCACATAGAAAGAAGCCATATTCATTAATCATATCAACACATCTATGATTAATATATGTGTAATATGTTTAATATAAATTCATATGGATTGGAAGGATCTATATTGTAAAAAAAGAGGACTCCTCAATAGAATTATTTTTATTGAGCTTAATAAAAACTTAGTTTGTTTACTCTTGATCCATTTTTGTTTAGGAATTGTAGAGTAAACCACAAGATCATATTTACTATTACATTCACCTTAAAAATTCTTTAAATTCTCAAAAAAATGGATTTAATATATAAAACAAAATTACCAAAAATATTGCAAAAAAATATTAACAATGGATAATATCCTGCTAGACATGTGAAAATGTAACTTTAAATATGTACTAAATAAAATAAAACTAATTAAATTAAATATCCTTGTTCTTAAACTAATAATCCCTTAAATAGAGATAAGAAAACATCTGATCAAACATATGATCAAAAATAGAATGTTTTACATTTTCCTAATATGATATGGATGAGAAAGGGGATTGTAGACATGTAAAAAATACATTTTTGATCCTACACATCTGATCCTGAGCTTATTAACATTGTTTCTTCCTAAATCATCTCTTTCTATTCATCACATTTCACCTCTTAATTAAATAAATAAAATTTATCTGATTAAGCCATCATCTTCTATTAATTAAATAAATCATTTTATTTAATTAATCCTATAGTCTCTCTTTTAATTAAATAATTCACTTTATTTAATTAAATCTTTGAAGTCACCTCTTTAAATTAAATAAATTAATTTATATTTAATTAAATCCAAATCCCTTATTCCTCTCAACTTTGATTTAAATAAATCCTAAAATCTAAGTCAAAATTGTCAAATCACCTAATTTCTACTTAATTTGATCAAATATTGATTAAATCTAATCCTAATCACTCCAATCCTCTAGATTTTGCAATTTTCACAATAAATCAATTTATTTGATTTATTAATTCATCAATTTCCATTCAAAAGGGCATCTTTTATGGAATATTCTTCCAATTCAAAAATCCCTCCAAAATTGATGAGTACATTCAACAAGGCATTAAAGGCCTCTTACATGTCCTTTTCCTTGATCCAAGTGACATTTACTCCATTGCTCTCTCCCTCCAACTAGTCATTTCATCAAATTCAAATTTGAATCTAATAGCATTTATGTGCACATTGATCTAAATGTGCTCATTCCTCATCCAATCACATCTTGACAAGTGGCACAATGCCATTGGTCCATCTTTAATCCCACATTCATCCTATTTCACATTCCTCCATCCTTATTTCCTATAAATACAAAGCTTCTCTATTGATTTGAGGATCCACAATTTCATCCATAATCCATGCAAGCTTACTATACTCAATTTCATTTGCAATTTCATCCATTTTCATCATAGTTTCATAGTTTTATCAAGATTATTGGAAAAATTAGATCAAGGAATCAAGAATCATCATCCAAGATGATCAAATCACACTAAGGATTTGGGAAAGTGCCATTTTATACACACAAATGGCACCAATTCCCCCATGGGATTGAAAGTTTCCTCATTAGAATAGGATTTGATTGCTTTCATTATTGTGTTTTTCATTTCTTTTCCTATTTTGATGTTTCAATCTAATTTAATGAAGAATATTGCTTCTAACTTGCATTTTGATCTAATATTGTGTTTGTTCTTTATTTTTGTGCTGATATAGAAACACCATTCACAAGGAAATATTTAAAAATTTATGGATGATACTTTATTAAACTAGATGGATACAATTAAATAAAGAGAATTATAAAAAGGTTAGGAGCTTCTAGGGAAAACTAAAAGAATGTATGCTTGAGATACAAGTATTGAATTTTTATGAGAATACTAAGGCTCGATTAATCTATTCAACCTTTTTATATTTATGGATAATGCAAATTTTATTTAATTTTTAATTGTGAAATAGAAATTACTTCTATTATTAGTGGTTATTATATTAATATTCTATGTTTTAGAATATTTAAATTTAAAATAATAATATTATTTCATTACAAGAGAGTAATTTAATAAATTATTTTAGTAAAATAAATATATTTGTTGAGTTATTTTGATGGTGGAGGTAATGTGAAGATGATAATCCTTATTAATATTTTAAAAAATAATAATTTAATTAACTAGTTAGTTTTAATATGAACAAATATTAGATATTATTGACGACGATGTTATTCTCACACCAACAGGTTAGATAAATCCTCATAAAAACACCACAAGAACCTATCCTTACTTGAAAGCTTGCATCAGGATGATCTAAATCTTAGGTTAACTCGGCTTAATCCAAACGTTCATTTATGTCAGGTCATGACTGTACCAGGTTCACTCAAGGTTCATTGTGATAATGTTGTTAAACACAAGGGGTGAATAATTCATCTAATTTTGAAAGGGATCAAAAATATATAATCTTAGTCTGGTCACTCAACAACTTCATGAAATTGAGAAATTTGCAATAATATTTCATTAAATTCAAATGACTTACATTTATCCAAGTAGATTTATCTTTAATAATTCAACAATATAATCGAATCAAAATATTTGCAATATAACTCCATGCATTCATTTCTTTTTGGAACATTTTCTAAAATTTAAACATCCATTCTAAAATAAAGCATAAAAAAATTACTGAAAAAGTAAAATTTCTCCTAGGTATTATCCACACATGCTTCAAGAAATAACCAAACCAGAGAAAACCATTCCATACATTACCAAATTTCTTCACAACTAGGCACAACATGATGTGAGATTTTAAAGAAAACGGGGCTCATTTGACATCGGATAGTGTCAATATGCACCCTTAAATGGTGCAACACACAATATTATCTAATAAGAATAAACAATCAGGTACATAATATATCATGTAAGGAAATAGCTTTCAAATTGGATATGATATTAATTAAATTCTAATGAAACATAGAAGTTTTTAATGTGGAATAGAACAAAAAATAGGAAAAAGAACAAAACTTGAATTTTTTTTGGTTCTCTGACATCTAAAAATTCTCAACTTTTAACTTAAAATTAAACATCTCGCAGCCTTTCATAAGAACAAGATGCTCAAGAAATTTTATCTACACATGATAGGGAATCATAGAGATGAATCAAAATAAGGTACGTGGAATATGATAAATCCCAAGAGATTTGTTGAATAAGTCAATGGACGTCAACCTTCTTCTTCGGTAGTTTAAAATATTTCAGGATCTCCATCTTTGAAATATAATTAGGACATTAACTTGGAGGCAAGTAGATTTGTCAAAAAAAATGTAGGAACTTCCCATACATTCAGAATGATCATGTGGACATAGAAAAAGATGAATGAATTTTAGTCCACTAACTTTATGCTCCAGCATTAGGGTTTGGGCTCAGATGAAACACATCTTGAGGTGAATCACCCTAGATCAAGGTACTACCCATCATTGCATGCATGATATCAGGATTCCCAATATTTTGATATCCCAAGCTCCTATTTCACACAGACTTCTGGAGTATACCACCTAACTTGATTATGTAACTACTCATGATCCAAATTTTCCTGACCATCTATACCAGAATACTACATTACAATATATTCCACTTATTAATCCATTTTAAATGAGAAATTTATAAAAATCTCATGAAAATAAAAAAAACATTCATAAATCATGAATTAAAAAATGATAAATAACATGCTTTTAATGCATTCTTGTGTAATGTTTCCTTTAGCCAGGTTAGTAGACATTACAACCTCCTAGGAAAGCTTTAAAAATTAACTTTAAAATCAACATTGTTGCTTGGTAGGTCTAGTACCCGGTACTCGACAACTTCAAATTTTACTAGAAAATATTTTCTTGGATCTCGATTATTATTAGACCCTTCACAGTTCCCCAGACTTCCAGTTTTGGACTGAAACACATACCAAACCTTACTTTAACATTTTAATACTTTTTTCTTTCTGGTACTTGGTACCTAATACATTTGAATACATGAATTATTCCAAACACTTCCTTTTAGTAGTTACTTCCAATGATCCTTTTTCTAACAAGAACATGGCATAAATGTTAATTTTTCACTTGGGTTCCCAAGCCTTGTAGTCTTGGGGTGTGTTGGGAGACCACACAACAACGTGCAACCAACAAAACCAAATTTAAAAGAAACACAAGATCAAATATTTTGCTATAAATTATAACTCCTTACCTTTACCTGAATTTTGCAATAAAAATTGTAAAAGTTCTTTGGAAAGTATCAATGTGTGCTTTGATTAATTCTAGTCTCTAGAACTTGGTGAAAAAAATAGTTGACTGGAATTGAACTACATACTTTAGTAATCCTCCAAATCCAACCTTGGATTGATCCTTGTTGCCAATTAAGCTTCAATATCCTAGACAAGGTTATCTTTGTAATCCCCCCAAACATAGTTGTATTGTGAGCCGAGAATCCATAGACCTAGTAGAGATATTTAGATAGCCTAAAGAGTTGAATTTTCCATCTTTTGATACTCTTTTTTTCTTTTGATATTTCATTGTAATCTCATTTGCTTCAACTTGTAGGCAATGAAGCCCACTATTAGGCTGGAAATTACAATGGTACTGAAGGTTTCTTTTTGATTTGTCATTCAATGAAAATACCTTCATCGTTTTACCAATTCCTAAAATCTCATTCAATTATTTCTTGTATGTGCAAATTTCCAGCTAAATTTTACCATCCTTATGCCAAATTTCAGCTAACTACAATTTGCTATCTATCTAAAAAAATATGCATAAGTTAAAATTTAGTAGCAAGAACTATCAAATCACCAAATTGATTCTAAATTTAGAAATGTCACTTACCACTATTCCATCTTAAATTTTATGGCAACCGGTTAAAACAAAATTGGCCAGCAATTTTGATTTGGCATCAGAGTTTTTATGATTACCTTTAAGTCTTACCATCATACTCTGCATTTAATTTGCATGCCTTTACACACATGCATTACTTCCTTCAATTTATCCACCTGCCAATGCGTGTCACCTTACCAACTTAATTTTCCTCTCTGCATGACACACATCAACATATTCATGATTAATATGGCTTGATAAAATATCCTAAAATTACCATAATTAAATTTTGAAAACATTAATTTCTCGATTCATGATATTCATATTGGAAAACTTTGAAGAAATGACCACCGATACTACAAGAATTTATTAGATTTAACATTTAATTCTAGAGAAAAGTGTCCTATTGCCACCTCAACTTACATTTCCCAAGATTTCCATCTAGGCAACTATGTACCACAAATTCCTCATGACTTTTGACAACCTATCTTTACACCTATCTCTTTAGTTGAAAAATACATTAATTATCAATTGGGTAGTGTTCAAGGCTATATGCAATAGGACATTTCTTGATTTTTTCTCCTTTGAATTTTCTAAATGAATGAAGTAACTAAAACAAGACTCAAATGAGAAGCCATTAACTAGAAATATTTGAAATAATTCAACTAAAGAGTAAGCAATTATTAGTCTAAAAAGCATATAAACTAAACTAGAAAGCATTGAAATGATCAAACTAATAAATATATAAATTGCTAAAAGAGAAAAATAGGTAAATAAATTGTGAAACATTTAACCAATAATAGATTATCAACAAACTAACAGAAAAAAAATTGTCAACTTAAAATTTAACAAAGAGAAAAGGTGCACCAAACCTTTTAACTAAAAAATTGGAAGAAAACTAGACGTCAAACTTCATTATCTACATAATATGAGTAACA
The DNA here is from genome assembly GCA_007115665.2 of Sequoiadendron giganteum. Lineage (NCBI taxonomy): Eukaryota > Viridiplantae > Streptophyta > Pinopsida > Cupressales > Cupressaceae > Sequoiadendron > Sequoiadendron giganteum. The sequence goes on along the minus strand of CM021106.1, from coordinate 591,035,708 downwards.
AAAAATCTGGAAGTAAAATACTTATCTATCTATTCCTACAATCCCTCGAGTGTCGAGCTCACAGGTTCCTTTGTATCTAAATCAGGTCACATAAACTAGTAACTTCAAAACTATTCCATCCAAACCAATTCCATCCCAATACTTAAGAAAATAGAATAAGATAAAGAGGAATCACTTTATTCATATTAAGAGAGTAATACATAGCTTAGAGATTCATTACGACAGCATAACAATATTCTCCTATTGTCTTTTCATTCTGAAGATTACATTTAAAAAATTGTTTGCCAGAATCCTAAAATTCAGTAGGTGGAAAGAACCTCTTAAAAAGTCTTCAACTGATATTTTAACAAACTACCTCACTTTAAATCCTTACATAAATATTAAACAGGCTTATAATTAACCATAAGTCTTTTTAAGAGAAAATAACAAAACACTATAAAAGCTTTGATGCATCAAATTCCCTATAATTTTGGTGCCTAAAATTTTGATGCCTGTCTTCAACTTCATGGAATCAGTGTTGAGTCTTCTTCATGGAATTCCTTCCAGATGGGTGTGATGACCGATTATTCTTGAGGAACCTATTTACTTCTGCAAAATCTAAACTATTAAGTCAAAACAAGTTAATAAATCCCAAGCAACTTGAAGAAATAAACTTTATACAATGCCCTAAAAAAGGAAGCACTTATTAATCCTAAAGGTAGTTAATTGGTACAGTAGAGGGCTTGAAAAATTATAGGAAAGGGTTTTTAATCACTATTATCGGTGAGGTTATTTTTACCTCATCATTTCCTCCCTTCCTAAGTCTAAGCATGTCCTCATTCTTTCTACTATGGACCATGTCTAGTAATCCTTCTATTCCCATTTTTTCTTCACATTTGGCACTAAGATCTTACTCATCATTTGCCTTTGTTTCAACATCCTCTGGTTCTTTTAGGAAACCCTGATGTAGAGAAATCCCTACTTGCAATTTTTCAAAAATTTCATCACTCTGATTTGTGTTAACATATAGCCTAGGAGGTTGTGAAAGAAACAACGGAGGCCTATATCTCATACCAATCCAATCAAACATTAATTGTGAAAGGATATCATCTATTTCTACTAACCTCCTATATGACCACTTGATATTAAGGGGAGATATTATTTCCCTCTTCTTGAAATACATGGGAAGAGGGGTATACATTTCTTCACATCCATGCTAGTAGATTCCTATAAGATTTGGCCCTTGTTGCTGGAAATTTTAATAACACAACTGAAGATTATTGTTATATTTAGTCTTTATAACCTCCTTTAACTTAAAATTCAAAAAAAAATCCTTGAAGGTAAAAGGCTTCTTATGTGGATATCTCATCTTTATCCCAACAATTCTCTTTGTCTATAGATATTCTTTTGATCTTTCCTACTAGTGAATTTTATTTCGCATTGTTGAGAGAAATGATTTGAATTGGACTTCAACAAAGAGATTAGTATAGAAATCTATACACTCTTCTACAAGTAAATTATGCACAACGAATTCAAACAACATATCTTGTTGCTCAAGAGTTGATTCAACAAATATTTTGACAAATTCTTTATCATTAAGGTTATATGGCTTGTTATTGTAAATTTGAAGCAGTTTCCATCTCATAATTTATTCATTAAGGAAAATGACATACAATCTAGATGGTCTTCTGCAAGTTAGCAATAACTCGCCAATTTGGCAAGCATCCTTCTTAGTCATGTAAACTTTATCAAATGATTCTTTTAGAAACACCATCTCTTTCTTCAATCAAGCATTATCCGTGGCCATGTCTCTTAGAAAGTAGCACCTTTCCATCCATTTCATTAAAAATGGAGGTACTCTCACCTAAAACCACTTTGTCACAATTGGCTCAATCTGTATTTCTTTAGACTCCATTACAGGTTTAATATTGATTTCTTGTAGGTCTTACTCTAATTCCATAATTTTACTCATAGAGGAATTCAACTCACTTTCCTATTTGTTTCTCTTCTTCAAAAGTGGAACATAACTACATGAAATTATTGTTTAACTTCCTTATTTCTTTATTTTTCACAGAAATATCAAACACATAATTTTTATTTTTAGCGTCTACTTGTTGGACATGAAATTGTAACTGTTCAATCATTTTATCTCTCTGTTTAATTTGCATTTTTAAGTTCAAAATTTCTTGATCCCTCTTCCCTATAATTGCATTATATGCCTAAAGTTCTTCCTATTGTTGATTTATCTATTCATTTCTTTCTTGCAATTGATTTCTTAACCCAACAATTTCTTCATTCAATTTTTCTACTTCTACTCTTCTTTGATCAAATTCCTCATCTACAATGCTTCTAGAAAAAGGAAAATTGGAATTTTCTATATCTACACCAACTTTAGTATATGGTACATTTCCTTCATCAAGCACATCAAATGAACTAGACTCAACAATTTTATCAACAAAAGAAGAGAATTTCCTTATAGTTTCATCATCAATATCTTCATTATGGGGTGATTGTTCCCCTTCCCATTCTTGCTTCCATGGAGATGATGGAGTTTCTATTTCAGGCCTAGGAAATTGATCAGACTATTTTTCACTTCCTTCCATTTCCTCATCAGCAGGTGGGGTGTCAATATCCACAGTCTTGTTAGAAGTCCTTGATTTTATATTTTTAGGAGCATTTTGTACCTCAAGAAGCACACTCTCATTGGATCCCCCAAACAATATTTTTCTTCTTATAGAGGAGGGGTTACTTGAGAGGTAGATTTAGTATTCTTCTTCTTCTTCTTCTTGTTTTGGGGAGGTTCCTCTTCTTTAGAATGTAAGACTTCTACATTCAACTACTCTAAAGTTTCTTGAACATTAAGAAAAAAAATTGATGCATTGCCACCAAAAGTGATTGAAGTCCGATGAAGTTCAGGAGCATCGAGGGAAGTAGAGGAGGGATCCCTTGTAGCTTGAACCATTTTTTTTGATGATTCTCCTTCTTCACAATGTTTATCAGACTCTTCATTCTCAATTTTTTGTAGAAATATCTACCATATTTTCTCTAGTTTCTTGTGGAAGTGGTACTTAAAAATCAATTGAATTAGGCCATGATGTTTAAGTGGCCTAGTACCAAACCTGTACCTCTCCATCATTGTAATACCCCTCCATTTTCCTTTTGATCAATAATGTTCTATTTGGTTAGGCCTTATTTTCTATTAGTGCTTGACCTTGGTATTTGGTATTTTATCCTGATGATTATTATGTCATGCTTTGGATTAGCATAGTGGATAATTGAATTAATGATGTTTATGCTTTTGATCATATTAATGATGTTAGATTCATCAGTTAGTAAGACTGTATTGGTGAAGGGGACAAGATTGCATCACTCGCTTGCGAGCGCCCTGCGATCCCGAGATTTCCTCTTCACGGTGTGTATTTTATGTTGTTCATATTATATGTTGTTGTTACTTGATTTTCAGGTTGACAGGTACAGGACATCGACTCCACCTGGTTTCACAGGTTTGAGCATGTCCAATGCCCAACGGTATTCGATTGGGAGATAGTAGCTAGGTTTCCCGTGTCAAGTCATCACCCTAGTCATAAGTGTGTCATCGGTTTTAGTCTGGTTCAGTTGTTTTAATACTGTTTAAATTGTCAGGATTTTATTTAATTGCAAGTTGAAAAGGGTAATTAAATGACTTTATGTATTTAAGTTGTTGATTAAATTAATCTGGTTATAATGTGAAAAATGTTATTTAATTTATTAATTAATTTAATTTAATTAATAAAATAATTTAATCTTGGATTAGATTTATTTTATTGATTAATTAAATTAATTGTGTTGATTTGAATTAAGTTATTCATTTTGGAAATTAATAGATATTTTGAATTGAAATTAAGTTTGAAAATTGAAAAAAGGGTTTTAATTTCATTTTTGAAAATTTTAAATGCAATTTTTTTTTGAAATTAGAGATATTTAATATATTTTCTGTTTTGTTTTTAGAAAAAAGGAAAAGTTGTTCATTTTGGAGGATTTTTGCTCTAAAACCCTCTCCTTGTCATTTTCTTTAAAAATGGGAATTGGATGCATTTGTGGATGGAAAGAGATGGGATTTGTTTTGGATTGGATAGGAATGGGTGGAGGATTGCTCGGGTGTCTGGATTCTTCATCTGTCTTTGTGTTTTCCAAGCTTTGTGTGATTGTGTGTGGCAACAAAATTGAGGTAAGTTCATTTTTTCTTCTCCCTTTGATTGTGTTTTTTCATTTAGAGGTCATGCTCACCCTTAAGGGAGCATAGGACTTCCCATTTACATTTCAAATTGAGAAAAATTAGTTCATTTAAATTGTTTTGTGATTTTTTTGGAAAATGTCAATTTGTGCTCTCATCATGGCAATTTTTTTTCAAAATCATTGAAAAGTGAAATTGACATTAAAAGTGTGTTATTGGACATATTTAGAGCCAAAGGGTATTTTTAGAAAATTGAAATTGAAACTTTAAAATTTGAAGTTTTTCATCAATGGAGTTTTTGGGAATTTATGGTTTTCCAATGTAAAATAAAATTAGAAAAATTGAAATTATGCATGTTTTATGATGAATTTTAATGCGGGGATAGAATTATCCCTATTAATTTTCAAGCTAGAACCAAGTATTGCTAGAATTTAGTTGGAAAATTTTGAAAGTTTTAAGTGAATTATGATGTCTTGGAATGTGTGAGTGAAGGTGTACCTTGCGAAATTTTGAAAGAAAATATTTTATATTTTATATTTTATAATTTATAATATTTAAATATTTAAAAATAATATTTAATATTATATTTTATAATCTTAAAATTTTAGAGTTTACATATTATATATATATATATATATATTTAATGGTTGTTGTTTTTTATAATGGTATATTTAAAGGTAATGGAGGAAATTTTAAAT